>CM060681.1:144164832-144764832 GCA_030686995.1 Artemisia argyi
ATCCCCGTGATTTGAACAAAATGGTCAAGGCAATATCTTTGCCTTCGAATAATTCATGCATTCCTGACCGTAGGATCATGGAACTTGAGGACCAAGTCAAGTTTCTCATGAAATCCTATGAAGCTCCTAAGCCTTCAAGCCAAGTGAACAAAATCACTTCTTTGTGTGAATTATGTAGTGGTCCCCATGACACTCATAATTGAATGGAACTCCCCGAACAAGCTTTTGCGGACTACGCACAATCGCGTACCGACGGAGCGGGAGATAAGTGGTACACTTTCAAACCAGAGCCAAACCCTTACGGTGATTCGTACAACTCCTCTTGGAAAAATCACCCAAACTTTAGGTGGAAACAAAACCAAAACAAGCCCCAAAACAATTCTTCCAATCCACCTAATCGTTTTCAATCAAACGGTTCATCCTTAAACCGTACTTTCAACAACAATCCTTCCAACAACTATGGTAGTACCAATAATTTTGAAGGATTGATGTCCAATTTTATGGCATCTCAAGAAACCCGCATAGTTAGGTTTGAAGCCGAATTCAACTAACAACAAAATGAGATGACCTATAAGATTGATAATTTGATAAAGGCCTTGAATAACCAAGGGGTAACCCCAGCTACAAAAGCATTAAAAAACCCTAGAGCTGGAATTGAGGTTAAAGATCCTTCGCCATCTAAACATGTGCACTTTGTCAACGTAGTTACCATTAAGCCCGTTGATAGAAGTTATGAGGACGATGAGGGAGGTATGACTGAGATAGGAAGTAACCCTAAGAATGATGTTGCAGAAGAAATGGAAGAGGTAGAGGATTATTTCAACAAGTTTCCCACTAAGGAGGAGCTTGCATACCATAAGAATCTATTGGATGATCCTAACCTATCAATCTATAGAAACCTTCCGATCATTCGAGCTGGCGACCCAAATCACATAAACATACCATGCAATATTGGGCATTTGCATGTATGGAAAGCTTATATTGACCCTAAGTCCCCCATAAATATTTTGTCTATGACATTTTACAATTGGATTATGAAAAAGCAATTAGCTCCTAGGAGAGACCCCAACACAGGAAGAATGAGTAATTTTGTAGGGAGAGTTAGAGGGTTGCCTGTTTATGTAGGGAACTTCACTTATTTTATGGATTTTATGGTCTTAGAAGATGTTAGCCCGGTGGTTGACATAAATTTATCTAATGTGGTGTTGGGACAACAGTTTGTAGACGTCTCTAGGATGCCCTATGACCCGACCTTAGGGCTAGTTAGGATTAGAGACAAGGATAGTGAGATTGCTTATCAAATGCCACATAAGATAGAGCAGTACCGATCCCTTACTTGTTTGGAAAAAGAATTTAAGCAGTCGGTATATTATAGGAGTGATGAGGATAAGAGAAAAGGAGTAGACTACGTTATGAGAAAAATATTGGGGTTCTACAAAGAATGTCTACAAGTAGGTCCGAAATACAAAACTAAACCAGAGGATGACCTAGAGGATGTGACCAATGATGGAGTCACGTAATAGGGCATGAGTTTGAGTCTAGCTACAAGACTCGTTAATAAAGAAAAGCGCTTCTTGGGAGGCAACCCAAGCTTTATTTGTTTGTGTGTTTATTTAATTTTATTTGCTTCCGTATGTATGTTTTATTTATATTGTTTATGGTTCATGTTTCAAATTAAATTGTGAAAATACTTTATTTTGTTTTTAACTTCGTCTTAACTACATATAAATGTATTTTGCAAAAGATAAGTGTAAGGGAAATCTAAATTTGCTTTTAAGAACAAGTTGAACATGAACGATAACAATGTTAAATTAACATACATATTAGTATTTGTTTGAGTCAAATGCTTGTATTGAGTCATAATGAATATTTTACAGGAATTTCAGGAATTAAGGCATGGGTTTTTTCTGGAAATTTTCCAGAAACAAAATATAAAATTTCTGTCAGATCAATCTGACGGCGTCAGGTGTAAATTTTCTAAAAATTTTGCAAGTTTTGTTTTTCTGTTGGAATTGTAAAGTTTCATAAAATCTTTAACTTTTAAACTCCAGGAATCTGCAAATATTCATTCCACAAGCATTATATCTTTACTTGCTTTCTAGGATTTAATTTTATATAGAATTTACCGCAGATTTTACGTGAGGTTTTTCGTGTTTCTTTTCTCAAATCTAACAGGTTATATTGGACAAGAAGATGATTTACATTTCTGAAGAGAAGCTTTTCTATGTTCATTTTATTGGAGGAGGATCTAACCATGTTACCACATTATCCGCATCGAACGAATCAGGGGAGTAATTGTTTCATTCTTTCATTTTCTTTACTTTTACATCTTTTAATTGAACATTGGGGACAATGTTCGGCTTAAGTGTAAGGGTAAATGAAGATACCTTAGATACTACAATTGCGTTTGATTTTTGTTTGTTTAATAGTAGATGTGTAATAAAACTGAGAGAAATATTTGTTAGGGCAATTTTAACAACAAATTTAAAATTTTTTGCAACATATAGGAGTGAAACTTTAATCTTAATAAGCGTCTCATGGATAGGAGTTATATGAATAGAACAAAAACCATACTACTAAAAAATTTCCATCCCAAATATGTGAGGTTCACCCCTAGATTTTTAGGAAAAAGCATTTAACTTTAATGCTTGTGAGTGTACATGTTGTACTTAGATTCTAGAACTTGCGTTAGTGATTCATCCTGAGACCGCTAGTAAGACTACATTCGTGTAGTTAGGATTTACTACATGATAAGAGGCATTAGGATAACCCTTGTTTTACACCTGTAATATAATTACATTGACTTCATTGGTCAAGTAATTCTCCCACACGTTTGCGATGTATTCATTTTTAGTACACGATACCCCTAGTACACCCCTCAGAGCCTCTCTTTTTCGTTTCTAACTTTAAAACATTCTACTTAAAAGAAAATTTTGTTTACAATCTACCCCCAAATGTACACCCAAATCGCCTTAGCCTTTCTTGTATGCACTCATCTTTAGTACATTATTGTTACATGTTTAAACCCTTTGTTAATTGTCTAATTGATTACATGGTTGCTAAGTCGAGTCATATCTTGTATTTGTGACTCATGGGTAAAGTACTAGTGTTATGGAGTAATAGGGAAGAACGTCAATTATTATCCCCATATGTGCGTAAACGTTTTAAAGTACTCCAAGTGTTTTAATTATCTTAAGTTGAGTCATTAAAATAGTTAAATGTAAAGTATGTAAAAGTTCAAGTGTAAGGGGAATGTAAATTTCCTATGATTTATTATTTTGGATGGTAGGGCAAGAATATACGCAAAAAAAATAAAATAAAATAAAATTAAAAATCAAGAAAAACGAAAAAAAAATAGAAAAAGAAAGAGAAAAACATACGGACTACCATCCCGTTTTCTTTTATGTTTATTTTATGTTTTTTTTAGTTTATGATTAGCTTAAGTTGAGCCGAGTCTTGGCTTAACAACGCCGCATTGTACATGTAATTGACCAAGATGATTAACTTGCCACCAGTAAAAATATCCTTTATCCAACAAACCGTGTTTATCATATCCCTACACATAACGTTATACCCCTTTAAAAGACCTCTTTGATAGTTTATCCTAGGTGCTTACGCCAAAGTGGTGGAGGTTTTCGATCCTTTCCCAAGTCTATGGAATCTATTTGCTATGACAGGTAGTGAGTGATATTTTTCCATTTCTATTTGTGATATATACATTTATAACACCCGAGAGATTAGAGTATCCAAACACTATTTGTGAGGTGTTAGTGTATGGTTTTCGTGCTTGTTTTGATCAAGGTGGAATGATCATTTTTTGTAATTACTTTTATATTAATGTTAAATGACACATAGCTTGTATTTTGATTGGAATAAAAGCTCATTTGCTTGAGGACAAGCAAATTTCAAGTGTAAGGGTATTTGATAAGGAGAAATTTGTTACGCTTTTAGGGGGTCATTTAAGCCCTAAATTGTGTTTTTATGATCAAATATTACCTCAAATCGTTTCTTTTGTCAATTTAGGTACTTTGGAGAAGAATTCTGAAAAATGGATCATATTGGACGTTTGTGGAGCATAAAGTGAAGAAAATAACAAAGTCAATAATCCAAGCTGAAAACAGTACCTGACGGCGTCAAAGGTCACAAGGTGACGCCGTCACATATTGATCAAGAGGTAGATATTTGTTTTACACTTGACGCGCCAGAAAGGAATTTGGAGATTTACACATGACGGCGTCACGTTCTAACTCATCAAGGCCATCAAGTATGAAGTTAAAGAGAGACGCCCCAGAGCAAATTTGAACTAGACGGTGTTAGATGTGGATCTAGGCAATCCGAGAAACCCTAAGACGGCGATCTGACAGCGTCACGACCCAAAAGTTCCTCCCTTAATGAATGAAAAATCCAAAAATATATATAGAATTACATAGCTGACGGCGTCACCTTTTGGGTTGTGACGACCCAAAAGTTCCTCCCCTAATGAATTAAAATTGCCATATAGAAGTTCCTACCAATTTATTTTCTTGTTATTTTATTTTTATTGTTTAATTAGTTATTTGGGTTAGTTGGCTAGCAACTAATTCCGTCCACTATTCGAATACCCAAGATATTTACTTGCTTTCCATAAAACATAAAAAATACAAAAAGAATCATCCCTCACCTTTAGACCTAGTTAGAGTAGTTTTAATCCTAACGAACACTATTCCTTGAGAGAACGATCAATCCTCCGGTACTTGCCACTCACTATACTACATCGGTCATGTACACTGCCTCGTGGGGAGTGCAAGCTTCTCAAGATCCCTTGAGAAGTAAAACCTTTTGGAAGGTTGCAAAACCACACATCATAGCTTACTGTGATGCGGATTGGATGAGGTGTTCACTTAAATGACGATCAAGAACGGGGTACGTTCTACTGTTAAGGGGAGCTCCCATTTCATGGAAATCAAAGAAGCAGTCTGTCGTTTCTCGCTCCTCGGCTGAAGCTGAATATCGTGCTATGGCTAACGCTACTAGTGAAATTTTGTGGATGCGTTGGCTGCTTGAAGGGCTGGAAACAAAACAACATGATGCCACACCACTTTACTTTGACAACAATGCAGCCCGACACATCGCAAATAACCCGGTCTTCCACGAGCGAACAAAGCACGTAGAAATGGACTGCTATTTTGTCAAGGAACGAGTGGAGTCGCACGAAATCAAACCTTTGTATGTTGATACAAAGGCACAAATAGCCGACCTTCTCACAAAGGCTTTGGGGACCAAGCAACTCGAGTCTCTACTGGTCAAGATAGGCATGCGAAATCTGCACGCTCCACCTTGAGGGGGAGTATTAAAAATATGTTAATTTGAATACATATTACACTCCTTGTTTTCCACTCAATCAAAGATCCATCCTTCTCTGCAGCACATTGACAGCTGATTACAATTGTCACCTATTTATTAGTTTCCTTTTTTGAATATTCTGTATTGCCTATTTAGGCTTTTAAACTTATGTAACCATGTATCAAGTGTGTGATAATATACACAAAAGCTTTGATCAGATCCTTTATACCTTTCCTTTTTGAGTGATTTGGAGTATGAAAAATATCTAATATATTTGAAAGATTTACATTTAAAAAAAAAACACATGATTAGAATGAAAATTCATTCCTTGATTCCCATTCCGGAATACCAAACGCACCCTTGATCTTTGTCCCCTAATAACAACACAATCACAACCGCACAAAGTGATTGTGATATTGAAAAACTGCAATATTTGTTTATTCGTTTTAACATAGACCATGATAGCACTTAGAAACTTTTGATAAAAATTAATCTTTTAAGAAGTCAAAAGTAAAACCATTATTTATTTTAAAGATGATTAATTATGTAAAACGTTTGACGAAAATCAGCACTCTCATATATAGTTTCCTTTATACTATTAATGTCTTATGATAATGTATGAATTATGATTTGTGTTAAATTGGGCAAATCACATAGAGGATACTACAGTTCACTTATATTGACTTATAATCTTATATATGTTCAAACTTGTTAGCATAGCCGTAAAAGTTATACCCATAATAATGAAATACAGATTTCAACAATGATTTTTCGAATAAACACTAATTTTTTTTTTTTTTTTTTTTTTTTTTTTTTTTTCTTTTTTATTATTATTATTATTATTATTATTTTTTTAAATAACCAAATGGAAACGGTTTGCCATTTGAATAAAACACCACGTGAACCATGCGAACACCAATAACGTTATATAAAAAAAAACTGCTCATTGAACAACATAGCTGAAGATGACATCCGAAGTAGTGGTGGTGATGGTTCCCTTTGTCTTACAAGGCCATCTCAACCAGCTTCTCCATCTCTCACGCCTCATCTCGGCCTACAACATCCCGATCCACTTCGTATGCACCGCAACTCACAACCGCCAGGCTCGGAAACGTTTACATGGTTGGAACCCGAATGATGTCATTCATTTCCACGACTTACCAGATCCTGACTTCACTTCTCCACCACCCGATCCAAATGCCACGACCCATTTTCCTAAACACTTGCAGCCTTTGTTTAACTCATCCCTTAAACTTCGAGGCCCAGTATTCGATCTCATAAGCTCTATCTCACACATATACGGGAGAGTTGTTGTTGTGCATGATGCTCTCATGTCTTATGTTGTTCAAGATGTGAAAACGATACCTAATGCTGAAATATATGTATTTCGGCCTCTATCGATTTTCTTTTATTTCTATACAACTTGGGAGAAGCTAGGGAGAAAACTACCGTTTGAACAAGGTATTATAATAAAGAACTTACCGACTTTAGGTGAGAGCATGAGCCGTGAATTTTCTGAGTTTGTGCAACTTCAATTATCCCATCTAACATTTCATGTTGGATCTCTATATGATTCGTCAAGAGTCATAGAAAAAATATTTCTTGAATCACTCGAGAAAGATGAGATATATGGGAGAAAACATTGGGGCTTAGGGCCGCTTAATCCACTGGAGATCCAATCAGATATCCTAGACCCGGGAAAGCGCCACATGTGCATGCAATGGCTAGACAAGCATCCGGCAAGATCCGTGATTTATGTTTCGTTTGGAACAACGACCACATTCACTGATGATCAAATCTGGGAGCTCGCTATTGGATTGGAAAGAAGCGAACAAAGGTTTTTGTGGGTGTTGCGCGATGCAGACAAAGGGAATACGTCAAGAAAAGAGGATGGTAGGAGGGTCATGTTGCCGAAAGGGTTTGAAGAAAGGGTAGAGGGAAGAGGGTTAGTTGTGAGAGATTGGGTGCCACAATTAGAAATCTTGGGACACTTGTCCACTGGTGGCTTTGTGAGTCATTGTGGATGGAACTCTTGTATGGAAGCTATGACTACGGGAGTTGCCGTTGCTGCATGGCCAATCCACTCGGATCAGCCATACAATGCTCTTTTATTGTCACATGTTCTAGGGGTTGCATTGGTTATGAGGGAATGGGCGCGGAGGGGTGAGTTGTTAACGTCCGTGGTGATTGAGAATATTGTTAGGAAGTTAATGGATTCCAAGGAAGGGGACATGATAAAAAAGCGAGCGGCAGAATTTGGTGATGAGCTGCGACGGTCAATGGCGGACGACGGAGTTACTCGTAAAGAATTGAGTTCTTTCATATCTTATATAAGTAGGTAACAAGATCTGGTACACAAGTATTCCTCCCATCTTGATTCAAAAATGTGATTGATGAGTACTTGAGTAGCATATTGTGGCGTCTGAATCTATCAAAAATATAATGTATTCATGTGCATTATATTGCATCATAATTCAAGGCTTGTTCGGATTGATCATGTTTGTAACTTTAAGCTGAAAATCATCATGGAAAAGCATAAGCAAACAGGCTATAAAAATTCGATAATTTAGTGTCACGTAGTAACATCACAAAATGCCTTGCGAGTAAAAGATGTAAAACAGCGTTTCTATTTTATTTCAAACAAACTATGATAACCTTTCATTGGTGAACCAATTAGATAAATGTTAAATTTAAACGAGTCCACCGTCACAAAATAAAAAGTCCACTTTTACAACGTTATGAAACTCGGGTTATTTCCAGGCGAAACATGCGTTGAGGAGATCATAATCTCACTTTGTGCATCTATTTGGACTGTCTGATCTTTATACTTCGTGTTCGTGCATGCTTTATCTCGAACCGATCATGAAAAGAAAAGGTTTTCCTCCAAATGTTTTTCTTTTTTTCTCTCTTTTAATTTCTTTTCAATTTTTAATGAATCTGTTTGATCCAATCGAACCTTTTTAAATCTGATTTTTCTAAATCTCGATTCAGAATATCTCTACTACGTTGTACTTATAAAAAGTTTCTAGTTGAAATTGTCACCTCTCATAGCTTAAGCATTGAAAAATGAGCTTTTTTTTAAAAAAAAAAAAAAAAAAGCAAATCACACCACTTTTTAACCAAATGAAGATTAAAAATCAAAAAGTTCATTACTCACCATTTACCACCCCAAAAAGCTCTGCACCAAACATAGCCTATGTCTTAAGAGTAAATTTCATAAATCGTCCCCGTGGTTTAATGGGTATAATGGATTTGATCTCTCGAAAGATTTTTATCTCGGATCCTCTCCACGTGGTTTATACCCGTAACGGGTTTGGTCCCTCTGGCTAACGCTCGTTAGTTTTTTCCGTTAGCTAATGACCGTTTGCAACAAACATTTGCACCGTTAGTCCTTTATACTAACGGCCGTTTATACTTAACAGAAAATTTGTTTTTTTTTAAACTAAAAAAAAATTAAAAATTAAAAATTAAAAAATTGGTTTTCTTATAATTTTTTTCCTAAATGTCTTTAAAATTCATACACGTTTTTATACACATTTCTATACACGTTTCATACACAGGTTTTTATACCCATATTTTTTTACAAATTTTAAACACGTTTTATACACACGTTTTTATACATGATTTTAGAAACATATTTTTATACACACATTTTTATGTACACGTTTTTATACACTCATTTTTATACACACGTTTTTACACACGTTTTTATACACACGTTTTTATACACACGCTTTTACACACGTTTTTATACACGTTTAACACACGTTTTTATACACATGTTTTTATACACTCATTTTTATACACACGTTTTTATACACTCATTTTTACACACACGTTTTTACACACGTTTTTATACACATGTTTTTACACACGTTTTTATATACACGTTTTTACACACATTTTTATACACACGCTTTTTAAAACGTGTATAAGAATGTGTGTATAAATGTGCACGTGTGTAACAACGTGTATAAATGTGTATGTGTGTTCAAATGTGTAAAAATATGTGTATAAAAACGCGTGTAAAAACGTGTGTATAAAAACATGTGTAAAAACGTGTGTATAAAAAAGTGTGTATAAAAATGTGTATATAAAAAATGTGTATAAAAATGTGTGTAAAAACGTGTGTATAAAAATGAGTGTGTAAAAACGTGCGTATAAAAACGTGTGTAAACACGTGTATATAAAAAAGTGTGTATAAAAATGTGTATATAAAAACGTGTGTATAAAAATGTGTGTAAAAACATGTGTATAAAAATGAGTAGATAAAAATGTGTATATAAAAACGTGTGTATAAATTTTAAAGATATTTAGAAAAAAAAAATTATAAGAAAACCAATTTTTTAATTTATTTTTTAACTTAGTTTTATTTTTATTTTTTTAATTTAAAAAAAACAAAAAAAATAAAGAAATAAAAAACACATTTTGTGTTAAGTATAAACGGCCGTTAGTATAAAGGACTAACGGTGCAAATGTTTGTTGCAAACGGTCGTTAGCTAACGGAAAAAACTAACGAGCGTTAGCCAGAGGGACCAAACCCGTTACGGGTATAAACCATGAGGAGAGGATCCGAGAAAAAATCTTTCGAGAAACCAAATCCGTTAAACCCGTTAAACCACAGGGACGATTTATGAAATTTACTCTTTTTTTAAACTTTAAAATCTTGAAACTTAAATTAATATAGTTTATCTAAATTACTTTTGACTATCCTTTAAACTTGACTACTCTTCAAAAGGTTTGCAACTTAAATTAGGTTTTTTTTTTTGTTTTTTTTTTTTTTTTTTTTTTTGTTTTTTTTTTAATCAGTTATAATTTGATAACTTTTTAAAAACACACGTCATATTAATTTAAAAAAAATACGCTTTATATTTCAAAAATTACACTCTTTGTATCAAAGGCCAAACAAAAATCCCGATTTCACAAGTATTATTATTTATTGTTATATACTGTCGTTTTACTCGTGTATACATCTAGTTTAAATAAATGTACATTATAAGTATCAGTCAGAAATTAACAATTATTTTTAAATATTATTCGTTTTGTCAATAACTATATAGATTAGCCGTTTAACATACTTTAAATATTCCCAAACTAGCCGCCCAGTTGTTGGACTATAGAGCATTCTAAACTAGTGCTTTCATATTACGGTAATTAATTTTACTAATAAATTCAACAATTTGAGTATATATAATCTGATAGATGAGGTCACATACGAGTTTTTAAACACCAATTATTGAGGATATGCTAAATCAATCACATCAAAATAAATTGTTTTTCTTAGTTTTTCATTTTAAAGATAGTACGTACTACATAAGAATAGAGGTTCAATAACACATACTTTGGAGCATTGGCGGAACTCTAGAGGGGTGACGGAAGGTCCCGGCCCCCCTAATGTTTTGGCTACTAGTGTAAATAATACAACTAACACAACTTTTAGGGATAATTACTTTTTAAAATAAGTCTTTACGGAATTCAGTTCTGATAAGCAAGTTTCCCGATATCTTGTTTTATATGCATGATCATATATTGAATAGCCAATAGTTTATCTCAAATTTTCAATATCGTTCTTTTAGATTAATCTTTTACTCTCTCCGTCTCATAAAAACTGTCCAGTTTGACTTTTCAAAGTCAAACTGGTTTAACTTTAACCTTAAATATTTTTTATGTGTTATATAATACTTGATGAAAAATTATACCAATGAAAAACACACTTAAAACTCAATCAATTCATATATTTTTCATAAAGTATTATATAATACTCACAAAAATAGATAAGGTCAAAGTTGAACCAGTTTGACTCTGAAAAGTCAAACTGGACAGTTTTTATGGGACGGAGGTAGTATATAATAAAACAAAACCCCAAATTTTCCATTTCAAAAAAATCAATTCATACCTTATTTAGTAACTAGCATCGCGCGAGCACCTGTAATTTAATTTTTTCGATTAATAATTTAATTTATTTGTACGTTTTTTGGCAATAGCTTTACTGGATAGTTTTTTATGCCAAAAGTTTGATGAAATTTTGCTTTGTTTGTATTATTTTATTTATTATTTATTTTATGTTTTTGTTTAGTAGTTTACTTGGTTTGTACAATATGTGATCATATTTTATTTTATTATGTTCTTTTTGACAATAAATTTACGGATATCAAAAATTTCGTTTAGCTCGTGTCCGTTCGGGCTCGAGCCCG
Organism: Artemisia argyi; assembly: GCA_030686995.1. Classification (NCBI taxonomy): domain Eukaryota; kingdom Viridiplantae; phylum Streptophyta; class Magnoliopsida; order Asterales; family Asteraceae; genus Artemisia; species Artemisia argyi. Next base: position 144,176,349 of record CM060681.1, read on the forward strand.
TTTGACTCGTGCCCGTTCGGGCTCGAGCCAATTTGGCCCATTGCCCATTCAGGCTTAAAAATTTGTATAATATGCTTTATTATTTGTATTAGTGACATTTAATGCAGGAATTGTGTTTAAGTTGGTTGTACAAAATACTTGATAATTTGTATTTCTTATGTAAGGAGTGTTTTAATAAGTGTATTAATTGTATTTATTGACTATTTAATTAATTGTATTTAATATAAATAATGATCAATTTTAAGTCATTAATTTTCAATTTTAACTCATTAATTTTAAACTTTAATGGCAAAAACAAAGTGGTGTGTACTTTAAGTTTCTAAATTTGTAAATGTCTAATTATATTTCATTTATGGTATTAATTGTCTAATGTGTTTGAATCACTTGTACTTTAAGCTTCTAAACTTGTAAGACTTAATTTTAAGTATTCTAATTATAGTAGTCCTTTATGCATTATAAAATAGTTAGATAATTATATTTAAAAAAAATATTATTTTCTTATTAGATAGTAAAAGATAAATACAAAAAATATAGATAAGATGCAATTAATAATATGATTAAAATTTTTAAATAATTATCTTTAATAATAAAAAACTATAATTAAACATTATAAATCAAATAAAACAAAGATTAAATTATTTGTTTTTTAATAAATACTACATCCATCCCAAAATTATTGTCCTCTATTGATTTTTTTGGTCTTTACTTTCAACTTTGACCATAAGTATTTTTGTTTATATTACATAATACTTGATACAAAATATATGAACGAATTGAGTTTTAAATGTATTTTCATTTGATATAATTTTTATAAAAAATTGTATAACATAAACAAAAATATTTATAGTCAAAGTTGAGAAACAAAGACCAAAAGAGTCAATGGGGGACAATAATTTTGGGACGGAGGGAGTAAAAATATATGATTAAAAAAAAATTTAAAAACCCCGCGGGTGCACGGGTATTATAACTAGTAGTGTATTATGAGATTTTTCATGTATTGAGTATATTGATCTTTTAACATAACTTTTTTTCTTAAAGTTTCAATAACGTTCTTTTATATTAATAGTGTATTATGAGATTTTCATGCATCGAGTATATTGATCTCTTAAGATAACTTTTTTCTTTTGTAATTTTTAAGAGTAGGTATATATGTTATGAACAAGTTGACGATGTTATGCTATAAAACAATACAATCGATCTTGCAAACAAAACAATGAAAGCACTGAATATATGGCATCCGAAGAAGTTGTGGTGATGATGGTGCCTTTTCCTGCACAAAGTCATCTCAACCAACTCCTCCATCTCTCCCGGCTCATCTGCGCATACAACATCCCTATCCACTATGTTTCTACCACCTGCTATTAAAATTAATATCATTTTACAAACTTATAAAATATAAGGGTTGAAAGTGTAAAGTTTTATAACCTGTTTTCTACTAATATAACTTTTGGTTGTATTTGTTAAGTGTATGTTTGTGCAGGGTTCTTAGTGTAACATGTGGTGCTATATAAGCTGAAGAGAAGCTAGGGTTTTGGTCATTGACTTATAATCGCAGTTGCTTTCACCTACAAAGTTTTTACTCTCTGGTTTAAGTTGATATTCATCATCTGAGTTTTAGTATTGTTTGATAGTTCTGGTTGTATATATCAAGATCTACTTGATCTTGATACTGGTTTCTGGGTTTGGTTCATAGTTTAGTTTCTAGGTTGGTTTAGAGTGTGAGTTGGTTGTAGACTGCATCTATTAGAGGGACAGTCGTTACTTTCTTTGTATTGTAAAGCAAGCACTCATTTGAGGACTTGTCAACTGTGTTTATAGTTGTAATAAAAGTATCACCAAGGGGTGGTTGGTTGGGTGATTAGATCGTTGTGTTTTGGTACCATTTTTACACGGTATCAGAGCCTTGGGTTCTGATTGGTTTGGTTTCTTGTGGATCTTGGGTTGATTTCTGGTTTAATCAGAGGATTGTGGCATCAATTGGTTTTTTAGGGTTTTTTCTTGAAACCCTAAATTTTGGGGGTTTTTGGTTCTTGTTTCGATTGAGAGTAATTGGTGTTGGTTTCTTGAAGAATCAACGTTCTGTTGTTGATTCTTGGTTGGTTTGGTTTGAAACTCTAATTTTGGATTTGGGGGTTTCTTGAAAGATTTGGTGATCTGTGGTTCTGGGTTCTTGGTTACGATCATTCTAGACTAAGTGAATCTAGAATTGACCGTATTGTCTTCCGCTGCTTAAAAACACTGTAAGTATGTTTCTTCCTTTAGAACTAACTAGTTTTTAGTTGAGTGGGTGCAAACGGGTTGGCTAACTTCTTGATCTGCCACTTGAGTGGTGTGAAAACCTGCACTGGCCAATCACAGTCTGCTGACTTGGACTAGGTTAGTTCTGGGTGTGAGTATTGGTTTTGTTTTGATTAGTTTTAGTATTAGTTTAGGTGTTGAGGTATTTTTGGATTTGTGGTTCTTAATTGGTGATTTAGTTTGTTTGTTTGGTTGTTTGGTTTGTTTCTTGATTCTTGTTAGTTGGTTATCTTTTGCTATCTGTTTGTTTGGTTTCTTGGTTCTTTACTATGGCTATTATGATTAGTAGTTTAGATCAGAGTAATCCTCTGCATCTTCATCCTAATGATTCTAATTGTGCTTCTGTGGTTAGTATTAAACTTTCTGATGTTGAGAATTATAGGGTGTGGTCTAGTGCTGTCAAACTTGCTATGCAAATTAAGAATAAAATGGGTTTTCTTGATGGTAGTTGTGTTAAATCTGATTATGCTGCTAGTCCTCTTCTTGAAGCTCAATGGGATAGATGTAATACTGTTGTGCTTAATTAGATTATTACTTCTTTGTCTCAAGATGTGTATCTTGGTCATATTTCTCTGATAATGCTGCTAGTGTATGGAAAGAATTGAAGGATACTTATGATAGAATTGATGGTTCTATAGTGTTTAATTTGTTACAAAAGATTAATACCTTTAAACAAGGTGGTTACCTGTTTCTGTGTATTTTCATAAGTTAAGTTCTCTGTGGAGAGAATTTGATATTCTTACTAAACTGCCTGATTGTGTGTGTGATGCTAGAATTGAGTTAAATGATCATGCTAAGTTGTTGAAATTAATGCAATTTCTGATGGGTCTTGATGACATTTATCAACCCATTAGAAGTAGTATTCTGACTAGGGAAATCCTTCCTGATGTTAAGGATGCTTTTGTTATCATTTCTAGGGAGGAATCTCATAGAGGGATTCCTACTACAACTGTGAAAAATGATAAACCTCAAATTTCTGCTTTTATTTCTAGACCTAATATGAGTAATGCTAATAGAAGAAATTCTAATACTTGGTCCGGTAATAATAATGGTAATAACTCTAATAGAGGGAATTATGATAGTTTGTTGTGTAAGCATTGTGGTTTAAAAGGTCATACTATTGAAAGATGCTTTGAATTGATTGGCTATCCTCCTGGTTTTAAAAGAAATCCTAACCTTAAGCCTGCAACTAGTTTTAATAATAATAATAAAAGTAACAATGCTGAGGTTAAAGGAGGAACTGGGAATGATGTTAAGAATGCTGGTAGTGTGTCTTTTACTAATGAACAGGTTATGAAGTTGGTGAATCTTTTGAATGTTAAAACTTGTTCTACTGCTCATGCTAGTATGGCAGGTAAAGATAATTGTTCTTTCTTTAACTGCAATGTCTTTTTTAATCAACACTTTTATAAGTTTTTTTGTGCTAATATTAACATTAAGGGGGTCTCTTATCATTTTGGATGGATTATTGATTCTGGGGCTAATCAGCATATGACCAATAATACTGATAGAATGTTTGGCTTAATTGATATTTCTGAATTAAAGTTAACTGTTGGACACCCTAATGGTACTTTAGCTAAAATAACTCATGTTGGTAATCTTAGACTTAACAGCAATGTGGTTCTGTTTGATGTTTTGGTTGTTCCTGAATACTGTGTTAGCTTGTTATCTATTCATAAAATGATTAAAGATAGTAAGTTGACTGTGAGTTTTGATGAAACTACATGTTATATTCAGGATTTGAAAAAGCAGAGTGTTCTGGGGACTGGTAGTGAATTTGGTGGTCTTTATATGTTTGATAAGGATTGTGATAAGTTTGCTAGTATTAATCAGAGTGATTTTTTTGTTTGTCATGTTTCTAAAGAGGTTTGGCACAATAGGTTGGGACATCCTGCTAATCAGGTTTTGAAACTTTTAAAAGGGTCATTAAGTTTAAACTAATGTTGATCATGAAGGTCCTTGTGAGGTTTGTCATAAGGCAAAGCAATCAAGGGATTCTTTTCCTTTAAGTGAAAATAAATCTTTTGTTTTTGGAGAACTCATTCATCTTGATGTTTGGGGTCCATATAAAGTGGTTAGCAGGGTGGGTTTTAGATATTTCTTGACCATTGTGGATGACTTTAGTAGATCTGTGTGGGTGTATATGCTAAAAACTAAAGATGAAGTTTTTGGAATGTTTGTTAATTTTTATAATCTGGCATTAACTCAATTTGATAAGAGGATAAAAGTTATAAGATCTGATAATGGTACATAATTTTTGAATAATAAAATGTCAGATTTTTTGAATACAATGGGTATTATCCATCAAACAACTTGTGCATATACACCACAGCAAAATGGGATTGCTGAAAGGAAACACAGACATCTGCTGAATGTTGCTAGAAGTCTTATGTTTCAGGGGGGGGGGGGGATGCCTCTTGTTTATTGGACTGAATGTGTTCTAACTGCTACTTATTTGATTAACAGGCTTCCTTCCTCTGTTTTAAATGGTCAATCTCCTTTTTCTTTGGTATATAATAGGGAACCTAATCTGTCTCATCTTAGGAGTCTTGGGTGTTTGTGTTTTGCTGCTATTATAAAAGGGTCAGATAAATATTCTGAGAAGTCTGAAAAATGTGTTCTAATCGGCTATGCCAGTAGGAAAAAGGCATATAAACTTTTGAGTCTTGAAAACAGAAATGTTTTATATTCTAGAGATGCTAAATTTTATGAAACAATTTTTCCATATAAAATGAATAAAAACAGTGAGTCAAATTCTGAATTTGAAGTTTCCAATCTAAATTTCTTTGACTTTGTTGAGTCTGAGTCAGTGTAAAAAACCAAAACTCCTAGGATCATTCCCAATGATGATAATATTGAGAAGGAAATAATATCTGTTGGTAGAGAGGGTAGAGTACATCAATCAGATGATGTATTAAACAATGACCAGAGTGATAATAATGAACAGATACATTATTCTGATAGTTTGTTGCCATCTGAAAATGATGAAAACTCTGCAACTCATCTAGGTGATAACACAAGTTCTGAGGGAAATGTTGGTTTTAATTCTCTTGAAAGTAATAGGTTCCAAAATGTTTTGCATAATCAAGTTGAGGAAGGGTCTGTTAGTTATAGAAGGTCTTCTAGACCTTCTAAATTGCCTGCTAAATTGAATGATTATGTGTTGAATACTAGTATTAGATATGGTTTACATAAATATGTTAATCATGCTGTGTTAAGTAGAGAAAATTGTTGTTTTGTGTCTAATCTGAATAAGATTGTTGGGCCTAAGAATTATGAGGAAGCTAAACATAATCCTAAATGGTCTTCTGCTATGAATGATGAGATACATGCTTTACATGAAAATGATACTTGGGAAGAAGTTGAATTACCATTTGGTAGAAGACCAATTGGTAGTAAATGGGTATTAAAAATTAAGTATAAATCTAATGGAGAGGTTGAAAGATATAAAGCTAGACTTGTTGCACAAGGTTGGGGGCAGAAAGAGGGTGTTGATTATGATGAAACTTTTAGTCCTGTTGTTAGAATGGGTACTGTAAGGTGTTTATTAAATGTTGTTGTTGAAAATGATTGGAATGTGTATCAAACGGATGTTAATAATGCTTTTCTATATGGTGATCTTAATGAGGAGGTATATATGCTTCCCCCACCTGGGTATCCTACTAAAGATAATAAAGTTTGTAGATTAAAGAAATCCTTGTATGGGCTTAAACAAGCTCCAAGACAGTGGAATCATAAGCTGTCTGAAGCTTTATTTGAAACAGGATTTATTCAGTCTAAAAATGATCATTCTTTCTTTATAAAGAGAAGTGGTGAGAGTGTTGTGTATCTTTTGGTTTATGTGGATGATTTGATTATCACTGGAAACAGTGTGAAGGAAATTGATAGTGTTAAGGAATTTCTTAAAACCAAGTTTAAAATCAAAGATTTAGGAGAGTTAAAGTATTTTCTGGGAATTGAAGTTTTAAAAACTAAAAATGGTTTGTGTTTAAATCAAAGGAAATATTGTCTTGAGTTATTACATGATTATTGGTTGCATGCATGTAGACCTGTTATGACTCCTTTACCTGAAAACTATGTGCTGGCTTATAAAGAATCTGAGAATGATAAGTTGCTAAAAAATTTTACTAGTTATCAAAAACTGGTAGGAAAACTTATCTATCTTACTATGACCAGACCTGATATTTCATATGCTGTTCAATGTTTGAGTCAATTCATGCATGCTCCTTTACAATCTCATATGAATCTTGGTTTAAGAGTTTTGAAATATTTGAAACTTGCTCCTGGTAGTGGTATTGGGTTTAATAAAACTCAAAACGGGTTTGGTATTGTTGCTTATTCTGATTCTGACTGGGCTAAGTGTCCTTTGACAAGGAAGTCAGTTTCTGGATATTGTGTTTTTGTTGATGGTAATCATGTATATTGGAAAAGCAAGAAGCAAGCTACACTTTCTAAATCTTCTGCTGAAGCAGAATATAGAAGTATGGCTTCTGCAACTTGTGAAGTTCTGTGGATATTAAAGGTATTGGAAGATCTGGGTGAGACTGGGTTAATTCCAGTTGATTTATGCTGTGATAATAAGTCTGCAATTCAGATTGCAGCAAATCCTGTTATGCATGAAAAAACAAAGCATTTTGATATTGATGTACATCTGGTTAGAGAGAAGGTTGCATCAGGGTTGATAAAAACTGTGCATGTTGATTCTAAGAATCGAGTGGCTGATATTTTGACCAAAGGTCTTGGTTCTGTACAGCATACTTTTCTGGTTAAGAAACTTGGCATGATAAATCTATTTGTTTTATAAGTTTGAGGAAGGGTATTAAAATTAATATCATTTTACAAACTTATAAAATATAAGGGTTGAAAGTGTAAAGTTTTATAACCTGTTTTCTACTAATATAACTTTTGGTTGTATTTGTTAAGTGTATGTTTGTGCAGGGTTCTTAGTGTAACATGTGGTGCTATATAAGCTGAAGAGAAGCTAGGGTTTTGGTCATTGACTCATAATCGCAGTTGCTTTCACCTACAAAGTTTTTACTCTCTGGTTTAAGTTGATATTCATCATCTGAGTTTTAGTATTGTTAGATAGTTCTGGTTGTATATATCAAGATCTACTTGATCTTGATACTGGTTCCTGGGTTTGGTTCATAGTTTAGTTTCTTGGTTGGTTTAGAGTGTGAGTTGGTTGTAGACTACATCTATTAGAGGGACAGTCGTTACTTTCTTTGTATTGTAAGGCAAGCACTCGTTTGAGGACTTGTCACCTGTGTTTATAGTTGTAATAAAAGTATCACCAAGGGGTGTTTGGTTCGGTGATTAGATCGTTGTGTTTTGGTACCATTTTTACACATGCCATAGCCGCCAGGTGCGCAACCGTCTCCACGGCTGGAACCCAAGTGATTTCATCCATTTCCATGACTTCCCTAATCCAGATTTTACTAATCCTCCTCCCAATCCAATTGCACCCACTGAATTCCCAACTTACCTCCAACGTTCCCTCTATCTACGCGATCCTGTTGCAAGTCTCATCAAAACGCTCTCATAAACTTCTATGAGAGTCGTGGTCATTCATGACACTCTCATGACTTATGTTGTGCAAGACGTGAAGTCGATTAAAAATGCTGAGACGTACGTTTTTAGACCCTTATCTGTTTTGTATCATTTATGTATAACTTTTGAATTAGTAGGCAGAGAGCTAACTTTTGAACCTGAAATGATTAAAGGACTTCTGAGTTCTAGTGCTAGTTTGAGCTATGAATTATTCGAGTTTATAAAACTTCAACAATCATATCAAATAATTCACGCTGGATACGTATATGATTCATCCAGAGTCATAGAAGGGAAGCATCTTGAATTACTCGAGAGAGATGAGAGTTGTGGGAGGAAACACTGGGCATTAGGTCCAGTGGAGATGCGGTCGGGTAGCTTAGATTCTAATAATCGTCACTTGTGCCTGCAATGTCTAGATAACCAACCTTAAAATTCCGTAGTTTATGTTTCCTTCGGCACCACAAATACATTAAGTGATGATCAAATCATGGAGCTCGCAATTGGATTGGAAAAAAGTGACCAAAGATTTTTGTGGGTGTTGCGTGATGCTGATAAAGGGGGTGTATCCGGGAATGAAAGTGGTAGAAAATTCGTGTTACCACTAGGGTTTGAAGATCGAGTCAAAGGTCGAGGCTTGGTCATGAGAGACTGGGCGCCGCAGTTTGATATCTTGGCACACTTGTCCACAGGTGGATTCATGAGTCATTGCAGATGGAACTCATGCATGGAAGCTATGACCATGGGAGTTCCCATCGCTGTGTGGCCAATGTCTTCTGATCAACCACTCAATGCATTTTCATTGTCAAGTGTTTTAGGAGTTACGTTACTGATGAAGGAGTGGACGCCTAGAGATGAGCTGCTATCTTCAGAAATCGTAAAGAACGTCGTTAGGTAGTTAATGGATACGAGTGAAGGAGAGGCGATTTGAAAGAAATCCGTGGAATTAGGTGTTGAGTTACTTAGATCGAAGATGGAAGGTGATGTTACTTACATAGAATTGGAATCATTCATTTCTTTTATTTGTAGATAGAAAGTAAGATGCGATCAATCATATATACAAACCTTTTTTCAGAAAATACGGTGGTTGTGGGTCGTGATGTCGTACCTATTCACTCATTATATGTAAGCTTGTTTCCAGGGTCCAAGCTTCCTTAATTAGCTTGATTAGGGAGTTTGGATGCCTCTGTTTGTAATGTTTTGTTTTTGATAATGTATTGCTTGCCTATCTAAAAAAAAATTATATGTAAGCTTATTTCATGTTTGAAGATGTAACTATTGATTGGAAGTATCAACTGTTGGTGGTTTTCGAGTTGGTTAAAGATAATCAATAGCTGAATATTACTATGAATATTCATGTAATTATTTTTCAAAAAAACTACTCGACCCTAATTTTCTGGGTTACACGAATATCTCTTTGAGATACGTAATTCATAGTGTTATGTTCTTGATATAGGCACAAATACAACCATTGTCGCTTCTATATGTTTAGGTTTTCTGTGTATATATCTCATGCATGATGTTTCTAATTGTCAGGGTTTCGATTTTAACTCATTGGAGTCTACTATCTGTGTGTTATATAAGCTCTAGTAAATCATATAGTTGGGTTTTCACCAACTGATATCTAAAAGGTTAACTGTTGGTTGGGTGCATAAATTTTCCTACAGTTATATATTTATTATACTGTTTCTAAGACCATTGTCAAAAAAGAGATTTTTATAGCTAATTTGAACTTGTACATGTGTTCGATCTACTAAGGATTGGCCATTTAATGGTTGTTCAAGCAATGATATAAGAATTTGGATCAAATTATAGCATAAATATGACACCTTTAACTAAGAAGTTGCCATTGTATTTTTATTCATAATACCGATGAGACATTTGTGATATCTCTACCTCCGAATGTAGGAAATGAATGAATCAGTCTCCTTTCGAAGACTGTGCCTGCCAGTTTTGCTGCCCTCCTCCGCATCTCCTCCCCTTCTCCTGGACCAATTAGCCTCTTAACGACATCTTCCACAACCTCCAACGAGACTAGCTCATCTCTATGCTCCCAATCATTCACCACCAATCCAATTTTGAGAACTTCAGTTATTAAAAATGCATTCCGTGGCTGATCAGAATGCATAGGCCAAGTGCCAACCAGCACACCCAATGAAATACTCTCCATACTTGAGTTCCACCAACAATGACTCATAAACCCACCCGTTGCCCAATGTCCTAAAATCTCTATTTGTGGGGCCCATCCCCGCAAAACTAACCCCCTTACTCTCCATACTGCACATGTAGGACTATGGCTACGAATCTAGGCAAGTTAGGAGAGTACGAAAGTGGGTAAACCAAGTCAATTAGGGAATCGACTTGGTAAATCAATTTTGGCGATTTGGGATTCAAATTAAAAAGGGTTTCGACCCTTGTTTTGAACAATCAAATGGAGAGAGAGGAGACTCTGTTCCCGAGTTTATTTTCTGGAGTGAAAGAGAAAGGTTTGCGATGCTAATAAAAAATAAATTATGTTTCTCAGATTTTTTCGGAAGGGAGAGAAAAGTAAAGGATAGTAAATTACATCAAAATTACTCTCCTAATTTACTTTTCAAATTGGGATGAAATGGAGAGAAGTTGATTTTAAAGCACTTTTTTTGTTACTTCATTTTTTTTTCTTTCCAACTCGGGAACACAAGATAAAAAAAAAAATTAATTTCTTAATACTCTCCTCTTTACTTAACTCCTTTTTCCCTCTCCAACTCTGTTCTTTCGGTTTTATACTCATGAACAGAGTGGGTTTAGAGGAACGTTACTTGTATTTATATCCTAAGGAACATTCTAGAATATCCTAAGTGAATACAAGTTTAATAAGGAATCATGATGAGGCGAAAAATGAACCACTTTTAGGGGGTCATTTAAGCCCGGAATTGAATTTATTTGATCAAATATTGCCCTAAATCATTCCTTTTGTGATTTTAGGTACTTTGGGAGTGAAATCTGGAAAAGGAAGCAATTCGAACGTTTTTGGAGCATAAACGTGAAGAAAACGCCAAAGACTTAATTTTCCAAGCTGGGAACAGTGTGTGACGGCGTCAAGAGTACCATCCTGACGGCGTCAAGTGTAAATTTCATGACGACCCAGTACAAAAATGAAGGCGTCACAAGGAAGAGCGTCAAGAGTTAAATACGTGACGGCCTGGAAAAGTTTAATACATGATGGCGTCAGATGTAGATCAAGGCAGTCCGAGGATTCTTTTGGCGGCGAGATGACGGCGTCACCCCTCAGACTCAATTATCTATATATAGTTTTCTAATTTTCATTCATTAAAAAGGAACAAGTTTGGAGAAACCCTAAGGCCGAACCATATACGATTTTTACAGGTTTTTCAAGGGTTTTCAGCCCTTGAACCCTTACATGTGTAATTGAGATAAGTGTTCTTCTAATTCAATCAATATGTCAATGTGTTGGTTGTCTATATCTTGTGCTTGTCTTAATTCCATCATGCTAGGCTAAATTTATCTTGTGTTTGCTTAGATCTAATGAAACCTAGATGTTGATTATGTGTTGATTACCTGTTTATGGTTGTATTGGATCAATGATTTCAATGTTAGGCTTAAGAAAACTGGCAGATCTCCAAATGGTAACATGCTTGAACGTCTTAGGAAACATGAACCGATGTGTACTAGGTTTTATTGGTTGTATTTAATGCATGAGTAAATTCTAATGATCCCATGTTAGGAGCTTCTTAGCCGGCTCGACATAGGAGTGAAGTAGGCACTCATAGGATTAGGGAGTTAAGTACGCCACCCCATGAATGGTATTAAGGAATACAATCCGTCATCCACGCAACTATAGCAAGTAATTAATGTGTAAAATATATCTAGGGAGTAGTGAAATCTAAGTAAACACAATTTCTCCACTTATTGCTCACAACCTTAGTTTAATATAGTTTATTTTCATTTCTAGTATTTTATTTTGATTGCATCTTTAGTATTGGGTTAGTTGACTAGCAACTAATTCCGCCCATATCCTTCAAAACCCGAGATTTTTACTTTCTTTCTAAAAAATATAAAAAAATACAAAAATAATCATCTCTCATCTTTAGAACTAGTAATTAGGTTTTTCTAATCCTAGCGACACTATTCCTAGCTGAACGATCAATCCCCCGGTACTTGTCACTATACTATACTACAACGATCAGGTACACTGCCTGGTGGGGGTTGTAAGCTTCTCGAGATCCCTCGAGTGGTAAAGCCTGGTGCAATCCCTACGCATCAAGTTTTTGGCGCCGCAGCCCGGGGAATAGTTATTGTCTAGGTTAGAATCTCTTTTTATTAGGTCTACTTGCTAGATTCCTTTCTAGTAAGATTTTATTTTTATTTTTAGGTTTCTTTAGTCTATCTTATTTCTTCGTGTTTTTGTTCGTAACTTTTCACCACCCGACATCATGGACGATGGGAACATCTTTGAACCCGTCATCCCACCACAACAAAACCCACCACTAGAACCTCCTAGGCCCCTAACCTTAGGAGAGTATTCCCGACCTAGTCACCAAGGCTACCGAAACACCATTGAGCTCACCGGAGCCAATGTGACCCCCTTGCGATCTGACACCATCCGGTTGGTGCAAAGCGGATGTGCATTCCATGGACTTCGTTCCGAAGATCCAAACCGACATCTTAAGGACTTCCTTAAAATCGTAGACTCCATAGACCTAGATGTTGAAACTAGAGAGACAACCCGATTACGCCTATTCCAATTCTCTCTACGGGATCAAGCTAGTCGATGGCTTGAGCGTTTACCCGCGGGATCCATCACCACATGGGATGATCTCACCACTCGTTTCCTTGCTCAATTTTTCCCAAGGGGAGAACTACTAAGCTTAGAAATGACATCTTGATGTTCCAACAATGTCAAAATGAATCTCTTTATGAAGCATGGACTCGTTTCAAGGACTTACTCCAAAAAGTCCCTCATCATGGCATAGATCTTTGGCTCCAAGTCCAAATCTTTTATGACCATATCGATCTCTCCATGAGGCGAGCCATTGACCAATCGGCCGGTGGTAAGCTACGTGATCTAAGTGCGGAACAATCATGGGAACTCATAGAAGATCTTGCTCTCTATGACAACGAAAGTTGGAATGATCCCCGTGATTTGAACAAAATGGTCAAGGCAATATCTTTGCCTTCGAACAACTCTAGCACTCCCGACCGTAGGATCATGGAACTTGAGGACCAAGTCAAGTTTTGTTAGAATCGTATTTTTATTTATAAAAAGTGTCGGTCATTAACGTGTAGTTATAGGTTGCTTTAGAATATCATTATAATGAAGTTTATGTGTAGTATTCATGTTTTGTAAAAGTCTAAGGGCCATTAGTGTAATAATGTATAAGATAGATGATGCCCTAGACTTCAAGTATAAATACTCTTGTAAACCTCATTTGAGAGGTTGGTCCTCTTAGTGATTCATTTAGTAATATCAAGGTCTTTTATTCCACACACTAGAGTTCCCATCCACTCTCTCTCTCTACTTACTTTCTCTCTCTAGGTTTAGGCAAGATTCATATGTGAAATAGGTTGTTCTACGGTCCTACAAGTGGTATCAATCGCCTAGGGATAATATAGGTTGTTTTAGGTTTGATTTGGTTGAAAAAAACTTGGTTTTTGGTGTGTATTTGTGAAATATTGGTACTGTTCATCGCCTAGGTTTCGAGTTAGGGGTGAATTTTTCTTAGCGAGTTAGGATTTTTTTAGTTCTATCGAGTTAGGCCTGTTAAGTTCTATCGAGTTAGGTTTTCTGCTCTATCGAGTTAGGTGTTTTTCTTGACTTATCGAGTTTGAGATAATTTTGGCGAGTTAGCCTTCTTTTCCTAATCGTTTATCGAGTTAGGCTTGTTGTGACTTTAACTAAGGGGAAACTCTGCCCAACTCAAGTCTCTCTACCGAGTTAGGAACTCCATGATCTTACCGAGTTTGACATTAAACTGAACTTATCGAGTTTGGTAACTTACTAGAACTTATCGAGTTTGGAACCTTTATAAAACTTATCGAGTTTGGAAACTTAATAGCACATACCGAGTTTGAAACCTAATAGAACATACCGAGTTTGAACATTAACAAGAACTTCCGAGTTTGAAACATTGTCAAGACTTACCGAGTTTGATTGTGTTACCGAGTTTGAACCATTTTCAGAACATACCGAGTTACACGAGACTAAACGTTCAATTTTTACGCGAGATTCAAAGTTTGGTATAACGTTGAAAATTTCGGCCGAAAATTCAAATTTTTAGGCCAAAATTCAAATTTTTTCGGTAAAATTTGGCGTCAAAATTTTTAAAACTCAAATTTTTCTGGTAACCTTAGAATTGGATTTTATAGTGATTTTCAAATTTTGAGAAAGAAAATTTTCATACTCAATTTTTGGCAGGAAATTACGAAATCAATCAGATCAACCGAGAACGAACTTTCATCTTCACCAAAACATCTAATCTTCAACAACAACCTTTGTTATCTTTCAAAAGATCCTCAGAACAACGTTTCACTTTGAATTCAAATCATGGCAACTCAACAAGACATTCATGCTGCCGGTGCCGAAAACCGACCTCCAATGCTTGAAAAAGGTGGATATCTCCCATGGACAAGCCGCATGCTTCGTTACATCAAAACTAAAGATAATGGCAAATTAAAGATCAAATCCATAGAAAAAGGTCCATTTCAGCCAAGACAAGTTCAAATTGAAGGTAATCCAAATGAAACACCTCCTACTCAACCATTCGTGCGTATACAAACAGAAGCAGATTACACAGATGAAGACAAGGCGCAGATCAAAGCCGATGATATGGCAATGCATTTAATCCAACTTGGATTACCACGGGAGATCTTTGCTGCGGTCGACAGCTGTGAAACTGCTCATGATATGTGGGAACGTGTTAGAAGGATATGTCATGGAACAGAGATTGGACGACAAGACGTTGAGAACAAACTTCTTACTGAATGGGAGAATTTTACATCCACCAAAGGTGAACAAATTGAATCATACTACACCAGGTTTTGCACTTTGATGAATGAGTTAATCAGAAACAAGTTGACACCTCGGCCAATTGCAACAAACATCAAATTCATCAATAACCTTCCAGAAGAATGGGGTCGTTATGTTACAATTGTCAATCAAACAAAGGACTTACATAAGGTGAATTATGATCAACTCTATGACTTTTTGAAGCAAAACCAAGCTGAGGCTAATGAAGTAAGGAAAGAAAGATTGGCTAAGAATCATGATCCTCTCGCATTAATTGCTAATACACCAACACCTTTACCAGTGAACACTCAACAACCATCATCATCTTCCACTCACAACTACATGCAACCATCATGCATTCTACAACCAACACCGGTCTACCAACAACAGTTCTACCCATAACAACAATAAGTTATTCCACAACAGCAACACCCACAATTCCAAGAACCGGAATTCACTGACAATGATGAAGCTACTGCAACATTGTCCCAAGCGTTTGCTTTTCTGTCAAAGGCATTCCAAGGACGTTATTCTACACCAACAAACAACAACCAAAGGATCTCATCGAACACTCGCAACAAGCAGATCGCTCAGCCGAGTTTCAATATGGGCAATGGAGGCCAAATGGTTGGAGTTTATGGGAATCAGCAAGGATATGCTACTGGAATTAACATGGGTAATCAAAATATGCAGAATGCAGGTCAGTATGCAGGGAATCAGTATGGTCAGTATGCAGGAAATCAGATGGGTTAGTATGTTGGAAATCAGAGGGGTCAGAATGTTGGTAATCAGGCAATGGGTAATCAGAATAGGAATGTGGCAGCTCTAGTTGTTGGGAATTATGGAAATGTGAATCAGGGTAATCCGGTAAAGTGTTTCAACTGCCAAGGAGTAGGTCATATGGCAAGGAACTGTCCTACTAAGCCAAACAAGAAAGATCTAGAGTATTTGCAGAAAGCAGTACTGTTGGCACAAAAAGAGAAGGCAGGGTTTCAGTTGAATGCAGAGGAACATGATTTTATGGCTCTTATGGATGAAATGGAAGACAGAGAGGATATCGATGCGAACTGCATATTCATGGCGAATCTTCAGGAAGCTAAGTATGACACGGATTCTGACACACTTCCTGTTTATGACACCAGTGCACCATCTGAGGTATCAAATTTCAACACATGTCATAATAATGATATATTTGATATGTCTCCTCATGAGGAACAGCATTCTGAGAAGCAAGCACCCACTTATGATACATACCTGGACACGCCAAGTAGTAGCAATACTTCTTCAGCAACTCCAGATGTGAATCATAATGGAGGCTTCATTTCACAGCATGCTGAGAATGATGAAGAAACACGTGCTTTATTTGAATCATTATTAAACAATTGTGGTATTGAAATCGAGAAAGTGAAAAAGGTCAATCGCGATGTTAAGGCCGCGAATGAGAAATTGACCACTGAGCTTGAGAGATACAAGGAAAATGCAAAAAGTTTTCAAATTCACAAAGAACGCGAGTCAGAATTTGAAATTGATTATAAGAAGTTACTTTGTAAAGATAGGGAATGGAAAACCAAGTTTGCTAATCTTGAAATAAGTTCAACAAAAACCATTAACTCTTTAAAACAAGAAATTTCTGAATTAACAAACCAACTTTCAAAACAAGAAACAGCTTACACCAATCTTGAAAAAGAAAGGGATGAGTTGAAAAAGGACTTTGCAAAGAAAGAAGATAAACTTTTAGAAGAAATTGTTGAGTCAGAACACAAGATTGCACATCTAGAAGAATTGGTGGTTAAGTAGGGTCAGTCAAATCAAACAATGAAAATGATTTTAAATCAAACTAATCCGATTTACCATACGAAACACAAAATGGCTCTTGGTAACAACAATCCTTGTAATCTCAAGAAAGCTCAGGAAGAACAGAACGTCTTGTATAATGGTAGTGTTTTTTACACCAAACATGATCCTCCCGTCGTTCAGGATTCTGTGCAAACGATAGAACATGTCGAAGAGAGCATTTCTAAAATGAAACAAAAGGATTTGAAACCCATTGATTACAACAAATTGAACAAACTTTCGGGAATTACTTTTGTTCCACAAAAAGAACCATCTGTGTTTTCCATAAAACGACCATTCTCAAAAATGTTTTCTAAGAAAGTAGTTGCTTCCAAATCGATTTCTAACATGGAACAGATTTCCTCAAACAACACTTTTAACACAAGTGCTGCACGGGGATATCTTGATGATCTTAAAACCAGAATTGGGCAACTTAAAACGACTTTAGAATCAAAAACGAGACTTAATGAGATCAACTGGAATTCCACGGTTCATTTACAGCTTAAAAAGATTCTCGAAAATGAATTTGCTCCTCAAATTAATAACATCCATGCTCGTGTAATTCATTTCGAACAAGCATTTTTGAAAGAAACAGCTGACTTCGTCACGAATCACAAATCCCTGATAAAGAAGGCTAATGAATCTTTTGAGCAAATCAATGTTTTGGAAAACCTAAATGATTCTCTCTTCGAAGCAGTTCTGTCTACTGATATTATGTCCATCATTTTACAAACATATTCTGTTCATGACGATGAAAGACTGAGAGCTGAGACCTCCGAAATTGTTTCAAAATATGAAAATGCTCTTATTAAGCTTGAAAAAGAAAATATGACATATTTTAAACAACTTGATCGAAAAAGCAAAGAATGCAAATATGACAAACTGTCGTATGAGCGTGAATTAAAGAAAATGAAAGAGCAAAATGATCTTTTGAGGGCTCAGCTTGAAAGTCAAAAAGGGAAGGGTGAGGAAACTAAGTTTGCAAAACCGTCGACTTCGGAGAAACCAAATGTTTCAAACACGGTTCAAAAACCAAAAATGTCAATTTCAAGGTTTGCTCCAAAAGTCGATGAGAAAAAGGATTTGACAAAACCAGTCACTCCAACACCCTTGCCCAAGAAAAGTGAAAATGAAAAGATTGTTGATAAAGGAAAAGCGGTTGTCGAAACACCAAAAGTGATAGCACCTGGCCTTTTTAGGATTAGTCCCACTAATGCGTCTGCCTCCACATCTAAGACTTATGAGGGCAAAAAGGATAATTCTAAAGAGTCTAGTGATGCTAAAATGGAGAACAATATAAATCCTAATGTGTGTGCCTCAACTTCTACAGGATTAGAAAGCACCTCTAGGAGCAGCAGACTACAGCCTAGGAGCAATACAAGGAACAATAGAGTCTCGCCTGCCTCTACGAGTAGTAGCAAGAATAAAGTAGAAGAATACCCTAGGAATTTATCGCTTTTTAATAAGAGACATGTTTCATCTGAATGTAATGTCGAGAGTACTGGTTCTAATGCATGTAATGACTCTGTTTGCTTGACATACAAGAAATGTTTAATTAAGTATGTTCATGATGAATGTGTTTCTAAGAATGTGAATGTTAAGCCTGAACAGAAGAAAGTTCCAAAAGGAACTAGGGCTAGATCTAGATCTACTGAAAGATTAGTTGCACGCTTTAGGCCTACCACTATTAGCCAAATGCCTAGGAACTATCTTAAGTATTGTGTATGGAAACCAACGGGTAGAAAATTCATTCTCCAGGATGGAACATTGAAGGTTGTTCAAATTGAACATGTTGAAACATTCTATGAGTGTGATATGGATTTTACTCCTAACCCAATGGAACCAAATTCAAAACAGTTTCCAAATACAAAATCTTCTGTTCTTCGCAGGTTGTCGAAATATGTCTTTGGATCGTCGACTCGGGTTGCTCCAAGCACATGAGCGGGAACTTAAAGCTGCTGATCAATTTCATATGGAAATTCATGGGAACTGTACGCTTTGGAAATGATCATGTAGCAGCTATCCTGGGTTTTGGAGATCTTTAGTTTGGGAATTTTTTGATCACTCGAGTTTACTACGTCGAAGGGTTGGGACACAACTTGTTTTCAGTTGGGCAGTTTTGTGATGCAGATTTAGAAGTTGCATTCAGGAGAAACACGGTTTTTATTAGAAATTTGGTTGGTGATGATCTCTTAACTGGTAATCGTGGTACAAACTTGTATGCCATCGACATCAACCAAATGGCTTCTACATCACCAATTTGTCTTATGACAAGGGCAACCGAAACTAAGTCCTGGCTGTGGCATAGAAGATTATCCCATCTCAATTTCGACACCATCAACAAGTTAGCCAAAGACAACATCGTCAACGAACTTCCTAAGTTCAAATACACCAAGGATCATCTATGTCCATCATGTGAACAAGGAAAAAGCAAAAGAGCATCATATAAACCCAAAACCGTACCTAGTTCGGAAGCAAGGTTACATATGTTGCACATAGACTTATGTGGCCCAATGAGAGTTGAAAGCATTAATGGGAAGAAGTATATTCTTGTTATTGTTGATGATTATTCAAAATATACTTGGGTAAAGTTTTTGAGATCAAAAGACGAAGCACCAGGCATCATCATCACCTTTCTGAAGCGTATCCAAGTTCTACTTCAAGCTCCAGTAAGGATTGTAAGAACAGATAATGGCACAGAATTCACAAATCAGGAGTTAAGAACCTATTTTGAAGATGTTGGAGTCACTCACCAAACATCAGTTGTTAGAACTCCACAGCAGAATGGGGTAGTTGAAAGAAGAAACCGAACTCTTGTGGAAGCTGCTCGCACAATGCTGATCTTTTCTAGTGCACCTCTATTCTTATGGGCTGATGTTGTAGCCACTGCTTGTTTTACTCAAAACCGGTCCCTAGTACATCCAAGATTCAATAAAACCCCATATGAGCTAGTGAACAACCGGAAACCTGACATCTCTTACCTTCACGTGTTTGGCGCTTTGTGCTATCCGACAAATGACAGAGAAGATCTAGGGAAGTTAAAAGCTAAGGGTGATATTGGAATCTTCATTGGATATTCAGAAAACTCGAGGGCATTCAGGGTGTATAATAGAAGAACGAAAAGGATAATGGAGACGATGAATGTGAAGTTTGACGAGATTTCACAAATGGCTTCTGAGAGATACGCTCTAGAACCCGCGCTTAATCCAATGGCTTCTAATCAAAACGGATTAGGACCCGCACCAAACATGCAGACTTCTGGACACATCAGTTCAGGACTCGTGCCTAATGGAGCTCATTCAACAAACACGGACACACCTTCAGAACAAGAACTGGAAAATTTCTTCGAGTTAACGTTTGATGAATATTATGGTGGAACTTCGACAAATGCATCTCAACAACATTCCGCTACACCCGCTCAAATTCAACCACCACCACCACCACTGGATGCATCTACAACAATCGAACCTAAAGCACCAACTACCTCAACATCATCTACATTTACTCAAGCCACTCCAGTACTTGAAACTGAACTACCAAGAGTTGATGAGCAAACTCAAAACACAAATTTTCAAGAAGAACCAACAAATAATTCAAACGATGTTGCGTTAGAAGAAGGAGAAGAAGTATTTGAAAACCCGTTTGCAACAGACTCTGCTGAATCTTCTTCAAGGTTACAAGAACCGTCTAACACACATACGTTAAACCCTAGGTACCCTTCTACGTTTCAATGGACAAAAGACCATCCAATAGAACAAGTTATTGGTGAACCTTCAAAGCCAGTTCAGACGAGGAGACAACTTGCCACCGATCTCGAATTGTGCATTTACATTTGCTCAATAAGCCTCAAAGAACCAAAGAACATTCGGGAAGCAATGGCAGAAAACCCTTGGATTGAAGCAATGCAGGAGGAACTTCTTCAATACCTGTTACATGATAGTTGGGAACTTGTTGAACGACCACTTGATAAACGCGTTCTTGATCTCAAGTGGTTGTGGAAGAACAAACTGGATGAGGAAATGACTGTAATTCGTAACAAAGCTCGTCTCGTGGCTAAAGGATATCCACAAGAAGAAGGGATAGATTTCGAAGAATCATTCGCGCCTGTAGCTAGACTTGAAGCAGTCCGGATTTTCTTAGCCTATGCAGCTCACAAAAACATCACAGTCTATCAGATGGACATTAAGACAGCTTTCTTGAATGGAACTCTGAAAGAAGAAGTGTATGTGAGTCAGCCAGAGGGATTCATCGACAAAGATCATCCAGACTACGTCTACAAGCTTAAGAAAGCCATCTATTGTTTAAAACAAGCTCCAAGAGCGTGGTATGACGAACTATCATCTTTCTTGCTCAAAAACAATTTCACAAAAGGAACGGTTGATGACACCTTGTTTATCAAAAAATTCAAAGATGACATTTTGATCGTTCAAATTTACGTGGACGACATTATTTTTAGATCAACCAATCCTAACCATTCAAAACATTTTGAAAATCTCATGAAAAGTAAATTTGAAATGTCCATGATGGGGGAACTAAAATTCTTTCTTGGTTTACAAATACACCAATCCCCTCTTGGTATTTTTATCAATCAAGCTAAATATACAATAGAGATTTTGAAAAAACATGGAATGGAAAATTGTGATTCTGTTGGTACTCCAATGGTCACTTCACCAAAAATTGATGCTGATTTGTTTGGGAAACCCGTCGATCCGAAGAAATATCGGAGCATGATCGGTTCTCTCATGTACTTAACTGCTAGTCGACCTGATATTCAATTTGCTGTTTGTTTGTTAGCACGGTTTCAAGCAAAGCCTACCGAACTTCACCTCAAAGAGGTTAAAAGGATCTTTCGGTACCTACGAAGAACCATTAACATGGGACTTTGGTATCCGAAGGATTCGGGGTTTACTCTAACAGCCTTTTCAGATGCCGACCATGTAGGAGATCAAGTTACTGCAAAAAGTACATCAGGTGGAGCACAATTTTTGGGTGAAAAGCTAGTAAGCTGCTCGTCAAAGAAACAGGATTGTACTGCGCTATCAACCGCCGAAGCCGAGTATGTGTCTCTATCTGCGTGTTGTGCCCAAGTTCTTTGGATGAGGACACAACTCACAGATTATGGCTTTACTTTTGACAAAATAACTATGTATTGTGACTCAAAAAGTGCCATAGCCATCTCGTGCAATCCCGTACATCACTCTAAGACGAAGCATATCAAAGTCCGCTACCATTTCATCAAAGAACACGTGGAAGAGGGTACTGTTGAATTATTTTTCGTTAAGACTGATTACCAACTCGCCGATCTATTTACTAAAGCCCTTCCAAAAGAAAGGTTTGACTATTTAGTTCGACGAATTGGCATGCGAAGCCTAACTCCTGAGGAGCTAGAAAGTCTTCTCGAATCTTCTTGAAAAATATTTTTCACAATCGCTTCGCTGTAAATATTTTTTGAAAAAACAAAATACAAAATTTGAAAAACCAACAAAAACAAAATACAAAAATATAAAAATTTCAAAAAAATACAAAAACAATATAAAATCAAAAAATCCAAAAATATTCTTCTCACGACATGTCTCTCGTATAAATCAATATTCTGTACGTTTCTAGAAATGTCATTCAAAAATGATACGGACATGTACAGATGCTTGAATGGGAGTTCTTTAAATTGTTTTTCTAAAACATGTCGTTTCTCAAAAGTTTCTTCACAATGGCTTTCGTATACTTCTGTACGAAACCCGTGCTTCAAAGTGAAATCTTTTCAAAACATGGGTCCGGGTATAATAACTCGAAAAGATTTCAAATAAGGACCCGAATGATGACTTCTGATTATTTCAAATCAAGGACTCGTATTTTCAAGGACGAAATCTTTTTCAAAAAGTTCGAGTCTAAACAAACGAAAAGGATTTCAAACATAAACTCGTTTTCAAACATATTTCTTGAAGCACTTTTTAAAGATTGTTCAAAAGATTTTTCATAATCTCTCAAAATTAGTGCTCAAGAAAACTCCCTTTAAACCCTTAATTGATTTTCAAATGTGCTATCATTAAAGGGGGAGTATTTCTAAAACAAAAATAGTTCCGAATTCATGCAACAACAAATCTGTCTATCTCTCCAAAAAGCTTTTTCTTAATCAGTTGATATCAAAAATATCACGATATGCTATTTTTGAGGGGGAGAAGACATGATTAAAATGTGATCAAAGATGTTTAAAGCTTGTGACAGAATCTCAAAAGAGCTAGACTCAGAATGTACCAATGAATTGACGAAGCTTAAAATGTCAGTAATCGAAAAGACTTGTCCTAGACGGGTAATAATTTCAAGCTAGTCTAACTAGTGATGTAAGCGTGTCTCGAATAGGACTTGTCTGAGTAGAATGTACCGTATCGAGAGACTTTCTTTGGACTTGACCAGGACGGGTAATAACTTCAAGCTAGTCTAACTAGTAATGTAAGCGTGTCTCGAATCGGTCATGTTCACTGAAAGTGGATCAATTCAAAAAGTGCAAACTCCTCACGCATGTGCAAATTTCTTAAAATATTCATGAGCACATGTGAAGGGGGAGTCCTTCATAAGAAACAAAAACTCTCAAAGTGTCAACAAAAATGTGTTTCTATTCATAAACACTTTGAGAGATTTTCAATCAAAGGTTTCATGGCAATTATAGGATTCATGGAGTTATAAGGTGACTAAGGTTAGGGAAAACCGTCCTATGATCCGCCAGAGCCGGAGGGATCTACCCAAGGACAATTCCAATAGATTAGAATTAGAAGTCCTTAGGTATGATTGAAAAAAGGAGAAAATGAGAAAGGAGAAAGAAGGGGTTGAAGAATTAAAAAGAAAAGTTATGAAAAGGGGTGAAAAGAAATAGCCCTCCATATGTTCAACCTTAGGGCAGACACCGGGTTCAATTCATATGCTACTGGTTGTTACTAAGGTGACACCGGTATTGAAGATAAAGACGTCATGGACCCAGTGACGCACTGCACTAAACCTTCTAGCCACTCAAGTTCTCTTAAAAGAGCTTGTTTCATTCTCACGGGGAACCGACATAATCAATCGACCTGTCTCTTAGAGATGGTTGATATTGAAGCAGGAGACCTCTCCCTAATCTCCGCATAGGAAACCTAATGTGCACTTATCGAGTCTAGAGCCCCGAGATTCATCAAAAGATCTCATAGGAACACATGATATCTCTACACTGGTTGTTCATCATTAAGGACACCAGATGTAAACCTAAGAGTCCTTCGCAGATCTTAGCAATCTGCCGAGAACGTTTATAAGAGAATTTACTTATGTAGGTTCTCAATGATTGAACGGAAATCCCTGCCAGGGTCAACATCAAGCAGCCCTGACAGCAGGTCACTTCGGTAATTCTTTATGGGTTACGCTTAGTGTTCGCGGTGGTTTCAAACGGTCTACAGTCGTGGAGTGATCCCCAGCGACTCACCCAGTCATTGAGCTACTTAGTAGGTCTCGTAAGCTCTTTCGGGAGTATCTGATATGGGAACGGCCATGGTAAGGGTTAGAAGGAGTCTTCACACTATGCTGTTGACAATCTCTAATTCCTTATCTGTAAGTACCGGTTGTTTATTGCTAACTGTTTACCTGCAGCTATACATCATCTCCATGGCGAAAGATTCCACATGCTCATACATGCATCACAAAGTCAAAGGAAAGTTCTCACAAAGATCAAAGGATAGCAACAGTCAAAGAAAGATTCTACGCCAAAAAGAAGAATCTACAAAGTAACGTGACAAAGATCAAAGTGAAAGAACGGGAATAACAAATTTATGTATGACAAAGACTTAAGACGTATGAGCATGTTGGAATGGTAGACAACCTCCACAAACACATAAGTGACAAAAGGCAGATGACATCATTGGATCACTTCAACAAACAATGAAGCATGATGAACTGGAACTATGATTCATCTAGTGATTCTTAAAGATGTCAAGAGCTATGAATGATAAAGTTTAAAGACAAAGATGATGATGTCACGCAACCTTCAATGACCAACACTTAGGGGGAGATTGTTAGAATCGTATTTTTATTTATAAAAAGTGTGCGTCATTAACGTGTAGTTATAGGTTGCTTTAGAATATCATTATGATGAAGTTTATGTGTAGTATTCATGTTTTGTAAAAGTCTAAGGGCCATTAGTGTAATAATGTATAAGATAGATGATGCCCTAGACTTCAAGTATAAATACTCTTGTAAACCTCATTTGAGAGGTTGGTTCTCTTAGTGATTCTATTAGTAATATCAAAGTTATTATTCCACACACTAGAGTTCCCATCCACTCTCTCTCTCTACTTACTTTCTCTTTCTAGGTTTAGGCAAGAATCATATGTGAAATAGGTTGTTCTACGATCCTACAAGTTTCTCATGAAATCCTACGAAGCTCCTAAGCCTTCAAGCCAAGTGAACAAAATCACTTCTTCATGCGAATTATGTAGTTGTCTCCATGACACTCGTGATTGTGTGGAACTCCCCGGAACAGCTTTTGCGGACTACGCATCCTCGCGTACCGACGAAGCGGGAGATAAGTGGTACACTTTCAAGCCCGAGCCAAACCCTTACGGTGATTCATACAACCCCTCTTGGAAAAATCACCCAAACCTTAGGTGGAAACAAAATCAACCCAACTCTTCCAATCCGCCTAATCGTTATCAACCAAACGGTCCACCTTCCAACCGTACTTTCAACAACAATCCTTCTAACAACTATGGTAGTACCAACAATCTTGAAGGATTGATGTCTAAGTTCATGGCATTTTAAGTTGCTCGCATAGCTAGGTTTGAAACCGAATTAAACCAACAACAAACGGAGATGACCAACAAGATAGACAACTTGTTGAAAGCCCTCAACAACCAAGCATTAACCGCACCTAGGAAAGATACTAGGGACACCAATAATGGAATCCAAATTAAGGATCCCTCATCATCCAAACATGTCCACTTTGTCAATGTTGTCACCATTAAGCCAATAGATGAGGAGATAGAAGAAAGTGACAAGGATGAAGTTGGAGTAGAAACCGAAACTAGGGATGAAAATAGGGAAGTTGAGGTTAATAAGGAAAAGGGGTTAGAGGAAGTAGAAACTATAGAGAAGTACTTTGATAAGTTGCCCACCAAGGAAGAACGGGAATACCAAAAGGATTTATTCGGTAGTCCCGAGAGACCATATATCCTTGGCACACCCCTTATCAAAATAGGAGACCCCTCTAACATTAACATACCATGCAATATCGGGCACATGCATATATGGAAAGCTTACATCGATCCTAGATCTCCTGTTAACATCATGACTAGGACTTATTATAATTGGGTGATGAAGAAACAACTTGATTTTAGGATGATGCCCAATAAGAATCTAATAAGTAATTTTGCAGGAAGAATGAAGGGATTGCATGTGATTATAGGCAATCTCACTTATGAGATCGATTTTATGATAGTAGAAGGCACTCGTCCGGTGATAGATGCTTGCCTAAGCCAAATAATATTTGGAAGACCATTTGTTGAGGCCACTAGGATGAGTTATGATCCGACTTTAGGGATAGTTAGATTCAAGGAAGAGAATGATGAGATTGCCTACCAAATGCCATACAAAATTGAGCAATACCGCCTTCTCTCTAATTTAGAAAAAGGAACACAAGTAAGTGGCTTATTATAGGAATGATGAGGATAGACATAGAGGAGTAGAGTATGTGAAAAATAGGATGCTTGGTTTCTACAAAGAATGCTTGCAACTAGGTCCGGAATACAAAACTGGTTTAGAAGACGACCTAGAGAGTGAAACCAACGATGAGGTCACGTAATAACCCATGACCTTGAGTCTAGCTACAAGACTCGTAAATAAAGAAAAGCGCTTCTTGGGAGGCAACCCATGATTTTGTGTGATTTTATTTTATTTGTTTGTTATTTGCTTCCGTATGCATGCTTTATTTTTATTGTTGGTAGATCATGTTTCTAAACTAAAAAGTGTAAATACTTTACTTTGTTGTTTTGGCCTAGTCTTAACTCCACCTAAAGGTATTTTTGCAAAAGATAAATGTAAGGGGAAACCCCAAATATGTTTTTAAGAAACAAATCGATCATGATTCTCCACAATATTAAATGAACATGTATATTCGTATTTGTTAGAGTCAAATGCTTGTATTGAGTCATAATGAAGTTTTGTAGGATTTTCCAGGAAGTAGGACCAAGTTTTTCCAGAAATTTTCCAGAAACTTAACATAAGAATTTCTGCAGGTCACTTCTGACGGCGTCACGTGCAAAAACCTGGAAATTTTACCAGTTTTGTTTTTCTAACGGAGTTTTAAAGTTTTTGTCGAATTATTAAGTTTTATAATCTCCAGGAAATCTGCAAACTTCATTCCACAAGCATTATATCTTATTTTGTTTTCTAGGATTTAGTAACTTATGTAGATTGCCGCCGATTTTATGCGAGGTTGTCTTGTTTGTTTTCTCAGGATTTACAGGTTATGTATAACAAGAAGATGATTTATATTCTGGAAGGGAAGCTTTGATTGTTCATTTTCTTGGAGGAAGATTTAACCTGGCCACCTTATTATCCATACCGAGCGAATCAGGGGAGTATTTGATTTCATTCGTTTTACTTATTTCACTTTTACATTCTTTACTTGAACATTGGGGAAAATGTTCATCTTAAGTGTAAGGGGAGGGTAAAATGATGATACCTTACAGATATACTTTCGCTTGAGTTTGTTTGTTTGATGGTAGATGTGTAATAAAACTATGAGAAATACTTGTTAGTGCAATTTTAGCGCTAAATTTAAAATTTTTTACAACATTTAAGAGTGAAACTTTAGCCATAGCAAGCGTCTCATGGATAGGAGATCGTATGACTAGCACAAAACCGTATATTCAGAAAAATTTTCCACCCAAATATGTGAGGTTCGCCTTTAGATTTGATAGGAAAAGCATTTACTATTAATGCTTATGAGTGTACCGGTAGCATTTAGATTCTAGAACTTGTGTTAGTGATGCATCCCGAGACCGCTAGTGAGACTACATTCGTGTGGTAGGATTTACTACATGATAAGAGGCATTAGGATCACCCTTGTGTTAAACCCGTATCATAATTACTTGACCATTTAAGTCATATCACTTGGCTAGTTAAGTCAACTAATTTTTCCCACACCTTAGCGTTGTACTCATTTTTAGTACACGAAACCCCTAGTACACCCCTCCGAGCCTATCTTTTCGTTTCTAACTTTAAGCATTTTACTTAAAGGAAGAATTTGTTACACCCCACTTAAATGTACACCCAAATCGCCTTAGCCTTCCGTGTATGCACTCATCTTTAGTGCATTATTGTTATTTGTTAAACCCTAAGTTAACTATCTAATTGATTAAATGGTTGCTAAGTCGAGTCATATCCTTGTACATATTGTTTTGGGACGATTGCGACTCATGGGTAAAGTACTTATTTATGGAGTAATGGGGAAGAACATCATATATTACCCCCATATGTGCGTTAATCTTAAAAGTACTC
Organism: Artemisia argyi; assembly: GCA_030686995.1. Lineage (NCBI taxonomy): Eukaryota > Viridiplantae > Streptophyta > Magnoliopsida > Asterales > Asteraceae > Artemisia > Artemisia argyi. The sequence goes on from CM060681.1 coordinate 144,204,550, forward strand.
CAAGTGTTTTGATTATCTTAATTCGAGTCATTAGATTAGTTTATTGTAAAGTATGTAAAGACTCAAGTGTAAAGGGAATTTTCATTCCCTATGATGTATTATTTTGGATGGTAGGGTAAGAGTGTATGCAAAAAAAAAAAAAAAAAAAAAAAAAAAAAAAAAAAAAAAAAATCGAAAAAACAAGAAAAAGAAAAGAAAAAAAAAATAGAAAAAGAAAAGAGAAAAAACATACGGACTACCATCCCGTTTCATTCTATGTTCATTTTATGTTTTTGTTATTTTCCATTTATTAGCTTAAGTCGAGTCTAGTCTTGGCTTAGCAACGCCACATTGTACATGTAATTAACCAAGATTGTTAAGTCGCCACCAGTAAAGACTGCCTATATCCAACAAAACCGTGTATTTCATATCCCTACACCTAACGTTACAACCCTTTAAAAAGACCTCTTTGATAGTTTATCCTAGGTGCTTACGCCATGTGGTGGAGGTTTGATCCTTTCCCAAGCCTATGGTAATCTATTTTGCTATGACAGGTAGTGAGAGATATTTTCCGTTTTCATATTGTAATTTATACTTTATTACACCCGAGAGATGTGAGTATCTAAACACAATTTGTGAGGTGCTAGTATATGACCTCCGTGCTTGTCTTTGGTCTTTAGTGGAACGATTATTTGTTGTAATTACTTTTATATTATTGTTAAATGACCCCTAACTTGTATTTTGACTAGAATAAAAGCGCATTTGCTTGAGGACAAGCAAATCTCAAGTGTAAGGGCATATGATGAGGCGAAAAATGAACCACTTTTAGGGGGTCATTTAAGCCCGGAATTGAATTTATTTGATCAAATATTGCCCTAAATCGTTCCTTTTGTGATTTTAGGTACTTTGGGAGTGATATCTGGAAAAGGAAGCAATTCGGACATTTTTGGAGCATAAACGTGAAGAAAATGCCAAAGACTTAATTTTCCAAGCTGGGAACAGTGTGTGACGGCGTCAAGAGTACCATCCTGACGGCGTCAAGAGTAAATTTCATGATGGCCCAGTACAGAAATGAAGGCGTCACAAGGAAGAGCGTCAAGAGTTAAATACGTGACGGCCTGGAAAAGTTTAATACATAACGGCGTCAGATGTAGATCAAGGCAGTCCGAGGATTCTTTTGGCGGCGAGATGACGGCGTCACCCCTTTGTTCTTGACGCCGTCAGACTCAATTATCTATATATAGTTTTCTAATTTTCATTCATTAAAAAGGAACAAGTTTGGAGAAACCCTAAGGCCGAACCATATACGATTTTTACAGGTTTTTCAAGGGTTTTCAGCCCTTGAACCCTTACATGTGTAATTGAGACAAGTGTTCTTCTAATTCAATCAATATGTCTATGTGTTGGTTGTCTATATCTTGTGCTTGTCTTAATTCCATCATGCTAGGCTAAATTTATCTTGTGTTTGATTAGATCTAATGAAACCTAGATGTTGATTATGTGTTGATTATTTGCTTATGGTTGTATTGGATGAATGATTTCAATGTTAGGCTTAAGAAAACTGGCAGATCTCCAAATGGTAACATGCTTGAACGTCTTATGAAACATGAACCGATGTCTACTAGGTTTTATTGGTTGTATTTAATGTATGAGTAAATTCTAATGATCCCATGTTAGGAGCTTCTTAGCCGGCTCGACATAGGAGTAAAGTAGGCACTCATAGGATTGGGGAGTTAAGTACGCCACCCCATGAATGGTATTAAGGAATACAATCCGTCATCCACGCAACTATAGCAAGTAATTAATGTGTAAAAGATATCTAGGGAGTAGTGAAATCTAAGTAAACACAATTTCTCCACTTATTGCTCACAACCTTAGTTTAATATAGTTTATTTTCATTTCTAGTATTTTATTTTGATTGCATCTTTAGTATTGGGTTAGTTGACTAGCAACTAATTCCGCCCATATCCTTCAAAACCCGAGATTTTTACTTGTTTTCTAAAAAATATAAAAAAAATACAAAAATAATCATCTCTCATCTTTAGAACTAGTAATTAGGTTTTTCTAATCCTAGCGACACTATTCCTAGCTGAACGGTCAATCCCCCGGTACTTGTCACTATACTATACTACAACGATCAGGTACACTGCCTGGTGGGGGTTGTAAGCTTCTCGAGATCCCTCGAGAGGTAAAGCCTGGTGCAATCCCTACGCATCAAATCAAAATACCCCTTTAGGGGTTTCGGCCGAACACCAATCCCATTAGGATTGTGTTTTGCCTTTATTCACTTATATATATATATATATATATATATATAGGGAGACTTTCTTATGAGAACCATCTTATTTGCGAGAACAGAGAGAACCACCAAAAATATGCATGCACGCCTTTTAAAACAAATGCAAATCATCAATAATCGTAAGTATCCACCTATGTTCTTCAATATCATCATGAACTCATCCTCTTTTTTCAAAAAAACTTTACACACGGCCGCAATATTGTCGTTGCACGCCTTATAAGAACATACATGCACACCTTCAAAGAAAAATTTTGAATTTCCAATTTCTTATCAAATTCTTTAGAACAATTATGTTTTTTTAAAACATATGCGTTGTTTTTAGAACATATGTGCAAAAATATAATTATTGAAGGCGTGCATGTATGTTTTTAGTGGTTCTCTCAGTTCTCGCTGATAAGATGGTTCTCGCAAGAAAGTCTCACTATATATATATATCTCTACATTATATATAACAGGAGGCATTTGAAGGATAATGTCACGTCATTGCCCAGTCAATGCCCAGTAATTCATTTTCAGCCATGTCATCAAGCAACACATGCCACCTAAGCAATTATTTTCGAAATAACATTGCAAAAAATGACACTTACATGGCTCGAACCATGGTTCTCTGAAAGAAAAGCGTGTATATTAACCACTGAAGCACAATTTTGTTTTGTTAACATTCTGCAAGCCTAAAGTTATATACGAAATATGTATTGAATTTTTTTTTAAAAAATGAAATCCTAATATTAGCATGATAAGGCATTTACTCAATTTATACAGGATATCTTTTATTCCTAACCTTAATCAAATATACCTAATAGAATCACAGTTTATTCATCATATACGTTTTCAAAACCCTAACATCCTTTTTTTTTTCTTCACAATTTCCTCTAATGATTCTGACTTTTTATGTTTGCAGCAAACAAACTGCATGGATGCTTAATTAATTACAAGGAGTCGGCCAGATGGTGATTTCTGAATATCAATGGGAGAGCATGATCTTGCAGCAGCCTTCTTAAGACAATGATTAATAGTATTTGTATTTGATGAATTTATTATTGTATTTTGATAGTTAAGGCTAAATGTTCAAGGGTATTCTATCTTCAAGATGTTATTGTTTGTTCTTAAGTTTTAATCATGTATTGTAGGTTGATATCGGTACTTTAAGAGATAAACAAATTGGTGACTAGCTTCCAATCACATAACTCAGGGAAAGCGAAAGGGTGGTGCTCTAATTTTTACAATGTTACTGCCATTGTTAGAGCAGGCATTCTTGGGCTCGCTCATGCCACTACTTAACTTGGATATTGGATGGTCAATTGCAGGAAAATTTAAACACTATATTATCAATATCCATTCATGTAAATTGTTTTGATGTATGTAACAAGACTATGGAATCAAAGTTTTATCCCGAGGCAATTGAGATTTACATTGTTGCTATAGCACTTCGTGATGATGATGTTATTTATTATTTCAACAGGTGATTGACTTATCTACTCAAGTAATTGGAATTCACGTCTTATATTTAATATGTTTGTTACATTGTGTTGAAGTCACAAGAACGTTTAGGAAAAATGCAATGAATGTGACATAAGCTGAGATATCCACAACAACGGGATTGGCTCAAAACATTTTTTATGTAATGGAATTGGGAACCCTGTGGATTCAAAAGTTATAGATTTAGTTATGCAAAGAATCGGGTTAGTGCACTTAAACTACCACTTATGTATTACCAAAAGGCGGAGAATGATGATCAAAACACAAGTAGTCTTGGTGGTGCAGTTTTGGTTTCACTTGGTAGTTTATTAGAAAGAAACTTTTACCATTTGGTATGTTTATGTATCTGATAGACCAAGTTTTTTTCTTATTTTTTTATAACGCGCTTCATTTGAAATACTTAAACTCTATTTCTACGATGAAAATAATAGTTTATGTTCCGAGCAGGATAGGCTTCGACCATCAACTGGAGCTTCAATGCAAAACCCATTATAAGTGGATTTTGTCTGTGGAGGTGAGAGACATTCTTTAGACTTGATCGTTGGATTTACAAACTATATAACCTGCCATATTATTTACCTTTTATCATTTTTATTTTATATCGTTTATAAAGTTTAGTCTCTTAAATAACATCAATACGGATGTTTGTGAGATTTTAGAATACCACGTATTTGAACACAAATACTTCAGTTTAGGTTACTATGTGTTGCGCAGATTGGGCTTATAACCTATGGAGTATGTTATAAGAAGGCACACTCATACTATTTGAGAAAAAGTTGTGATATCACTCCTTGTGAGTATCATTGTGCATAGGTTACTTTGGATGTATATATAATATAAATAGTATAAATGTGGCTTATAGAGTGATTGTATAAGTGGGTGCAGCTGATATGGAGCTTAAAAGATTGGTTTTGTACATGATAGTCAATTCGTAATCCAATCTATGGAGCTGAGTACTATCCTTCATGGTAATTATATTTTTGTCCAGTTGAGAAGTCTATGGAGTGAAGGATAACATATTCCTGAAATCCCTGAAGATAAAGTTCCAGATTTAAATTCATGTTTGTTATAATATCATCAGTTGCAGGTTATAAATTGCTTATAACTAGAAAATGCCGCCGTGTTATTGTCACCGAATCATTATAAGTTGTTTTAAAGCAAGCTAAAAATAACGATGACAAGTCACCTCCTGGAGGAAATAAGGAAAAACCTTTTCTGAAGTTGGTTCTGAATATCATGATCTTGGATAAAAGTTTGATCAAGAGGTACGTTGAGTCAAAGCCTAAACCATTTCAAATCCGATAGAGAGAGGGTTGTAGCAGTTTTGTAGTGTAGTTTTTTGGACAAATTTATGTTTATATTTGATTTTCATATTGTTGTTGATAAAAAGGTTAGAAATTTACTGATGTTAGTGTTAATTGCAGGTTTGATCCAGGATTCGGCTATTGTACGTTCTCCACCAAGAGTGGTGACTAGATGACCAGCTTGAAGGACTATGTCACCAGAATGAAGGAGGGTCAATAAGACATCTATTACATCACTGGTGAAAGCAAGAAGGCTGTTGAGAACTCGCCATTCCTTGAGAAGCTCAATAAGAAGGGTTATGAGATTTTGTACATGGTTTACGCCGTTGGACACTTTAGTTTTTGATATGTGAGATTTAAGAAATAAAATGATGATTATTCATGTAAACTATGTGCAGGTAATGCTAAAAATTCGGAGAGGAGGATTCATCATGTAAACTCATTTGGGGATTCAAAGGTGCGTTGATGATCCAGTCCATGAATACTCATTCTTATCGTCAAGTTCGATATTTAAAAAGTTACAAATGTGCCAGGGTCCAAGTGAAGAAGATGAAGAAATTAAAGTGAAGTCAATCAGAAAAGTATGGCGGGTGTTTCAACTTTCCAGTATTCAAGAAGAGATATGGAGAGTTTGATTACTTTACACCCAAATTCAAAATCAGATAAACCCTATTTACAATCCAAGCAATGGCTCAGTCCAACAATGTATGCTCATCTTTTATTCAATTCTAATTAGGCTTTTCATATTCAAATGATTTCATTCCTAGAGGAGTATTTTGTTTGATTAGTGTTTTAGTTTTTAATTAATAATCTACGAAGTTGATTTATTTTGATATAAATACATATGGCCTCCTGAGTTACCATGTGCTTATTTGTCACCAACATATGCTCCTTCTTCTGTATGCAGGAACGGATGTTCAACTGTCATACGGTTCTATACAGAAAGCAAAGTAAACTCAGAAAACTTTAAAAAGCTGTCGGCTAACAAGGTACCGCTTTGTCTATCATTTTCAAACAGTTATAGGTACTACATGTTTATTTTTTCTATAAGAAAATAATGTTATGAGAAAAGTTTAATTATGCATTGTATATTAAGGGCGAGAATGTGATATTGACCTCAAACCACCAAACCGAGGCAGATCCCTTCTAGAAACTACAAGTCCTTATATCTCTGAGAACACAGTAAGCTTTTCCTTATAGAATCACTTATAGCATGACTATTTTGTGTGTGTGTGTGTAGACTTGTAAGAGAAAAAGATGAACAACCCGTTGAGAGATAGGCCAATAGCATAATCACTTAAACTTTTTAATTATATGAGGAGGTAGTTTTGATGATGGAGAAGCTACACTTTGCAATAAGGTGTATCATGCGGCAGCTCATTAGCACATTGCATTGCGGATTCACTTGAAAATATCATACATTCAGTATGTTTTCTTATTTGATTCAGTAAGTTGTTAGTACAGTGGATTAACGGGTCAAAATTGTTGCTATTAGAGTTTGCCAAACACCCCTTTAAGTGGTCACAGTAGGTTAACGGGTCAAATTTGTTGCTATTAGAGTTTTCCAAACACCCCTTTAAGTGGTCACAGTTGGTTAACGGGTCAAAATTGTTGCTGTTATAGTTAGCCAAACACCCCTTGGTCGTAAACAGTCTTATATCTTGGTTAGGCGGCATATACCCATTTACCTGTTTTCATGGAACCTTATGTGTACACCCGTTTTCAAGTAAAGAATTTATAACAGATATTGCCAGAATGGTCAACAGATAATTAGATACAAAAGATACAGTACCAACATTTTTCAATGTTTGTAACCATGTGATTTTCTTTCTAATTTCTAGCATAAATTACATCCTATTTAACATAAACCCCAAAAAAGATGTAACAATCAGTTTGATAAGAAAATAGAATAGCTCTAAAAAGCAAAATAAAATTAGAAACGTTAATCATCTGTACCAAATAATTGCCTAATCAATCCACAGCACCAAATAATGGCCTAATCAATCCACAAAAGCAAAATATGCTTAAAAAACTACCAGATATTGGTACAAAAAATCAGCAAACTTTCCAGACAGAACTCATTCGGTTCTCATGTACTTCTTAGCCTCTTCGATGCTTAAGTCCATGGGTTCCGATTGGTCACACAGACCATAGGCTCAAGCATTGGTACAACCATATCTGCCTGATGGCCTACAACATTCACCCCACCAGCCTGACCCGCCGCAAATGTTGGCTCAGTTGGCCCAGACCCACCAATGCCTGATCCGTCAGGGTTAACCATATCCGCTTGACAAGCCACACCATTAGCTTGACCGGCCTGACCCGCCACAGATCCTGACCCACTTGGCTCAAAGACACCAACCTCAATACCAATACATGACCCATTAGGGTTAGCCACACCCGATTGGTGATGGTTATGTTGGTTACCTTTTGTTTCGGCTGGTATTCGAGGCATTGAGGTTTCCCGGAGATAATGGCATTTAACCAATGCATTTTGGGTTGCTTTCGTTCAGACCCGGAAGTACCTTCTCCAACGGGAGCACCAGTTGAGTTTGCAAGTTGAAGTAGCTTCAGAGTGTGATAATTCACTTTAACCTACATTAGTTGTTTCAGAGCAAAACATGCCTAATAGCAAACATACTAGCATGATTCTCATTTATTTAATTTAGGCCAAAACGGATTCAAAGTTAATATAATTATCAAGGGAAGTAACTGTTCAGAGAATGCGACATAATTGCAGATATTGTGACTTTAAAGAAGAGGATACGTCCCACATGGCTGCAATCGTAATGAGCTTATGAACTTAGTTCACTAAATGAACAAAAAAAATACAACTGCAATGAGATGGTCAGGTCGATTTGTGCCCATTGGTGTTATTGCTGTAACAAGATGCTTAAAATCTGTGTGCATATATGTGCACGTTTACTGCTAAAAATTTTCCTACCATCCTTTTTTTGGTAGTTTATTAACTTGAAAATACTAATACTGGTTCAGGTGTACAACTAATTCTCATTTATTTAATTTTGGTAGTTTATTAACTTGAAAATACATACAGGTATCTAAAAGGCATTTACACTATTTGTGGCTGTATCAGTTGCTTCTAACATCTTAGGAGGTCCTGTGAACGTTTTTTGGGGTGTTAGTCGCTGGTGACACTCGATTTGCTATGAAAGTATGTGATGTCTAATTTCTTTTCATTGTGCATATAAGTTTAAATACAAAATATAAAATTAGAGAAAGTTAGATAACTATTTGAACATAAAAATCATAAATATTATGTGGACATGAGAACATGGTGTTCACCATGTGACAGTCCTGAAAAAGTAGTATCAACTGAATTTTTTAATTCTTAAACTTTTTTTAACATTATAGTTTCATTTACACACTGAATGCTTATGTGACATATATTAATTTTTGGTACCTTACAGGAATAACTGAAGCGCACATATTTGTCTTAAGGATAGCTGAATTAGCAGTTTTGTGTGCAACATGCATAAGGTATTTACCATCGCAATTCAGCTTATCAGCCATTCAGTTGAGTGTCACGACGGGTGAACTTTGATACGAGTCAGTCTATTGTGAGTGACTTTAATAATTTTATTATGTTGTGGATATTAATTTGATAAGAATCATAAGTGAGTGACAGTTTTTACTTAAAAAATGAATTAAAAAAAAATAATTTGGACAGGTTTCGGTGTTTGTTCATGTTGTTGGTTTTTAGTCTTATTGTTATAAGGTATGAAGACAAGAGTTGTGCTGCCAAAGTACGCATCTTTTTTGCCCTACCAATATCTGCTACTTTGGTTGATAACTTTGCAGGATATTAGATGCGCTTGAGTAGATTCGAACATGGTATGGCATACCTCGATAATTAATGAATTATGTTGTGCACATTACACTTTTCATTTAAATGATGTTTATGCTCTGGCAACAAAGCGTGGGAAGGAAGGGGGCCGGATGGGTTGTTGAGCGGCTTTTGAATTAGGTTAGCAAAATCTACAGAACTATGTTGTTAAGCTCGCTCATTTTGTTCAAGATTATTACTTCTACTGAAAGGTTTTTGCCCCCTAAACTTAATGTACCTGAGAAGTAAAAATGATTATTTGATGAAAAGGGGTTTTCATTAGTTATAGAAGCCAAAAACCAAAGAATGACAAAGATAAGTGACTAAGCTTCACCTAAGGAAAAAGAAGATGAATGGAAGTAATGCATTAGTTTACTTGATAGTGTCTGAAATTAAAGAAATGACGGACACGTTTCTTGAATGATTATATATAGATTCTGGAAATAAGTTGAGAAAAAATCTAATGTCATGTTAGTAATAGCATTTACGAACATTAGTGCTCGCAAAATGGGCGGGTCAAACGGGTTGGGTAATGTGTGAATAGATAATTTTTAAAAGATTCTTAATTTTTTGTTTCCTAGGATGGAAAGTGATCTGCATTGGTGTTTAACTGGAGTTGGATGAAGATATATGGTATCAAAGAGGAATATGGTAGTCGTTTTAGCACTATGACACAAGTACTGAGAGGGTATTTTATACATAGTTGTTCTTTATCTTTTTATTTTAATTTTCATCTACGATAATAGATAAATTAGTTCAGTATTACAAACTGTAAAGCAAAGTTTTAGAAGCCCAATATATTTTACGTGCCAATATCCTTGTTTTTTTATTTATTAATATCATGAGATAATATCTTAGTTAGAAACAACTATGGTAGCTACGAAAAAAATCATTCAACAGTCTACGTCTATTGATTCTTTTTCTATTAAGGAACATCAAGGTACATAGTGTTAGAATATGTTTTAGCTACCTTGAAGTTGTATTAATCATTTTTGTAGCTTTGAGAGGTTATATAAGTTCTAATTGTTTAGGAAAAACATACAACTAATATACGATCAAAATTACTTATTAAGACTGCTCATATATGTATTGTTGTTTGATATAAACAGTTTTGAATAAGTAGTTTCAAGTTGCTTATATGTATGCTTTAAATGCTCTTAAATCTATTATTATCCTTGTGAACTACACTTTCGTATGTATGATAATGTTGACTGACTTCAGTGGCTGAAGTGGAAGACATTGAGGGACTAAACTGGAAGACGTTGAGGACATTGTGTGAGCTCAGTCGCTGTAGTGAAAGACGCTGAAGTTGTTGGTTTTTTCCAGGACTGACTGATGTAGGCTTTGAACATGATTACACGCTGAAGTGGTGTAGGCTTAGTTTAAAACACAAAATACATACATCTGGAAATTTTGTTCATTCAATGCACACTTTATATTTTGACTAATTTTACCGATAATCTAATCAATTGCACTAGAAAGCTAAGTGCACTATAAATAGTTATTACAAACCTATTAAAAATTAAATTTAAACGACAGATGGTTTCAGTATGACAGATCAAATGGTGAATGTGAAGAGGCGCAAACACTATCTCCAAGAAAAATGGACTTGGGGAGAGAAGCAGAAAGATCAAATGGAAATGCAACCCAAAAGGTGGCAGAAAACATTGATATTAGTACCAAGCAATGTACTGGCATTGAACGCCTTTTATGGACAAACCAAAAGCCTTTCAGAAGAGTATCTAAAACATGTGTAGTGCTCAAGGTTTTTTCTCCATTTTCATGTACAGTCATAATCTTTGGTTAAATGGGATATACAAACACATGCATTTGACAAAGGAATATACACACGCAAAAACAACTACGATCGTTTCAAATCATAAACAACCAATTTAACATTCCCTTACAAAGATAAGAAAAAAAAAGCTACATAATACTAAAAATTTTAAAATAACAAAACAAATCTTCTTCTTTAAAAAAATGTAGGTCAAGCTCACCTTTTCTTAAAATTTTGAAAACATAAACTAATATCATAACAAAATTAAACAAACTCAACGTCCTTAAAAATAATTTTCCATTAACTAACACCATAAAAATTACAAAAAATTTAAAAATAACAAAACAAATCTTCTTTTCCTAAAATGCAAAAAGATAATTAAAATGTACATCAAGATCCCCTTTTTCTTAAATTTTTTTTAAAGGTAAACTAATACCATAACAAAATTAAATAAAATCAACATTCTTTTAAAATAATTTTCCGTTAACTGACACCATAAAAATTATAATTATAAGTCATGCCCGCCTATCGGGCGAGCTTCGACATCTAGTATATATATATATATATATATATATATATATATATATATATATATATATATATATATATATATACCTTGGATAATAGTTTAACCATTCTACAATGATATTACTGTATTTTCATTTTCTTATTACTTTCTGTTAGAAATGAAGCTGAGCGATATTTACGTGAATTGGAGTAGACAACTAATATGCATATAATGCAGGGACTACTAATGTAATATGGTAATAGTTGTCTTATGTTTGCCCTGTATAAACCCCTCAAAAGTTCACTCGAGGGGTATGGGTGTGTAAGCTTATATTTCTTAATAAAATATCTTTGTTTCACCTTACCTTCTCTCTACTTTCTCTCTCTAGAATAATGATGTATTTTGATCAACCGGAAGGTGTTTCCTGGTCATAACAAGTGGCATCAGAGCTAACCAGGGGCGAATCATGGTGTTTTGTGGTGAAAAAATGTGATTTTTGGTGTTTTTTCTCCGAAAAAGTACGTGTTTTTGCGAGTAAAGAAGATTTTTGGTGAGTAAGGACTTGTTTCTGGCGAGTAACCTCAATTTTCTCGAGTAAGAAACAAGTTCTGTGAGTAAGACATTCTACTTTTGCGAGTAAGCAAGAATTTCTGCGAGTAAGGATTTTCTGCGAGTAAGGATTTCTGCGAGTAAGGTACCAAACATACCAAACACACTTTCATAATTTTACTAATAATATGAGTTGGTATGAAAACTATTCAAATTAACAGTATATTTTCATTAGTTGTCCCATATTATCATTATACTTTCACTTCTTTTTCCATTGTTAACAACATACCGTCATTTTCATATCAATGTAAGAGACATATCTAACGCCTAGGATTCTACGATACTCTTGTTGCTGATTCTAGCAACAGCCCATCATACTCCATAGATACAGAACCAATATATTAGCATATGCTACCAATAACATCAATTTTCCCAATGCTATAAGTACAAATGCTTGTAATAAACTGCTCAATTGCAAGTGCTTATAGCTTACTACTCATCTTAAAGCGCTTACGTGCTATCAGTTATTTGTTCATAACCAATCACTATTTCATTCAAATTGCTTTGTGAATAACCTTAGCCTTGGTCTCTATCATTGTTCTTTCATGTGAACAAATTGTACAAATAATAAAAAAAAAGAGTTGACAGAAAATTAAGAATGCTTACCATCATATCAGGAAGAGGCTTATATATGAAAGCCAGGACATGGGATCCTTGACATGTGTACCGCTTGTAGGTGCTTATATATAATGCCGATAAATCATGTAATCTTTCTTAGATAGACTCCGGCGCACCCTGAAATGACAGCAAGAATTTTTTTTGAAGGAATGAAAGAAAGTACACACTTAAGTCATAAGAGGTAAGCCTAGCGCACACATGCATAAATAGTTATGTGGTGTACCATCTACTTGATAATGAAATTTAACATACTTTACAAACGAATAAAATTTACCTTCCGTATGAACAACAACTGCAATTCTTTTCAAATGAGATGCAAAGTGGTGTCTCTAAACAATTTTGACGCTACTGCCTACTCCGCTGCAAACAATGTGAAAAAAAAATATATTAATACCACAAAAGTTTCTAAATTCGATAGCATGTAGCATTCAGAAACACATAAAAAAAACGATAGATGGCTTACGTATTAGGCATGGCCTTATCATTGGATTATATAGTGGTTGATATTAGGGTTTGTCATTGAAACTGACATTGAAAGTTATTTGGGATAAATTATACTTTTGAAGCAACATGATCAAGATCTCCTAATGTTTTGATAATGACAAATAAACCGTTGGAACACATAAAATAACAAGCGGTAGCCTAAAATCGCCGGAGCCAATAGCTGCTGCTGGCGCGCTGCCAACGCGTCAACGCGCGGGTGACGCGCCAGGAGTCTGTATTGCTCCGAGCGAAATTTAAAAGTCGGCTTTCCCCTTACCCGACAAATGTGGATCTTTCAATACAGGTATGAATATGTTATGTGCTTAATTGAGAACACTCGAAACAAGTATTGAGACTTGAGAGATCCTACTTTTAAAGCACCCATTTACGGGAAAACGCCAACTCATGTTTTCTAACTATCGCTTCAAGCCAAGGCTTTTCTAAACTTAGGGATCTTATATACTTCACGTAACATCATGTGAAAGCATCCATATGCTCATATCCCGTGCTTATGTCTTCTCTAATTACGTAACGGGTTTACTCCCTTATTGGTTAAACTAAGTCAAAGGTCATTTTGCGTAAACGCATCCTTTCCCACTTGGGATATGCTTTACATCAAGGCAAAGCACTTAACTTGTTTGAACCAAGGTATTAGTTGAGAACGTCGAGTCGTGGAAAGTTTCAAGATATGAATCTATGGATTCTCGACGTTGTGTTACTTGAACTTATAAGTAACCTATGAATTTCTCAACTCATAATCTTAATTGTCTAAACACTTTCTTCTTAATGACAATTAGATTATGTCTTAATTTCTTAATCTCATTTTTACAAAAGGCAAATACCACCATATCTCCCACTATCCTTCCCAAATATCCCTTTCCAACATTCTCTAAATATTCCCTTACACTCTCTTACAAAAGTGTACCCTTGTCCCTTCACATACTCCCACACAATATTCCCTCAATCTACCAACTTCCCATATAATCCTTATACACACACTTATACACCTTTTGTACACACACTTGATTTCAAAATACACACACTACTCTCACAATTATCTCTTCTCTACACACACTAGCCAACTCACCATACCTTACCATATCCAACTCATATATTCTCTTACACTATTTCTTACATTCTTACATATTCCCTTACATACTCTACATCTTAACCATCCATTCCCTTACAAAACATCTCAACCCTATATTTCATCACATGGGAATAAATTTGAAATCCAAACATAAGCTCCCTTTGATCCTAGCCATCCATTTCAAATAAACACATCTCAACCCTCCATATTTCCCACATGCCAAATAGTTTGAAATTCAAAAAGAGGCTCCCTTTGATCTCTACCATCCATTTCAAACAAAACCATCTCAACCCTCCATCTCATTCTTTTCCCCCAAGCAAAGGAATATACCTTTGGAATATTCTCTCTTAACCCAAACCCTGATTTGAATCTAACCAACCCTAACTATGGTTAACTCTCACACACTCTTCCCTATGGAGGAATATCCCATGGCATATTCTCTTCTCTATTATGCCATGTGAGGAATACCATTTCTACCCCTACCAAATTACCCTTTTCTACTCTTCTATCCTTGGTATTTGGTTTTCTCATAAACACTTCACAAAACATTTTCCAAATTGGCTATTTGAGTTGGTAAACCTTAGATTGATTAATGTTAAGGTTTAGTATGAAGTACAATTCGGGGTTTAGCAAGGTAAGGTATTTATAAAACCAACACCCAAAGTTTTGGGAATTTTATTTATGGGTGTCAGGCGCGCCACCTATGCGTCAACGCGTGGGCAGCGCGCCGGTCTCAGTAAAATTTCCCAAGTTTGGGTTCTTGGCCTATAAATACATACCCTGCCTCTTGTATTCCTCACCCCTTGCCATTATTCTTTCTCTCTACATTCTTTCTCTCTAATCTCTCTATCTCTTGTGTTCTTAGTAAAACACACTTACATCTTTGGAAGAACACGTCTCCCTGCCTCGTGTATTCGCAACTAGATGTATGGATGGTATAAACCCCCCATCCCGAACCAGTATATATCGTGGTGTCTCTTTACTCGCTATATATACTTGTGTTTGTATTAGTGGTTGTTCTTATTTAAACCACTTGCTGTTCTTCTTGGCTTAAAGTTCTTAAACACCTAAAAAGCCAAAGAAACCGTATTCACCCCTCCCCCTCTACGGTTCAACAATTGGTATCAGAGCGGAATACTCAAGTTTTTGAGCATTAAAGCCTTCCCGAGAAGTTGTTTTAAGTCGAAAACTTCTTTCCCAAAAAATCTAAAATCCTAACTAAGATTTTTGGTAAAGTAGAGTATAGATCCATGGCTCAAGAGAACTATATAGAGGGGCGTTCTATGGAAAGACCACCTTTGTTTGAATACGAAGGATTCCATTTTTGGAAAATCCTATTTGAGACCTATGTTATGTCTAAGGATTATGACTTATGGTATATCTTCCAAAATGGTGATTTTTATGATAAGGAAAAGAAGATGGCCAACAAGAATGATCAGGCCAAAATGATGATATATGATGCCCTACCTCAAGAGGAGCTTGAGAGGTGTGCATGTGCAAGTCAAGGTCAACAAGATAGACTCTCTCATTCAACAATATGAAGAGTTCTCTATCACAAATGATGAAACTATTGATAGCGGTTTAATGAGATTCAATGCTATCACTACAAGCTTGAACTCGTTAGATCCAAGCTATTATAGCAAAAATCATATTGAAAAATTTGTTCATGCTCTTTCCAAAAATTGGCAACTTGTAGAAGCGAAGGTTGAAGAAACAAGAAGTTTGGGACAATTATCTTTAGAGAAGATAATTGATGATCTTAATGCATATGAAGTGTTTCTAGATAATATTAGAGTCATCACCAAGGAAAACGCCAATTCACTAGATCTTGAAGATGAAGCTACTACAAGCCAAACTAGTGATCAAGATGCTTCTCTTGATAAAGACGAAGGAGTAGATGATGAAGTCATTGTGACAACAAAGGAACTTAATAACCACAATGAACAAAGAAGATGCAATGATCAAGAGATTGCATTCGTCGGAGCGGTTTGGAGCAATAGTGAAGATGAGAATCACTCACATGGAGAATCCACTTGCCTCACTACACTTGAAGCTCTTGAGGTATTGATGAGGCGAAAAATGAACCACTTTTAGGGGGTCATTTAAGCCCGGAATTGAATATATTTGATCAAATATTGCCCTAAATCGTTCCTTTTGTGATTTTAGGTACTTTGGGAGAGAAATCTAGAAAAGGAAGCAATTCGGACGTTTTTGGAGCATAAAAGTGAAGAAAACGCCAAAGTCTTAATTTTCCAAGCTGAGAACAGTAGGTGACGGCGTCAAGAGTAACAATTTGACGGCGTCAAGAGTAAATTGCATGATGGCCCAGTACTGAAATGAAGGCGTCACAAGGAAGAGCGTCAAGTGTAAAATACGTGATGGCCTGGAAAAAGCTAATACATGACGGCGTCAGATGTAGATCAAGGCAGTCCAAGAATTCTTTTGGCGGCGAGATGACGGCGTCACCTATTTGGTCTTGACGCCGTCAGCCTCAATTTCCTATATATAGTTTTCTAATTTTCATTCATAAAAGGAGGAGAAGTTTTGGAGAAACCCTAAGGCCGAACCTATTACGAATTTTACAGGTTTTTCAAGGGTTTTCAGCCCTGAACCCTTACATGTGTAATTGAGATAAGTGTTCTTCTAATTCAATCAATATGTCTATGTGTTGGTTGTCTATATCTTGTGCTTGTCTTAATTCCACCATGCTAGGCTAGATTTATCTTGTGTTTGCTTAGATCTAATGAAACCTAGATGTTGATTATGTGTTGATTACTTGGTTATGGTCGTATTGGATGAATGATTTCGATGTTAGGCTTAAGAAAACTGGCAGATGTCCAAATGGTAACATGCTTGAACGTCTTAGGAAACATGAACCGATGTGCACTAGGTTTTATTGGTTGTATTTAATGCATGAGTAAATTCTAATGATCCCATGTTAGGAGCTTCTTAGCCAGCTCGACATAGGAGTGAAGTAGGCACTCATAGGATTGGGGAGTTAAGTGCGCCACCCCATGAATGGTATTAAGGAATACAATCCGTCATCCACGCAACTATAACAAGTAATTAACGTGTAAAAGATATCTAGGGGGTAGTGAAATCTAAATAAACACAATTTCTCCACTTATTGCTCACAACCTTAGTTTAATTTAGTTTTATTTTCATTTCTAGTATTTTATTTTGATTGCATCTTTAGTATTGGGTTAGTTGACTAGCAACTAATTCCGCCTAAATCCTTTAAACCCCGAGATTTTTATTTGCTTTCTAAAAAATATAAAAAAATACAAAAATAATCATCCATCATCTTTAGAACTAGTAATTAGGTTTTCTAATCCTAGCGACACTATTCCTAGCTGAACGATCAATCCTTCGGTACTTGTCACTATACTATACTACAACGATCAGGTACACTGCCTGGTGGGGGTTGTAAGCTTCTCGAGATCCCTCGAGAGGTAAAGCCTGGTGCAATCCCTACGCATCAAGTTTTTGGCGCTGCAGCCCGGGGAATAGTTATTGTCTAAGTTAGAACTTCTTTTTATTAGGTCTACTTGCTAGATTCCTTTCTAGTAAGATTTTATTTTTATTTTTTAGGTTTTCTTTAGTCTATCTTATTTCTTTGTTTCCTTTGTTCGTAAACTATTTCGATGGCTAACAGTAACATTGATCGTTTGATTCCTGTTATTCGTGTTTTTCGTCGTAGGATTTTCCAAATGCCCGCCCCACTCCCTTTAGTTGAGAATGAGAACCCGCCTAACCTCTCGCCCAACCACCACTTTGACAATAATTCTGAGTTAGAGGAGTCTGATCATGATGATGACCGTAGGGCTAGTCCTTTTTACTATTCAGACTCCGATGAGGATCTTGTTGATGGTGATGTGATTAATGAGAATAGGATGGAAGAAGAAATAAACCCTCTTAGGTATGTCGACCCTAGAACTAGGATTGAGTGTGATAGTTCATTCAACATGCAGTTTCCTTGTAAGATCGGATTTAAGAGCTTTAACGCCTATCTTAACTCATCTCTCCCGATGAACATAATCTCGCGTAATGAATATAATAAAATACTGGTAGAGGAGTTAGAATACAAAGGAGAAAACATTATTGCTAGAGCAATACCATTGCATGTGTTTGTAGGAAGCTTGGCTTATCTTGTTGAGTTCATTGTTATGGAGAATCTAGGAGAATTTATTGATGATAAGTTGACCCAAGTTGTGTTTGGAAGAACTTTCAAACGGTTGACCAACCTCGATGAAAAACTCATAGAAGGGTTAATTACATTCTCAGATGGGGACGAAGATTTTGTCTATCAAATGCCCCGCACACACCCTAGGTTCAAGGATTTTTCCATGGAGAAGTGTAGTAGGTATCCACCCATAGAAATGCTAAGTGAGAATGATAAGAGAAAAGGGCTTAAATATACTCATGAAAAAAATAAAAGATACTATCGCGGATGTTTAGAGTTAGGAGATGATTATAAGAAAGATGAGGCAACTATTAGATGGCTTACGCTTGGTTATGTGAGCATAAGCGATACACGGTAACCCATGACCTTGAGTCTAGCTACAAGACTCGTAAATAAAGAAAAGCGCTTCTTGGGAGGCAACCCATGCTTTGTGTGATTTTATTTAGTTTGTTTGTTATTTGCTTCCGTATGCATGCGTTATTTTTATTGTTGGTAGATCATGTTTCTAAACTAAATAGTGGAAATACTTTACTTTGTTGTTTTGGCCTAGTCTTAACTCCACTTAAAAGTATTTTTGCAAAAGATAAGTGTAAGGGGAAACCCCAAATATGTTTTTAAGAAACAAACCGATCATGATTCTCCACAATATTAAATGAACATGTATATTCGTATTTGTTAGAGTCAAATGCTTGTATTGAGTCATAATGAAGTTTTGCAGGATTTTCCAGGAAGTAGGACCAAGTTTTTCCAGAAATTTTCCGGAAACTTAACATAAGAATTTCTGCAGGTCACTTCTGACGGCGTCATGAGCTTGCTCTTGACGGCGTCACGTGTAAAAATCTGGTAATTTTACCAGTTTTGTTTTTCTAACGGAGTCTTAAAGTTTTTGTGAATTATTAAGTTTTATAATCTCCAGGAAATCTGCAAACTTCATTCCACAAGCATTATATCTTACTTTGTTTTCTAGGATTTAGTAACTTATATAGATTGCCGCCGATTTTATGCGAGGTTGCCTTGTTTGTTTTCTCAGGATTTACAGGTTATGTATGACAAGAAGATGATTTATATTTTGGAAGGGAAGCTTTGATTGTTCATTTTCTTGGAGGAAGATTTAACCTGGCCACCTTATTATCCATACCGAGCGAATCAGGGGAGTATTTGATTTCATTCTTTTTACTTTTTCACTTTTACATTCTTTACTTGAACATTGGGGACAATGTTCATCTTAAGTGTAAGGGGAGGGTAAAATGATGATACCTTACAGATACACTTTCGCTTGAGTTTGTTTGTTTGATAGTAGATGTGTAATAAAACTATGAGAAATACTTGTTAGTGCAATTTTAGCGCCAAATTTAAAATTTTTTACAACATTTAGGAGTGAAACTTTAGCCATAGCAAGCGTCTCATGGATAGGAGATTGTATGACTAGCACAAAACCGTACATTCAGAAAAATTTCCACCCAAATATGTGAGGTTCGCCTTTAGATTTGATAGGAAAAGCATTTACTATTAATGCTTATGAGTGTACCGGTAGCATTTAGATTCTAGAACTTGCGTTAGTGATGCATCCCAAGACCGCTAGTGAGACTACATTCGTGTAGTAGGATTTACTACATGATAAGAGGCATTAGGGTCACCCTTGTGTTAAACCCGTATTATAATTACTTGACCATTTAAGTCATATTACTTGGCTAGTTAAGTCAACTAATTTTCCCACACCCTTAGCGTTGTACTCATTTTTAGTACACAAAACCCCTAGTACACCCATCCGAGCCTATCTTTTCGTTTCTAACTTTAATCATTTTACTTAAAGGAAGAATTTGTTACACCCCACTTAAATGTACAACCAAATCGCCTTAGCCTTCCGTGTATGCGCTCATTTTTAGTGCATTATTGTTATTTGTTAAACCCTAAGTTAACTATCTAATTGATTACATGGTTGCTAAGTCGAGTCATATCCTTGTACATATTGTTTTGGGACGATTGGGACTCATGGGTAAAGTACTTATTTTGTGGAGTAATTGGAGCATTTATTACCCCCGTGTGTACGTTAATCTTAAAAGTACTCCAAGTGTTTTGATTTTCTTAATTCGAGTCATTAAATTAGTTTATTGTAAAGTATGTAAAAATTCAAGTGTAAGGGGAATTTCATTCCTTATGATGTATTATTTTGGATGGTAGGGTAAGAGTGTATGAAAAAAAAAAAAAAAATCGAAAAAATCAAGAAAAAGAAAAAAAAAAGAGAAAAAAACATACGGACTACCATCCCTTTTCATTCTATGTTTATTTTATGTTTTTGTCATTTTTCATTTATTAGCTTAAGTCGAGTCTAGTCTTGGCTTAGCAACGCCATATTGTACATATAATTAACCAAGATTGTTAACTCGCCACCAGTAAAGACTGCCTATATCCAACAAAACCGTGTATTTCATATCCCTACACCTAACGTTACAACCCTTTAAAAAGACCTCTTTAATAGTTTATCCTAGGTGCTTACGCCATGTGGTGGAGGTTTGATCCTTTCCAAAGCCTATGGTAATCTATTTTGTTATGACAGGTAGTGAGAGATATCTTCCGTTTCCATATTGTAATTTATACTTTATTACACCCGAGAGATGTGAGTATCTAAACACTATTTGTGAGGTGCTTGTGTATGACCTCCGTGCTTGTCTTTGGTCTTTAGTGGAACGATTATTTGTTGTAATTACTTTTATATTAGTGTTAAATGACCCCTAACTTGTATTTTGAGTAGAATAAAAGCGCATTTGCTTGAGGACAAGCAAATCTCAAGTGTAAGGGTATATGATGAGGCGAAAAATGAACCACTTTTAGGGGGTCATTTAAGCCCGGAATTGAATATATTTGATCAAATATTGCCCTAAATCGTTCCTTTTGTGATTTTAGGTACTTTGGGAGAGAAATCTGGAAAAGGAAGCAATTCGTACGTTTTTGGAGCATAAAAGTGAAGAATAGGCCAAAGTCTTAATTTTTCAAGCTGGGAACAGTAGGTGACGGCGTCAAGAGTAACAATTTGACGGCGTCAAGAGTAAATTGCATGACGGCCCAGTACTGAAATGAAGGCGTCACAAGGAAGAGCGTCAAGTGTAAAATACGTGACGACCTGGAAAAAGCTAATACATGACGGCGTCAGATGTAGATCAAGGCAGTCCAAGAATTCTTTTGGCGGCGAGATGACGGCGTCACCTATTTGGTCTTGACGCCGTCAGCCTCAATTTCCTATATATAGTTTTCTAATTTTCATTCATAAAAGGAGGAGAAATTTTGGAGAAACCCTAAGGCCGAACCTATTACGAATTTTACAAGTTTTTCAAGGGTTTTCAGCCCTTGAACCCTTACATGTGTAATTGAGATAAGTGTTCTTCTAATTCAATCAATATGTCTATGTGTTGGTTGTCTATATCTTGTGCTTGTCTTAATTCCACCATGCTAGGCTAGATTTATCTTGTGTTTGCTTAGATCTAATGAAACCTAGATGTTGATTATGTGTTGATTACTTGGTTATGGTTGTATTGGATGAATGATTTCGATGTTAGGCTTAAGAAAACTGGCAGATCTTCAAATGGTAACATGCTTGAACGTCTTAGGAAACATGAACCGATGTGCACTAGGTTTTATTGGTTGTATTTAATGCATGAGTAAATTCTAATGATCCCATGTTAGGAGCTTCTTAGCCGGCTCGACATAGGAGTGAAGTATGCACTCATAGGATTGGGGACTTAAGTGCGCCACCTCATGAATGGTATTAAGGAATACAATCCGTCATCCACGCAACTATAACAAGTAATTAACGTGTAAAAGATATCTAGGGAGTAGTGAAATCTAAGTAAACACAATTTCTCCACTTATTGCTCACAACCTTAGTTTAATTTAGTTTTATTTTCATTTCTAGTATTTTATTTTGATTGCATCTTTAGTATTAGGTTAGTTGACTAGCAACTAATTCCGCCTAAATCCTTTAAACCCCGAGATTTTTATTTGCTTTCTAAAAAATATAAAAAAATACAATAATAATCATCCATCATCTTTAGAACTAGTAATTAGGTTTTCTAATCCTAGCAACACTATTCCTAGCTGAACGATCAATCCCCCGGTACTTGTCACTATACTATACTACAACGATCAGGTACACTGCCTGGTGGGGGTTGTAAGCTTCTCGAGATCCCTCGAGAGGTAAAGCCTGGTGCAATCCCTACACATCAGGAATCATCTAATCCTTCCTCGTCCAATCATAATATTCATAAATTACAAAAAGAAAATGAGGAATTAATTAAACTTAACGAACATATCTTGAGAAGTATTGAAAAGCATACAATGGATAAACTTAAACTCAAGAAAGAGATTAATGAACTTGAACATAAAATGATATGTCTTAAATTTAATAAAAAATGGTTTTGATTTAAACAAAATATTAAGTGAACAAAAACCCTTTCATGATAAAGGAGGTCTTGGTTTTTCTGAAAATGATAAAAATCCATTGTGTTCATAAAATATGGTCATAAATCTAAAATTACCGACTCTGACGCGCTGGCTGACGTGTCAACGCGCGACCAACGCGCCAGAAGTCTGAGTAAAAATAGATCATCATTAAATGCTTTTGCTAAACCTTACTTTCCTCAAAATCCTTGTGCAAATATCCATAATAATACTCTTCATGATTTTATAGAATCTACCAATGATGAGCATAGTAGTAATCTAGACCCTAAGTGTTGTAGTACAAGTAATCTAAATGATGATGATTGTAGTATTATGTTTACCAATGTAAATTGCATCATTAGTAAGAACGGTAATATACTAGCTAAAGGTCGTAGGCGAAACAACTTGTACACCTTTTTATCATAGATTATTTGTAACAATATATGCATTTCAAACATGGTAAATAACCCAACGCCTCGGCATAGGAAGTTAGGACTTGCCGACAAGCTAGTAAGCAATTTACCATTGTTGAGTTTTGAAAGGCATTATCGTGATACATTTCTAGAGAGTCAAGGACAAGCAAGCAATAGAAATAGGCATGAAGAGTCAACAAATAAGGTTTTAGAATTGATACACTTAGATTTGTATGATCCATCTCCAATTCAAAGTTAAGGAGGAAACTTCTACACTTTAATGATTGTAGATGATTATCCAAATTGTCTTGGATAGTGTTTTTAGAGAATAAGGATGAAGTCTTAAATAAATTTGATATTTTAAGAAAGAAACTCGAAAACCTAATTGGTTGTTCATTTGTCTTAATTAAAACAAATCTTAGTAGTGAACTTGATAAATTGCTATTTGAAAGCTTTGGTGAATAACATGGAATATCTTATAACTCATCGGGCCCGTTCACTTCTCAATCGCTTAAGATTGTTGAAAGAACACATCGTGAGTTAAGAAAGATAAATCATGCAGTACGAGCAATTCATTCCACAAAAGTTTTGGTGTCATACCTTTGATGTCATAGAGTCTATATTAGAAAAGTCCTTAATAAAACACCATATGAAATACTTAGGAATTGAAAGCCATCTTTAGAGTATTTTTTAGTATTTGGTTGTAAAGTATTTATACTAAACATCAAAATGTAACTAAACAAATTCAACCTAATGTCATATAAAGGTGTGTTCCTAGGATTCTCTCATAATAATAATAAAGCATACATAGTGCTTAACAAGGAAACAATGAGTATTAAGGAATCTCTCAATCTGGCCTTTGATGAGAGCATACCCAAGCCTAAATCATCTCCCTCGGTAGAAGATGAATTGATCAACGAACAAATAGTTCTTGATCAAGAAAGGTCGGCATCATTACAAGTTAATGTTTTGGATGAAGGCAATCCTAAGGAATTGAGAGATGCGAGGAGTCATCCCATAAATAAGTTATTGATGACTTGAATGAATGGACTCTTAGGTCACAAAATTAACAAGGTTAAGTTTTGGCATGACATTTTTCAATAGTCCAAATTGTTTTAGGATAGGTCTAGATGGTCATGGTTGACATGCATCATAAGAGAACAATCCATAAGATATAATGAGTTGTCTAGAAGTCGTTTGCAAGTACTTTATGTGTTCTTAATGGTTATATGTCTAGGACTTATGTGGAGGCATGAAAGAAAAGATATATATCAATTCATTACTCAAATGATGATTGATAATATTCAATACTCTACATGTCTATATTATGTGCAATGAACAAGAAAATTCAACATAAAAATATCTTATTAACACTTAATAAGATTGAATGTCATTTGTGTTAAATTATCAAGATTGGATAAAACTTCGAACTACGACTCACAATCGTATTGAAGGATGTGCATCTATAACTACTTGTTCAATTTATGTGAATATTGCATGCTTTGCGTTTAGTAAAGAAGAGAAATGAAAATATTTTGTGCAAACATACAAACTACTTACATAGTTGAAGAGAATTTCTATGAATCGAATTCGGTATGGTATTGCATAACAAACTAAAATACCCAATGAATAGACTAGATAAACTAAGTTCCTCATCTGAGATCTTAGGAGCTTATGGTGTTAATGCAAGTAACACGCAAGGATTATTTATGTTGACAAACTACACAACGAACTATGAACCGGAGATATCATGTATTATGTATTGACTTTCTATATAATGTGTGATAGTTCATAGGATCTAGCTTGTGTATCTAAAATGAAAATGCACTTAATAATCATACACATATAACTACACTCATTGAATATCCTACATGAAATACTTGCACTTGGTTCATGTATTAAGTTGTTGTAGGCTCAAAATGGTGTTGAATTAAGTCATTTTCCAAAGAATTGATGTCTCTTGAGTTTCACCGATCAACTATGATAAAATTTATACATATCTTTTGTAAAGAATGCATGCAACTATCATAGGAACTATCATGAGCATCTTGATCATCCAAATCCAACCAAACTCATAACTAATTCAACCTAAATCATTCATGTCATACAAGAATAATTATCTTCCCCATACACCACTTTCTTTCAACTCACCTTCTACTATGAATCTTAGTGCTAAGCATGATTATCCTTTGGACTATAGATCTTCCTTAACCATACCTAATTCATACTAATTGGCTATAAAAGGAGTGATTTTGTATCATATATCCTCATCACAACCTTCATCTTCCTTAAATACACTTATCTTCTCTTCAAAAATGGCAACTAAGTTTTTCATGAAACGTGTTGACAAGTCAAACGAAACTAACGTGTATGAACCGTTTGAGTACCGTGAATTTCGTGAAGGTCGTGAATGCCACAAAAATTTCATGTGTGCCACCGGTATACGAAAACCATTCATCCAAGCTAAAGCCTTCTCCTTAGTTCATGACCTACCCATCGAAATTTATCCTAGGCATCTTCAAGAATTTTATGCTAGGTTCTATCTAGATCAACCTTCTCTTACTTTCAATTTTCGTATGTATGGGCATGGGTATGCATGGAGCTTAAGAAAGTTGGGAAAGGTTTTGAATGTGTGTTCTAAAGGGAACTTGTTCTATACAAGGTCCACCAAGACGGAGGACTTCATGAATATAAGGCACTATCATCCGAGCACTTATGCTCTAGAGCCCCCAATTCATGCCATCATCATTCAAAGTACTATTCTACAACCCGAATACCATTATGAGAAGGCTCCATTCGAACATTGGAACAAATATCAACTTCTCGTCAAATTGATGCCATGGGCGGAGGTCTTGTTGAGGAATATGTTTATGGAGGTGGAACCTCAAGAGAAGTTACCCATCGTTGTTGGGTACATGCTCTATTGTATTATGACCAAGACTCCATTCAACTTAGCTTACTTTATAGCAAAAAGAATGGAAGCTTTGGACTACAATAAGGAGCCACTTCCATATGCTAGACTCTTGTCACACATCTTTGACCACATTAAGAGCAAGTACCCAAATGATCAATCTAGAATGATTGAAGTTGATGACGTGACCCCAATGAAGGAATCTTTCACAATGGACTCTCTTGTGTTTTGAGATCCTTTCATAAGATGTTGTAGTTTTTCCTAGGAGATCTACGATGTTTTGAGTGTTGTTGCTTAGTTGGTTGTATGACCCATGTTTCTTCTATGAAATAAATGCTTGTGTTATGTTATAATAATGCGCATATGAATATATACATATATAATATTGCTCTTGCTCATCATTCGGTCTATAAAAGTCATAAAGGGATAATCTTTATAAAATCTAATTAAATTGGACAAACATATACACATATAAACGTATTGTTATGAGGACTAACCCATGTTGCAAGTATCCAAATGGTAACCTAACCCATTTTTGGAACTTTCACATGTGAGGATTTCTCGTTTGTTGCATGTTGTGATTTCTATGTGTAGCTAGGCCACTGCAAAGGTGAGGCTCTTGACCATGGATCCCCGCCTTGAAACAAGGGGGAGAAACGATCTATGGGGAGCTATGTTCAAGGGGGAGCATGCTCTGGTGCACTTACAAGCTACTTACCCATTCTAATGGAAGTCCCGCCTTTTTGATTCGACAAAAGGGGGAGAAAGAAAGCAAGAGCGTGAAGACCAAGTTAAAGAACAAAAAAAGGCTTCACCAAATTACACGGAAAAGTTCAATGCAAGCTACACCAAAGGTGCGCTTTGTCTTTGCTACGTTTCGTAATTTTATTTGCTTTCACATTTTATTTGTCATCATCAAAAAGGGGGAGATTGTTGAGGCTACATGATTAAGATCTCCTAATGTTTTGATAATGACAAATAAACCTTTAGAACACATAAAATAACAAACGATAGCCTAAAATCGCCGGAGCCAATAGCTGCTGATGGCGTGTTGCCCGCGCGTCAACGCGCGGGTGACGAGCCAGGAGTCTGTATTGCTCCGGGTGAAATTTGAAAGTCGGCTTTCCCCTTACCCGACAAATGTAGATCTTTCAATACAGGTATGAATATGTTATGTGCTTAATTGAGAACACTCGAAACGAGTTTTGAGACTTGAGAGATCGTACTTTTAAAGCGCCCATTTACGGGAAAATGCCAACTCATGTTTTCTAACTAACGCCTCTAGCCAAGGCTTTTCTAAACTTAGGGAGCTTATATACTTCACATAACATCATGTGAAAGCATCCATATGCTCATATCCCATGCTTACGTCTTCTCTAATTACGTAACGGGTTTACTCCCTTATTGGTCAAACTAAGTCAAAGGTTACTTTGCGTAAACGCATCCTTTCCCACTTGGGTTATGCTTTACATCAAGGCAAAGCACTTAACTTGTTTGAACCAAGGTATTAGTTGAGAACGTCGAGTCGTGGAAAGTCACAAGATACGAATCTATGGATTCTCGACGTTGTGTTACTTGAACTTATAAGTAACCTATGAATTTCTCAACTCATAATCTTAATTGTCTAAACACTTTCTTCTTAATGATAATTAGATTATGTCTTAATTTCTTAATCTCATTTTTACAAAAGACAAATACCACCAAATCTCCCACAATCTTTCCCAAATATCCCTTCCCAACATTCTCTAAATATTCCCTTACACTCTCTTACAAAAGTGTACCCTTGTCCCTTCACATACTCCCATACAATATTCCCTCAATCTACCAACTTCCCATACAATCCTTATACACACACTTATACACCTTTTGTACACACACTTGATTTCAAAATACACACACTACTCTCACAATCATCTCTTCTCTCTACACACTAGCCAACTTACCATACCCTACCATATCCAACTCATATATTCTCCTACACAATCTCTTACATTCTTACATATTCCCTTACACACTCTACATCTCAACCATCCATTCCCATACAAAACATCTCAACCCTCTATTTCGTCACATGGGAATAAATTTGAAATCCAAACATAGGCTCCCTTTGATCCTAGCCATCCATTTCAAATAAACACATCTCAACCCTCCATATTTCCCACATGCCAAATAGTTTGAAATTCAAAAAGAGGCTCCCTTTGATCTCCGCCTTCCATTTCAAACAAAACCATCTCAACCCTCTATCTCATTCTTTCCCCCCAAGCAAAGGAATATACCTTTGGAATATTCTCTCTTAACCCAAACCCTAGTTTGCTTCTAACCAACCCTAACTATGGTTCACTCTCACACACTCTTCCCTATGGAGGAATATCCTATGGCACATTATCTTCTCTATTATGCCATGTGAGGAATACCATTTCTACCCCTACCAAATTACCTTTTCTACTCTTCTACCCTTGGTATTTGGTTTTCTCAAAAACACTTCACAAAACATTTTACAAATTGGCTATTTGAGTTGGTAAACCTTAGATTGATTAATGTTAAAGTTTAGTGTGAAGTACAATTGGAGGTTTAGCAAGGTAAGGTATTTATAAAGCCAACACCCAAAGTTTTGGGAAATTTATTTCTGGGTGTCTGGCGCGCCACCCACGCGTCAAAGCGTGGGCAGCGCGCCGATCTCGGTAAAATTTCCCAAGTTTGGGTTCTTGGCCTATAAATACATACCTTGCCTCTTGTATTCCTCACCCCTTGCCATTATTCTTTCTCTCTACATTCTTTCTCTCTAATCTCTCTATCTCTCTTGTGTTCTTAGTAAAACACACTTACATCTTTGGAAGAACACATCTCCTTACAAGGGAAGAATCTCAAGAACTTAATCCACTCTTGAGATTGTGTCGAGGGTCTTCTTATCTTTACCCTTTCTACTACAATCGAGTCTCTAGGTTAGGTTAGGGCTTGATTAAACAAACACTTATTCATTCATTCATTTGTTTGTAAGGGAAGTCTTGTGTCTTGGTGACCAAGCCTAGATCATTGGGGATCTAGTTGGGGTTTGATACTTCCGGTGGGAAGTCTTGGTAGTGGTCTTGGTGACCCTTAGGTGAAGTCGAATCGCGAGATTCTTTTGGGTGGTTTCCGAGGGCGGAATATCGTTGGGGAGTAACTCCTTCTTTGTGAGCATCGATATTAGTGAATATCGGTGGAGTGAATTGTAACGGTTTGTAGTCCACCGAAAGGATTATACTAGTGGAATAGTATCGTGTCGTGGATTCGCAACTGGACGTACGGATGGTATAAACCCCCCATCCCGAACCAGTATATATCGTGGTGTCTCTTTACTCGCTTTATATACTTGTGTTTGTATTAGTTGTTGCTCTTGTTTAAACCACTTGGTGTTCTTCTTGGCTTAAAGTTCTTAAACATCCAAAAAGCTGAAGAAACCGTATTCAACCCCCCCCCCCCTCTCTACAGTTCAACATATACAAATCCTGAAAATTTGAATAACAATACTTTAATTGTTTCCCTCATTTTTCTCATAAACATCCCTTGATTTAAGGAGACCACTGAAGTGATTGTAACATAAGTATGATATGAATCCGAAATCCCTTGATTATAGGGTGGGTGAATGAATGTGATTCGGTTTCAAATATTCAAATGATCTCTTGGTTATATTGAGATCCCTGCAATTAATGAATGGATGAAAATAGGAAACTTATAGCCGGATTTAATTGTAAGACATGTAGTTTTTGTTTTGAAATGTTAAACCAAAAATACTCAAGTGATCTAGTGGTTGTCATCCTTAAGTGTTGAAGGCGAGGTCAAGGGTTCGAGTCCCATGATTAGCCTTTTTATTCGTCCGGATTTTATTGCATGGGGTGTGTGTGCCGTGTAGGCAATCCAGTAGGCAATGACATGGCATTCCCTCGCTTAGGTGTCGCTTCCATGTTAGGCTATTATATAGTGGAGGATATATATATATATATATATATATATATATATATATATATATATATATATATATATATATATATATATATATATATATATATATATATATATATATATATATAAATATATTAAAAAAATAATTTCTAAAATTCTCCAATTTTTAAAATTGGAATATTTTAGAAATAATTTTTTTAATAAAATAGATTTACCAAAAAGACAGGTTTTGAGATAAAAACTTATCTTTTTACTCTATATAAAGATAGGTTTGATGCTTCTATAAAGACAGGTGTGAGAACCGGTGTCAATGGCCAATAAAAATATGTTTGTTTACTCTATAGTGGAGACGGATTTTAAGGAGAAAACCAGTATCGATGCTTCTAATAGAGACAGGTTGCCAAACTAGTTTCTATATGTTTCGATCATGGAGATATCCCCCTTCAGAGAGGTTCTAAAACAACTCTTCATGGGCTATTTTGACCGTTTTGTGTTTTTTGTAGTAGTGTCTGCGAGTAAGGGATTTCTGCGAGTAAGGTTGCAAGTAAGGAACTTTTCTGCGAGTAAGCTCAAGTTTCTGCGAGTAAGGCTTATAACTAGCGAGTAAGCAAACTTTCAGAGAGTAAGGAATTTCAAGTTTTCTGAGAGTAAGGAATTTCAAACTTTCAGAGAGTAAGGAATTTCAAGTTTTCAGAGAGTAAGGAATTCTAAACTTTCAGAGAGTAAGGAATTTCAAGTTTTCAGAGAGTAAGGAATTTCAAGTTTTCAGAAAGTAAGAAATTTCAAACTTTCAGAGAGTAAGGATTTGTTTACTTTCAGAGAGTAAGGACTTTATTTTTAGAGAGTAAGGAAAAGTCTACTTTCAGAGAGTAAGAAAAGTTCACCTTCACACCAAAAACACATATGATATTATTGGTCTACACTTAATAGAAGATGATTCATTTCTTCATTTCATAAACATAATACCGATATATCTCAATCTAAAACAAACCACGTATAGCTTAAAAGATCCTGATCAAGATTCACCAAAGATCAATGGATAAATTTTGAACGTTATCAAAAGGTGACTACGGGGATAATTTGTTTATTACTTTATTACTTATATGAGCTTGAAGTGACGTTTCACGGGTTCGTGCCTTAGTTTCTCAAAATCTAGGGGTTGGTTGGATGCAAGACTTTTAAAGATCCTTGTTTGAGCTTTTATAGAATAGTGATTAAGACTTGGACATCTAGATATATGTGAGATCTATAAACGCATAAGTTGGTTCTTAATGCTCATAATAGCTATCACTTTAAGAAGTTACATTGTAGTGCTCAGTGTCACAAAAAGTTGTGGATTGTTCAAGAGGCGGATATACAGTAACGGATGGATGGATAGGTATATGCCACCACCTATATTGTAAGGAGTGACGTTGTTGTGCTCAGTATAGGTTCTTAATCAAGGATAGTACAAGTATAAGTCACATGTCTGGGAATTTTACTTCACTCTCAAGTTTGTCATATCGGGTTGTCTCCATACGTGGTCACTTACTATTAGCCAGTGGAAGTGAAAAGAGGTTTGATAAGAGGTTGATCTAAGATGAATTGTAGAGAGAATAGTTATTGACATTCACTCATGGGGTATTGATTTGTATGTTGCTTTCAGTTGATATGTTTATGTACACATATTTATGATGATTCCGAGAGATCGTCATCATCCTG
Organism: Artemisia argyi; assembly: GCA_030686995.1. Classification (NCBI taxonomy): domain Eukaryota; kingdom Viridiplantae; phylum Streptophyta; class Magnoliopsida; order Asterales; family Asteraceae; genus Artemisia; species Artemisia argyi. The sequence continues at coordinate 144,236,124 of CM060681.1, forward strand.
GAGGGAGAAATGTGTACATCGAGGCTTTTATCAAAGAACTGGAAGCATTCTAAGCGAGTTGAAGATATCGATATGATGCTCCCCAAACAAACCTGTGAAGAAGTTACATATTATCAGTCTATGATTCATTTTCCGCTGTGCATGACAAGATATGAGACTGAAGACAATTTGGCCAGAATTCATAGAAACTTCTTCTATAAGCATCAGGGTTATATCAAACGGGTTGTCTATTTTGGAGGGAGCATGTAAAAGAAAAGGGCTTACTAATTAGGAGGGAGTAATAACCCAATTAGATTAGCAAGTGATTCGTCTGCAAGTAAAGAAAGATTGTTGGGGATATTTATAAAGATAAAAAGCTATGAAGTCTTCCTCAGCATTGTTGTGCTTACTTTGATTATTTATTTTACTTGTTAGGAATCATTGTAACCAATTCATATATATCTCCAGCTAGAGGGAGATTGTTAGAAATGAAGCTGAGCGATATTTACGTGAATTGGAGTAGACAACTAATATGCATATAATGCAGAGACTACTAATGTAATATGATAATAGTTGTCTTATATTTGCCCTATATAAAACCCTCAAGACTTCACTTGAGGAGTGTGGGTGTGTAAGCTTATCTTTCTTAATAAAATATCTTCGTTTCACATCACATTCTCTCTACTTTTTCTCTCTATAATAATGATGTATTTTGATCAACCTCGACCTCCGGAAGGTGTTTCTTGGTCATAAAGCTTTCATTTCATTTCGTCATTCTTTTCTTATTTTCATCTGCATGTTACTTTTAGTTTGCACCGATGTGACCCTTCGATATTTCTGTAAAAATTAGTTGTGAGAGATTGTTCTTTGCACATAAATCTTTTCATTACTAACAACGTATTTCAACTATTTTCTTTTATCATGTAAAGCTTTTTTTATTTATTTATTTATTATTATTATTATTATTATTATTATTATTATTATTATTATTATTATTATTTGATCTTTGTCTCGCTAATGACAACCAGAATAACAACTGCATAAAGTGATTCTGATCTTGAAAAACTGCAATTTATTCATGTAGTTTATTCGTTTTAACATAGACCATGATAGCCAGGGCCGGCTTTGAGGGTGTCCAAGGTGAGCGACCGCACAGGGCCCCAAAATTTGTAAGGGCCTCAAAATTTGTCCCGTTAATAATTATATGCATGTGTACACATATTTTTCACAAAGAAAAAAGTATATAGATGAGAAAGTATCTTAAATAAGTAATATGTTAGAACGTTTAGCTAACTAATTATATTATATCTTATAAATAGTGACACTTTATATATAACATTCCTTATCGAAAGACCTCATTATTTAATTTCGTCCAGGGCCCTAAAAATTTTTATAAATTCATAGGACGTCCCTGATGATAGCACTTAAGAAACTTTTGATAAAAATTATCCTTTAAGATGTCAAAAGTAAAAACCATAATTTATTAGTATAAAGATGAATTATGTAAAATGCTTTGCCAAAATCAGCTCTCATATATAGTTTCCTTTACACTTTTGATGTCTTATGATGATGTATGAGTTGTGTTAAATTGGGCAAATCACATGGACGATTTCTAAAGTTCACTTAAATTCACTTATAATCTTATATATGCTCAAACTTGTTAGTATAGCTGTAAAAGTTATACCCATAATAATGAAATACAGATAACAACAACGATTTTTCGAATAAACACTAAGGGTGCGTTTGGTTCACAGAATATTTTTGAAGGAATTGTAATCTTTGGAAGAAATTGTAATTTGAATGAATTGTAATTCAAAGGATTAGAATGTGTTGTAATTCTAATCTGTTGGAATTGTAATTGATGAAATTTGTCATTCTGTTTGGTTGACTCGCAACGTAATGTAATTCAGAAAATTTGTCATCCATCTTGTATCTTCATGGTTTGATTCCACCACATCTCGTACTACTCCTTTAGTCCCTTTTGTTTTTCTGTACAGTTCTTCCTTTGTGTCCTTGGCTAGAGTTTCCTTTTTGTTCTTTTTTTTGGTTCTTGTCTTTGGTTTTGTTTCTCCAAAACTGGTAGTAGTAGGGTCGGTGTCGGTGTCTCCTTTTCTCCTATGTATAGTCACTCTTTCCAGGGGTCCTCTTGTCCCTTGTTGTGTTGCTCCATTTTTCTTGGTTGGGTGGAGAAGAAAGGTTCATCATTTTTGTCGAAGCTGAGGATAGCGTGTTGGCTGGAAGTACATTGGCATAGCGAGTTGGTGGGGGACCGCTTAAAGGACTTAGCGTGTTGCCATTTCTTGGCATTGCGTGTTGTGTTGGGGGACCACAGCATTAGCTTGCGAGTTGTTGTTTTCCTTGACATAGCGAGTTGATCACATGCTGTGTCCTGATTTAGTGGGGCCCTTTTGCATGCTCTACATTGCGAGTTGATCGCATGCTGTATTCTGACTTAGCGTGTTGCCATTTCTGATTGTAGTGTTTTTTTTCATTTTAGCATTTTGGGCCTTGTATCTTGGGCTGCCTTTGGTTCAGTGTGTACTTGTGGGCCGCGGTGTGTGGACTGGGTTTTTGCTTGCATTTTGGACTGTTTTGTTGATCGGTTTAATGGCCCCTTGTCGCTTTGGGTTGTGTTTTAACTCTCAGTGATTGTGTGCATTGTTACTTACCGTTTGACCATAACAAGGATAGCAGTTCGATTTCTATGGCAATCACGCATTTTCATTGTCCCTTTGCTGGTTTAAATGATTGTCAGAATGGTAATGGAAATGGGCTCACCAGAACTTCGTTGATCACTCACCTTCGCGATCGTCACTTCAATGAGGATGCGCTTACCACCACCAAACTTTCCTTAGCCACTAACCCTGTTGTTTTTTAGGCGGCCGAGGTCACGTTGAAACGTATGGGTCTTTGGTTATGCGGGGTTTGCTTCAGGACACATACTCTTCGCTCCAAATGCCGACACGGATCTGATATTGTGTCACCCCCTGATTGTGGCGATGGTGTTGTTAGGTTTGTGTTGTTTGATCTTGTCAAACCACAAGTTCCTTCTTCTGTTGCCCATGTTGAAGACCAGGTCTTGGAGGAGCCCTATGGTTTTGACCTACACCTACTCGACACTCTATTTTCTAAAGGGTTGCACACTGTCAAATCTATCCCTCCAAAGTGTCATTTGGGATTCTCTCGCGTATTGAAAGGTGCTCTTGATAAGGTGATCTGCACACCTGGGGACATTTCTTGTTGGGTTAGCCTATTAGTCTTGCCTCTGTGCCTCCTTAAAACCTTTTGCCCGAGGAGTAACATGGAGTGTAGGTCTGCCATTAAGCGCCAACGCCAAGAAGAATATATTGCTAATGCCATTCACTCTTGGGGTACGTCCAGCGGAGGGTTGCAACTTGTTAGAGAGGTTTTAGTCGAGCCCTCCCCCGTGTGGTCTAACATTGACGAGGGGAACTTGGACTTGGGGGAACGAAATGGCAAGCAATGCAGGAGGAAGATCTGTGATGGCCATTATACTGCGACTGTCAGAGTTCTTTCGTCTTCAAGGGTTGCTCCTTATAATGATGTCACTCTTGAGGATTTAAAAGCCAAGCACCCCTTTAAGTCTGCCCCCTCCCTGCTGGATATACCTATTGATCATCATAACCTCGTGGCATCTTCAGCTGTGGTCTGTGATATGATCAAGAGTTTCCCCCGTGGTACATCTTGTGGTCGAGATGGATTGCGGGCCCAACACCTTTTGGATTGTTTTAGTGGTGTTGCTGTGGCTATTTCCGATGAGTTAATCGATTCTATCACCCAAGTGGTAAATCTTTTCCTTGACGATAAATGCCCTAGGGTTCTAGGTGAGTATATTGCCAGTGCCCCGCTCACACCGTTGGTCAAGACAGGAGGTGGTATCCGTCCCATTGCTGTGGGGACCATTTGGCGGCGTTTAGTCTCCAAGGTTGGCACTTCTTTGGTCGGTCACTCCTTAGACGGCTATTTAAATGATCTTCAGTTTGGTGTTGGGGTTCCTGGTGGGGGCGAGGCTATTCTTCATGCAGCGAATAGGTTTATTGAGGACCGAGGTGGTGAGAAAGGTCTTTCGATGTTATTGGTAGATTTCAAAAATGCCTTTAACTTGGTGGACCGTGAGGTCATGTTACAGGAGGTTCGCCAGTGCTGTCCTGCCATCTCACGTTGGGTAGAGTTCTGTTATTCTAGCCCAGCTAGATTATATTATGGAGAGCACACCTTATGGTCGCACCAAGGGGTACAACAAGGTGACCCACTTGGACCCCTTCTCTTTGCCCTCGTGTTACATCCTTTGATATGTAAGATTAGAGATTCCTTTAGTCTCTCCTTCCAAGCATGGTATCTAGATGATAGCACTATTATTGGTGATACCTTGGTCGTGGGGAAGGCTTTAGAGCTTATCATGTTAGATGGCCCACGGCGTGGCTTGCACCTCAATGTTGATAAAACCGAGGTTTTTTTGCCAACGGAGGACCCCAGAAGCATGCTTGCAGGTGTTTTTCCGCCCAATATTGCTAGACCGCTACATGGTGTCAAATTACTGGGTGGGCCTGTTAGTTTAGACTTTGAGTTTAGCAGTGGGCTGGTTATGAAGAGGGTTACTAAAACTATTGAGCTCATGGATGCAGTTGCTAAGCTTAGGGACCCCCAATGTGAGTTGTTGCTCCTTCTTGCTTGCGCCGACATCTCCTCAACATATATTCTGCTAAGGATGCCTTGCACTATGCATTTCTTGCGTCCAGACTCCAATCTGCCAATCTACAGACCAAGCTCCTCAGACATTCTGATATTGTAACCCCTGGACCTTCTTTCGAAGATGCCTTGAACGCTTTTAATGTAAAAATAGGGATTGACCTCATGAGTAACCCGGATGAGATCGCTGCCCCCAAACTCATGAAGAAATTGGCAGATATATATTTCAAATGTGTTACCCAAACGGCTGAATCCACATTCTGCCTATCCCCTCGTCAAGTGGCACTTTGGAGATCGCAAAAGGAGGACTACACTTTAGAATGGCTTAGGGTGGTTCCGATAGCTGGGTTGGGACAGACTATGAATGCCAGGACTTACAGGTGTGTATTATGTTATCGACTTGGCATCCCCCTTTTCTCTGTTCAGATGTCGTGTTCAGCGTGCTCTAAGGTTTTCACGGGGGATATCTATGGGGACCATGTTGTATCGTGCACTGGCACTATTGGTATTAAGCATCGACACAACATCGTGCGTGATACTTTGGTTGATATCTGCTCTCGATCCGGGGTCTCAGCTCGTAAAGAGGTCGACATCGGGTTGGTTGGAGAAAACGAGCAAGTCTTACTGCCAGCGGATGTCTTGCTCTTTTCCTGGGACGGAGGACAGGATATATGTGTCGATTTGACGGGTTCGTCTCCCCTCACGCAAATTGGCATGATTGACTTTGTGCCAGGTCGTGCGGTGACTGATGCCGCAAAACGTAAGCGTGCCAAGTACGGAGCTAAATGCGCGGATATCGGATATGGGTTCATCCCTTTCTCATTTTCTTCTTTAGGGGAACTTGAGACAGATGCGGTGACCTTACTCAAACGGATCTGGAAATTCTCTATAACTCAAGATATTGGAGCGCGTGCCGCTACCCATATCTTCAGTAGGATTAGCTTCGCTATTGCTAAAGGGGTGGGGGCCCAGATAGTTTCTAGGCTCCCCACTAATTTCTTGTAATTCTATGATTTTGTTTCTAATGAAAGTGATGTTTATAATAATAATAATAATAATAATAATACTTAATATGATAACAATAATAATAGTAAGAAAGAATAATAATATTTTTTAATAATAATAGTAATAATATCTTATAAATACTAATGCTTTGAATTATAAAATACTGAATTACAACGTAATTCAAAACTTTTCACCCAACTTGCTATGTAATCTGAATTTCCTCCTTTGATGTAATTGGAAAGATTGAATGACAATTACATTGCAAACCAAACAGCCTACGTAATGTAATTTGAATTACAATTACATCCATTATGCAAACCAAACATACTACAATTACAGTTATATCAAATTACGTCCGATTACAACGAATCAAACGGGGCCTAAATAACAAAATGGAAACGGTTTGCCATTTTAAATAAAGCACCACGTGAATAGGTCGAGAGAACACCAATAACGAATCATGCGAACACAAATAATGTTGATTATCACCACTAACGCTATAAAAAACACTTAATTCATCATAGGATCGCACTAACAACATAACTGAAGATGACATCGTCCGAAGTAGTGGTGGTGATGGTTCCCTTTGTCGCACAAGGCCATCTCAACCAGCTTCTCCATCTCTCACGCCTCATCTCGGCCTACAACATCCCGATCCACTTCGTATGCACGGCATCTCACAACCGCCAGGCTCGCAAACGTTTACACGGTTGGAACCCGAATAATGTCATTCATTTCCATGACGTACCAGATCCTGACTTCACTTCTCCACCACCCGATCCAAATGCCACGACCCATTTTCCTAAACACTTGCAGCCTTTGTTTAACTCATCCCTTAAACTTCGAGGCCCGGTATTCGATCTCATAACCTCTATCTCACAGACATATAAGAGAGTGGTTGTTGTGCATGATTCTCTCATGTCTTACGTTGTTCAAGATGTGAAAACTATACCTAATGCTGAAACATATGCCTTTCGGGCTGTATCAGTTTTCTATTATTTCTATACTACTTGGGAGAAGCTAGGGAGAAAACTACCGTTTGAACAAGATATTATAAAACAGAACCTACCGACTTTAGGTGAGAGCATAAGCCGTGAGTTTTTTGAGTTTGTGCAACTTCAGTTATCCCACCTAACATTTCATGTTGGATGTCTATATGATTCATCAAGAGTCATCGAAAAAATATTTCTTGAATCACTCGAGAAAGATGGGATATATGGGAAAGTTCATTGGGGCTTAGGGCCGCTTAATCCGCTGGAGATACAATCGGATATCCTAGATTCTGGAAAGCGCCACATGTGCATGCAATGGCTCGACAAGCATCCGGCAAGTTCCGTGATTTATGTTTCGTTTGGAACAACGACCACTTTCACGGATGATCAAATCGTGGAGCTCGCTATTGGATTAGAAAGAAGCGAGCAAAGATTTTTGTGGGTGTTGCGCGATGCAGATAAAGGGGATACGTCCAGGAAAGAGGTTGGGAGGAGGGTCGTGTTGCCGAAAGGGTTTGAAGAAAGGGTAGAGGGAAGAGGGTTAGTTGTGAGAGATTGGGTGCCGCAATTAGAAATCTTAGGACACTTGTCCACGGGTGGCTTTGTGAGTCATTGTGGATGGAACTCTTGTATGGAAGCTATGACCACGGGAGTTGCCGTTGCAGCGTGGCCATTCCACACGGATCAGCCATATAATGCTCTTTTATTGTCACATGTTCTAGGGGTTGCATTGATTATGAGGGAGTGGGCACGGAGGGGTGAGTTGTTAACATCTGTAGTGATTGAGAATATTGTTAGGAAATTAATGGATTCCAAGGAAGGGGACATGATAAAAAAGAGAGCGGCGGAATTTGGTGATGAGCTGCGACGGTCAATGGCGGACGACGGTGTTACTCGTAAGGAATTGAGTTCTTTCATATCTTATATAAGTAGGTAACAAGATCTGGTACACAAGTATTTTTCCCATCTTGATTCAAAAATGTGATTGATGAGTAGCATATTGTGGCGTCTAAATCTATCAAAAATATAACGTATTCATGTGCATTATATTGCATCATAATTCAAGGCTTGTTCGGATTGATCATGTTTGTAACTTTAAGCTGAAAATGATCATGGCAAAGCATAAGCAAAAACAGGCTATAAAAATTCGATAATTTAGTGTCACATAGTAACATCACAAAATGCCTTTCGAGTAAAAGATGTAAAACAGCGTTTCTATTTTATTTCAAACAAACTATGATAACCTTTCATTGGTGAACCAATTAGATAAATGTTAAATTTAAACGAGTCCACCGTCACAAAATAAAAAGTCCACTTTTACAACGTTATGAAACTCGGGTTATTTCCAGGCGAAACATGCGTTGAGGAGATCATAATCTCACTTTGTGCATCTATTTGGACTGTCTGATCTTTATACTTCGTGTTCGTGCATGCTTTATCTCGAACCGATCATGAAAAGAAAAAGTTTTCCTCCAAACGTACTTATCTTGACTATAAGCAACTCATCATCACATTATTATGTTTTTCTTTTTTTCGCTTTTTTAATTTCTTTTCCATTTTAATGAATCTGTTCGATCCAATCGAACCTTTTTAAATATCAAGTTACTGCTGCTTTTTCTAAATCTCGATTCAGAATATCTCCACCACTTATAAAAGGTTTTTTTCTTTTTCTTTTTCTTTTTTCTTTTTTTTAAATCTTGAAACTTAAACTAATATAATTTATCTAAATTACTTTTAATTATCCTTTAAACTTGACTACTTTTTAAAAAGTTTGCAACTTAAATTATGTCTTTTTTTTTATCAATTATAAACTTATCAACTTTTAAAAAACACACGCTATATTATTTAAAAAAAAAAACATATGCTTTTATATATCAAAAAATACACTCTTTGTATCAAAGGCCAAACAAAAATCACGATTTCACAGGTATTATTATTTACTGTTATATATCGTCGTTTTGCACGTGTATACATCTAGTTTAAATAAATGTATATTATAAGTATCAGTTAAAACTTAACTACTCCGTATTATTTTTATATATTATTCGTTTTTGTCAATAACTATATAGATTAGCCGTTTAACATACTTTAAATATTCCCAAACTAGCCGCCCAGTTGTTGGACTATAGAGCACAGGGGCGTAGCCAGAAATTTGTGTTGGGGGGGGGGGGGGGGGGGGGGGGCAAAAAAAAATTAAATAACGTTAGCAAGTGCTAAAAACATCATAATATATAACTATGTAAAATGTTGCAACAAATTTGTTAATTTATTGCTTTAGTTGCACACGTCACACATCAGCATCATTAAAATCATCTAATAGTAAATCTAAACTAAGGATTATTTATTTATTTAGCCAATCAAGTTTTGTAAAGTATTTATAGAATAATTAATAAGAGGCGATGGATCAGTTGTACAACAATTAATATTCATACATGAACTTTATCGGTAAATAAAGTGGGCCAGAAAAACAATATTAGTTACACTTTATAATATTGAGCTTTTTACGCAATACCTATATAGAAATTTTAGAACTTTGTGGGTGGGCCATGGCCCACCTTACCCCACATAGCTCTCCACTGATAGAGCATTCTAAACTAGTGCTTTCATATTACTGTAATTAATTTACTAATAAATTCAACAATTTGAGTGTATAACGTTAGCAAGTGCTAAAAACATCATAATATATAACTATGTAAAATGTTGCAACTAATTTGTTAATTTATTGCTTTAGTTGCACACGTCGCACATCAACATCATTAAAATCATCTAATAGTAAATCTAAACTAAGGATTATTTATTTATTTAGCCAATCAAGTTTTGTAAAGTATTTATAGAAGAATTTATAAGAGGCGATGGATCAGTTGTACAACAATTAATATTCATACATGAACTTTATCGGTAAATAAAGTGGGCCAGAAAAACAATATTAGTTACACTTTATAATATTGAGCTTTTTACGCAATACCTATGTAGGAATTTTAGAACTTTGTGGGTGGGTCATGGCCCACCTTACCCCACATAGCTCTCCACTGATAGAGCATTCTAAACTAGTGCTTTCATATTACTGTAATTAATTTACTAATAAATTCAACAATTTGAGTGTATATATATATATATATAATCTGATAGGTGAGGTCACATACGAGTTTTTAAACACCAATTATTGAGGATATGCTAAATCAATCACATCAAAATAAATTGTTTTTCTTAGTTTTTCATTTTAAAGATAGTACGTAATACATAAGAATAGAGGTTCAATAACACATACTTTTGAGCATTGGTGGAACTCTAAAGGGGCGACGGAAGGTCCCGGCCTCCCTAATGTTTGGGCTACTAGTGTAAATATTACAACTTTCAGGGATAATTACTTATTAAAACAAGTCTTTACGTAATTCAGTTCTCGATATGCAAGTTGGCCGATATCTGGTTTTATATGCATGATCATATATTGAATAGCCAATAGCTCATCAGAAATTTTTAATACAGTTCTTTTTGATAAATAGTGTACAATGAGATTTTCATGCATCGAGTATAATGATCTTTTAACATAACTTTTTTTTCTTTTGTAATTTTGTTCGACATTTGCGCTTCTGCATTTGATAAATGTTATAATTTTCAGACCTAACAATGAGAGCTATTAATAGAATTACACCATTCATTTTTTAACAAGTATCACACACCTTTTATCTTTCATCATTTACCACCAATTAATTTTTCAAATGGAACAATCACATTTTTAGATATAATTTTAGGTGTAGGTCTTAAGCATAAAAATCATTTTTCTTGATAAATAACATTCATTTTTAAAGATTTGGTTATCAATATTAGGTCCAGAAGCCCATTTTTTCGAATTTCAAGTTCCGTTTTTCGAGCGCACTTTCTTGCAATATTCCTGCTTTCACTTAACCGTTCATCTCTATTTCATATATGACTGTGAAAGATTTTTATGTACAAACAACATTTGAATTATTTAGCAATTCCAGCCCTCCCATAAAAAACACTCAAGTTCCGCCACTGCTTTGGAGTCGTCAAATATGGAACATGCGGCCTTTGCTAATGTTGCATAGTTATCAAAAAATATTACTCTAGTAGTTTTGTACAGGGCAACCAGGCTAGGCTTGTTTGGATGTGAAACTGTCTAACAAAAAGAAACTCTAAAACTAAGCTTAGCAACATGCGTAGTTACACTTTTATAATCACTTGGTTGTTGTATAATACATTATGAAATTAAGAGTAGGTATATATGTTATGAACAAGTTGACGATGTTATGCTATAAAACAATACAATCGATCTTGAAAACAAAACAATGAAAGCACTGAATATATGGCATTCGAAGAAGTTGTGGTGGTGATGGTGCCTTTTCCTGCACAAAGTCATCTTAACCAACTCCTCCATCTCTCCCGCCTCATCTGCGCCTACAACATCCCTATCCACTATGTTTCTACCACATGCCATAGCCGCCAGGCGCGCAACCGTCTCCACGGCTGGAACCCAAGTGATTTCATCCATTTCCATGACTTCCCTGATCCAGATTTTACTAATCCTCCTCCCAATCCAATTGCACCCACTGAATTCCCAACTTACCTCCAACGTTCCCTCTATCTACGCGATCCTGTTGCAAGTCTCATCAAAACGCTCTCACAAACTTCTATGAGAGTCGTGGTCATTCACGACACTCTCATGACTTATGTTGTGCAAGACGTGAAGTCGATTATAAATGCTGAGACGTACGTTTTTAGACCCTTATCGGTTTTGTATCATTTATGTATAACTTTTGAATTAGTAGGCAGAGAGCTACCTTTTGAACCTGAAATGATTAAGGGACTTCCGAGTTCTAGTGCTAGTTTGAGCTATAAATTATTCGAGTTTATAAAACTTCAACAATCATATCAAACAATTCACGTTGGATACGTATATGATTCATCCAGAGTCATAGAAGGGAAGCATCTTGAATTACTCGAGAGAGATGAGAGTTGTGGGAGGAAACACTGGGCATTAGGTCCAGTGGAGATGCGGTCGGGTAGCTTAGATTCTAATAATCGTCACTTGTGCCTGCAATGGCTAGATAACCAACCAGAAAATTCCGTAGTTTATGTTTCCTTCGGCACCACAAATACATTAAGTGATGATCAAATCATGGAGCTCGCAATTGGATTGGGAAAAAGTGACCAAAGATTTTTGTGGGTGTTGCGTGATGCTGATAAAGGGGGTGTATCCGGGAATGAAAGTGGTAGAAAATTCGTGTTACCACTTGGGTTTGAAGATCGAGTCAAAGGTCGAGGCTTGGTCATGAGAGACTGGGCGCCGCAGTTAGATATCTTGGCCCACTTGTCCACAGGTGGATTCATGAGTCATTGCGGATGGAACTCATGCATGGAAGCTATGACCATGGGAGTTCCCATCGCTGCGTGGCCAATGTCATCTGATCAACCACTCAATGCATTTTCATTGTCAAGTGTTTTAGGAGTTGCGTTACTGATGAAGGAGTGGACGCCTAGAGATGAGCTGCTATCTTCAGAAATCATAAAAAACGTCGTTACGAAGTTAATGGATACGAGTGAAGGAGAGGCAATTCGAAAGAAAGCCGCGGAATTAGGTGTTGAGTTACGTAGATGGAAGGTGGTGTTACTTACACCAGAATTGGAATCATTCATTTCTTTTATTCGTAGATAGAAAGTAAGATGCGACCAATCATATATACAAACCTTTTTTTAGAAAAGGGCAAATACCATGAAAAACATCATACTTGTCCTAAAATATACTTTTGGGTATCGAACAATTTTTTTTTCCTCTTACGGATACTGAACTTTCATTTTTTGGCCTTTTTGAGGCACTTTGTGACGTTTTTGCCTCTCAAATTATTAATAATCGAGGGGCAAAAATGTAACAAAGTGCCTCAAAGAGGCCAAAAAATGAAAGTTCAGTACTTATATGAGGAAAAAAATTGTTCGATACCAAAAAGTGACTTTATTGACAAGTATAATGCTTTAATATAGTATTTGCCCTTTAGAAAATACGGTGGTTGTGGGTCGTGATGTCGTATGTGTTCACTCATTATTTCTAAGCTTGTTTCATGTTTGAAGATTTAACTATTGATTGCGGTATCAACTGTTGGTAGTTTTCGAGTTGGTTAAAGATAATCAATAGCTGAATATACTATGAAAATTCATGTAATTATTTTTCAAAAAAACTACTCGACCCTAATTGTCTGGGTTAAACGAATATCTCTTTTAGATAATTCATAGTGTTATGTTCTTGATATAGGCACAAATACAACCATTGTCGCTTCTGAATGTTTAGGTTTTGTGTGTATATATCTCATGCATGATGTTTCTAATTGTGAGGGTTTCAATTGTAGCTCATTGGAGTCTACTGATCTGTGTGTTATATAAGCTCTAGTAAATCATATAGTTGGGTTTTCACCAACTGATATCTAAAAGGTTAACTGTTGGGTGGGTGCATAAATTTTCCTACACTTATATAATGTACTATATTGTTTCTAAGACCATTGTTTCAAAAGAGAGATTTCTGTTCGATCTACTATGGATTGGGCCATAATGCATGTTATATAAGAATTTGGATCAAATTATAGCATATATATGACACCTTTAAGTCTTTAACTAAGAAGTTGCCATTGTGCTTTTCAAAAAAAGAAGTTGACATTGTATTTTTATTCATTTTACTTGAAATAAAAATAATAAACTACAGTGATTATACTAATACTTTTGCATTATAATTTGAGAGACACTTGCAAATAACAATGTTCCATAATACTGATGAGACATTTGTTGATATCTCTACCTGCGAATGTAGGAAATGAATGAATCAGTCTCCTTTCGAACTTCGATCACCGTCCACTGCGACCGATCTCTTGACTGTGTCCGCCAATTTTGCCGCCATCTTCCGCATCTCCTCCCCTTCTCCCGAACCAATTAGCCTCTTAATGACCTCTTCCACAACCTCCGACGAGACCAGCTCATCTCTATGCTCCCAATTATTCACCACCAATCCAATTTTGAGAACTTCAGTTATTAAAAATGCATTCCGTGGCTGATCAGAATGCATAGGCCAAATGGCAACCGGCACACCCAATGAAATACTCTCCATACTTGAGTTCCACCAACAATGACTCATAAACCTGTTGGAAAATTGGTTAGCAAAAGTGACTTTTGACACAATTATTTATATGTATGTGTCATATATATAAGTAATAATTCGTAGGTTTGCGTTCTCCTTGAAGAGAGCTCCGCAATGAGCCTTTATGTGTCCAAAATTGAGTTGATGTGAATGAGATATCGGGTCTCAAAGTTAGTCATTCGGTACCATGACTAAAGTGACTAAAGTGGAAAAATAGTTTATTTTCTATCCCACATCGGTAGGAGGAGTAAACTAGGGTGGAGTCTATTATGTATAAATAGACGCCCTAATTCCATAAGTTTACATACATCAAATCAATTAGTATTATTGATTTCCAACATAAGGAATACGCATCTCTTAAGATGAAATTTCAGACAGTTTAGTTAAGTCCGACAGTACAACCTACTGTTTTGGCTGTTGTACCCTGGGAAACATACGGCGAATCTGTTTTAAGGGAAGCATGTTAAACACGTGCCTCGGCTTTTTAGTGCTTCTTTGTTGATCTCTATTTGGTGATCAAGTAAGTCTTTTGACTATTTTATTATTTCATTTAATTATCGTTTATTTGCTTACATTCTGTTTGCATTTAATTTCCTGTTATTTATTTACTGTTAATTTTATTTATCATAATTTAGATTTTATTAATAAAAGTGTAACCGTTTCCCTACAAAATCCACCCGTTGCCGAATGTCCCAAAATCTCTATTTGTAGGGCCCATCCCCGCAAAACTAACCCCCTTACTCTCCATACTGCACATGTAGGACTATGGCTACGAATCTAGGCAAGTTAGGTGAGTATGAAATTGGGTAAACAAAGTCGATTAGGGAATCGACTTGGTAAATCAATTTTGGCTATTTGGGATTCGAATTCAAAAGGGTTTCGACCCTTGTTTTGAACAATCAAATGGAGAGAGAGGAGAAGGGATTAGGGTTTAGAGGAATGTTACTTGTATTTAGAATGTCTTTATATTTATATCCTACTAGGTGAGTACCCGTGCATAGCATCGGAATTCCTAGCGGCAGATAATTAACGATTTGTGATATTGTGGGAGTATTTTGTGTAGCGTTCAAAATAGAACGTGAACCGATCATAATGTAATTGCAAACGATTGTACTACACGATAACTAAAGTCTAGAAAAAACTCTTAACATCTATCAAACAACATATAAAAACATTTCGAACAATAACACTCAAACATACATATAATTACTAAACGAACTTTTTTTTTCCATTCGAATTTCGAACAATAACACTCAAACAACTAATCCACCTATACTAATTTTCGTATCCTTACTTTTCCAGTTAGGTTATACAAATTATAGAACCTTAACACGGGTTATGTATATGACTCATCTAAAAGATTTTTTTTTTTCACAGTGCTACTACAAAGTGGAGGTTGAATAAAGGCATGTTACCTGCCGTTGTATTGTTGGTTGAGTTTCTGCATCTGGTTCATCTAGTGGTGGCTGGTTTGATGATTCAGGTTCTGTGCGGGCTGCATGAAAAATGAGAAACATTTAGTCTTCACTTTATATTTCTCCGTTATCAGCACTACTGTCTCAAAACATTGAAGCCATTTATACGGCTAAATTTGCAACCATTTCCCTTATTTTAGAAATCAGGCATCAACCGCAAGGTGTGACCCACATTCCCAATCTCCGCCATTAATTGTTCCATATCCTCAAGTTAAAACTAAGATGCTTTATTCTTTGCTTGTTAAACCAAAGTACTCAATAAGTTGTGCCACTTAAAAAAAAGCTTCTACTTTTAACTAACTAATTACCAAAGTGAGTTCTAATCAGTAAAAGTACTAATAAAGTATTCTAGTAATAAAGAGTTTCAGCTTATGCCTAAAGTTTATAAGCACGTGAAAATAAGCCTCTAGCAATGTGCTTATTTCAAAAGTGCTTATGTCACCAAAGTTAACACAATAAGCAATAAGACCATAACAACTGGTGAAAGGGTGGTTTTTGCAAAGCTCGGTTACAACTTGTGAAAGGGTGGAGTGGACCAAAATTTACGAGGCTTCCTTCATAAGTTTAGCTATTTCCTTGTTTAGTTTATAATTCAAACTACCTACCGAATATAAGTTACAACCTTCTTCATACATTTTTACTTGAGTTTAACTTACCAAATATAACGTCTCATGATTTTATTACCAAATGTACAACCTAGCGTTTAAACTTCAACATTCCAATTTTCACATTGACTTTCAGCCTAGCGTTTAAGATTGGTTTTTCAAGGTTTCAAGGGTAGAATAGGCAAAACATATTTTCAACGTTTCACTTTTCTTGCTTATGTCACCAAAGTTAACACAAATAAGCAATAAGACCATAGCAATCCAAAATTTTTATAAGGGCTTTCTTTTACTTTTGAAGACGCAATAACCTAATAAGCCCTTTAAATATGAAATCCCTAAAACCCTTTACCTAACAACCATAAGGTTACAACTTATACCTTATATTCTTTGCTATGTAGCTCTTTAATCTCTTTTTGCGAAACATCTGTAGTTTTATATGCTAAAAAATCAAAACCTTTACTTTCATTTGTATCCTTGTTTTTCACCAGCCTTACCTGCATATATATAATCACATAAATTAGCTCCATTATGATTAAAATAGATTCCTTCATTCAAATACAATAAAAAAATAACTCAACGACATACCCAAATGGTTCACGAAGCTCGCTCAAATCTTTCTCAAGCACCTGCTTAGAAAGTCCACCAATGAAAATCTCCGAACCATTCTATAAAAAATGAATCGACTTGTGAAATTGAAAAGAAAGCCTCTCAAAATAAGTATACATAATTAAGGAGACCATTTTTTTCGCAAATCATGAAAGGCTAATGAATAAAAAAATAAGATAATAATCAGATATCAACGTTGAAACGCAGATCCAAACACCCCTAAATATTAAAGAAAAAACTTTACCTTTTCAAAGGTACTTGTTTTTTTTTCCATTTCTTTCTTCTCCAATTTAGCTCTACACAACAATAGTTTCTTTTGTATTTTTATGCATACCATGGCCAACTTTGTTTATAGATAGTTCCTTTGGTTGGTTTAACCTCCCTCCATCGTCAAATGTTTTTTATGCCAAAAAAGAAAAGAATGTCAGCAAGTTGTATCTATGAAGGCTGCAACTATTCTTGTGTATATATAACTCGAAATAATTCTTTCTACTACAGAAAGTTTACACTTCTTAAAAAGCCTAAAACTGAGTCTGAAAATTGTTTACACATATCAAGAACAAAGAACTTTATGTAAGTCACGATTTACATATAACAATGCAATTGGCAAAACCTCGTTACCTTAAGGTGCTCAGTGACGTCTCTTGCAGAAGTAAGAGTTGATTCCAAGTTTTAGAGGCTATCTGCTAACCTGGTGCAGCAATCACAAAAATAAATAAACAACAGACCCAAAAACACTTAAATCCAACAACTACAACCACGGCCTTCTGTTGCATCCTTCTCCCCCATGTCCATTATGTGTTACTTCCACATACTAACACTCATAAAACAACACAATCAAAAATATTTAACACGACTTACCTTGAGTATGAGTAAAGTTAAACGGATTCCCCCGATCGTGGCTCGAATCAAATTGAGTCCCATCCAACAACATTCCAGTATAATGAACTACCAAAAACAAAAAACACAAACCATTACAATTAATTACTTAAGTAACCGAAGCTCGGACTCGACTTAAGGATATCTAAATAAGAATAAGCAATCCAAAACACCCCTTAAACTAAGCAATCCAAAACACCCCTTATTCGTTATGAGGCTGTTTGGTTGACCTTATGGCTTATTCAAATTTTGTTCATTTGTTTCGGTTCCTTTAGTATTTCTATCAAATCATTAACAATAAGCAATCCAAAACATCCCTTAAACTAAGGTTAAATGAAGTGGAAAATTTTCAGGTTTAAAGCAAAACACACTAATCAAATTAGTAAGAATAAGCAGATTATAGTGAAAGCAACAAAACCCAAAATTTTAAAATAAGGCAATCCAAACACCCCCTAGGAAAAAAGCAAAACTAACCAGACAATCCAATAAAACCTTAAAATTTATAGAAAAAGATACCCATGAGCTCAACAAATAAGCCCAAAATAAGTTGGGAAAATAAACCAATCCAAACACCCCTTAACAAAAAAACAAAACCAAAACAGAAACTTACAATAGATGGTGACCGCACAAATCAAATGATTTATAGGAACAAATCATCAAAACAATCGGAAGCAAGAGGCCATGGTAAATGTTCTGCAAAAAAATCAACAAAAAGAAACAAAATAAAAAACCCTAATGAGATCCGAATCTATTTTACACAAATTCAAAACCCTAATCAGATCCGAATTATGTCAACACCTATTGGTCAAAACCCTAGAAGATGTGATAAATTAAACCTTTTCGAATTGTAAAAACAATATGGATGAAGCAAAGGTTTAAAATCCACAAGAATTTATGATATTGATGACGGGTTAGGGTTTATGACTGATATTGGTTTGAGGATTTGGAATGAATCGGTAGTATAAGACTATAAGATATGTTTAGGTTGGTTGAGTTTTTGCAAAGCACGATTACACATTGACTTTCAGCCTAGCTTTTTTTAAGGTTAGGGGTAGAATAGGCAAAACATATTTTCAACATTTCACATTTCACATTTCACTTTTCTTGACTTTTCCACTTTCACCTTTGACCCTTTTTCCTTTTTAGATAATAAAGATAAAGGAACATTCTAGAATATCCTAAGTGAATACAAGTTTAATAAGGAATCAAACAGGGTTTCAACCGAACACCAATCCCATAAGGATTGTGTTTTTGCCTTTATTCACTTATATATATATATATATATATATATATATATATATATATATATATATATATATATATATATATATATATCTGATAAATATGTATACCCTGGATAATAGTTTAACTATTCTATGAAAATATCACTGTTTTTTCATTTTCATATTACTTTCATTTCATTTCATCATTCTTTTCTTATTTTCGTCTGCGTGTTACTTTTAGTTAGCACCAATGTAACCTTCGACATTTCTGTAAAAATTAGTTGTGAGAGATATTGTTCTTTGCACATAAATCTTTTCATTACTAGCAACAAATTTCAACTATTTTCGTTTATCATGTAAAGCTTTTTTTTTTTTAATTTGATCTTTGTGCCGCTAATGACAACCAGAATAACAACCGCACAAAGTGATTGTGATCTGAAAAAACTACAATTTGTTCATGCATGTAGTTCATTCGTTTTAACATAGACCATGATAGCACTTAAGAAACTTTTGATAAAAATTATCCTTTAAGATGTCAAAAGTAAAAAACCATTATTTATTATAAATATGAATTATGTAAAATGCTTGGCCAAAATCAGCTCTCTCATATATAGTTTCCTTTACACTTTTGATGTCTTATGATGATGTATGAGTTGTGTTAAATTGGGCAAATCACATGGACTATTTCTACAGTTCACTTAAATTGACTTATAATCTTATATATCACTACAACAAATCACTTGATTGTACACTGTTATATTCTTATATCCCCACGTTCCAAAGTGCGTACAAATTTAAAGTCCACGTTTCCTGTTGCGTGGAGTATCTATGCGTCACAAAAAAATACACGCTTATATAGGTGAACAAACATTCAAGGACTCTACTGTAATAAGTGTGGAGAAATTATATAAAAGTACACACTTTTTTGTGTGTATAAAGGATACACATGTCCACACTAATATGTGTCAACGGGAACTTTAAAGTCCACGCTTCTAAGCATGAAGAACTTGAAAACTGATAACACAATTTTTTGCACGCTTTTATGTGTTAACCTATTTCTTTTAATAATTTAAAAAAATAAAAAATAAAATAAAATACAGAATATACATATAGAACTGCACCTTTATCATACAAACATTCAATATAAAAGATACCCAAACTAATATAGAATATACATACTTAAATCTGCAGCTAATCATTCATAAATCTTAGCATAACATACTTAAATCTACAGCTAATCATTCATAAACTAATATAGACAAGACTTTTAAGTAACATTCTTCATAGTTAATGTTCCATTATCCTTGAACAAGCTCAAGCTCCTATCTTTTAGACGAGACTGAAATCCATTAAAATTTTCTTCTAACTTTTGTCTTCAACAAGCTCCTAAATAACAGATAACAGCTTAAAATCAGTAACCCACAAAACAAGTATAATATTACACATCCTTAAATATCACAGTCAAGACAACTAACTAAATCGCACAACAAAATGACCGCCTTCCTTGCAATAGTTACCATATTAGAATCACATAAGACTCTTAAAGAACAGGTGATCATAAAAAATCTACTCCAAAGTTGCAAAAAAAATTAGTTTATCCAAAAGTGCCATGAATTTTTAACCTTTTAGAATGTTTTTAACCCGCTTGTGATTTAATTGAATAACTTGCATTATACTTTTTGTCAAACTATACCAGCTTAAATGAAATAACAACTATCTTTGATTACAAAACAATCAGATTTATTCCAGAACAAAGAAAGAAAACATATATGTGGCATACAAAAACAAATATCTTTGATTGCATGTGATCTATTCCCGGAACAAAGAAAAGGATACCATGTACATGCCTAGTTGTACAAAGTTTCATATTAAATAACAACTCGGTTCCACTATCCTGGCAATAAGGTTCAGTTACTATGGTGCATTGATACCCTGATCACTTAAATCAGCATTTGACAAGCTCTTAAGGATAACAATGGATCTTTATAGCTAAAGAAGGAAACTTCAAAATTGATATTAAGTGACAGTCAAGATTTCAAACTTCAAATAATCTCAAACAACAAATTGTCTCATTACATAATAGGTCCCTTCCCCGAGAAAAGATATAGACCATTTCTTTACTATGCATGCACCACCCTAATATGCAACTTTTCAGCACTGCCCTTCTAAGGTTAATTACTTACCAATAAGCGAGACGTGATAGGGTTGCACAGTAGAATAAAGGTATGAAGGGTGTGAGTTCCATTTCAGACACAAAGGATTAACAATCTCCAACTAACTGTGAAAGTAGTATTAATCCTGTTTGGATCTTATAAATTTGGGTTTGCACCTTGAAGATCTATGAGAATGAGTTCAGTTAGTTGCTGTCAACTTTAAAGTTCAAAGAGACTAGAGTCTTGCAGTAGGGTATACTTTCTTCACTAAAAGCATACTAGGGGAGTGTGCAATTGCCATATCATAATTAATGACAATTGTTACCAGCTGGTGCAACTCGGCCATACTTATAAAAACAAAACTTACATAGTGGCTATAGTAATACTAAGCAACTATTAATGCGCAAGTGATATGCTGAACTTGTAGGACCTTAAGCATACAAAAAAGTAGTGCATACAACCTCAGACTTAGCCTATCAATCAAACTTGAACTTCCCATTGGTCTACTATGAATTGTCGGTTATGACTAAGTTGACTTGCTACTACATTTTTGGTTTTTCTACAGAGCATAAATATGAGATTGTAAGATGATAGCAAGAAAGAAAACATATATGTGGCATCTGATATAGTACTGACAGATGCTGGTCTGAGTGTGATAATCAGTGTTGTACTATTTAGTCGAGCAATCTTCCAGAGGATTGAAAAATTACACTGTAGGCTTTCGCTTGAATCTTAAAAGCATATTTCATTTATAGTAAACTACTAATACTTATTATCTTCATTTGTGGACCTATCTACATTAATCCTTATATCATGGAATGGGACCATTATATTAAATGATCCATGTAAATCACACACGTCTAAACGTCATCAATAAACCAATGCCAGATCATAATTCAAATAATCTCAAACAATGGCGTTTCTACTGCTAGATCACTAAACTATGCCACATTGCCATGTCATCTATTTAACAAAATCTAATCACATTTTAATTCAACTAATCCATGTAAATCACAATCAATATCACACTTAACAGTACTTCAACACCTAATCACTATACCAATGCCACACCATCATTTTCATGGATTCTAATCTAATAACAAATTGGCACACCATCAAATATACGCATCCCGTGTCATCATTTCGCTTAAAACACCATCACATACTGTGATTTACATCATCTACGATATTTCACCACATCATCAATAAACACTGGCCACGCTATCACCTCAATAAAACTTCTTTCAACACAAATCACAAATCTCTAATACTAGTTAGATTTACCACAGTCATCATTTCAATAAAAACTAACAGTAACTCAATAATCTAATAATAAACTACCACGTAATCATTTCTAAAAATAGATGAAATTACAATCAAAGAGTACCTCAAAACGATCCTGAATCTTATCAGTAAATATCAAATACCATCAATCAATTATAAACTAATTAAAGTAAAAAAACAAAAAAACAAAAAAAAGATACCCGGGTAGTGATCCATGACAGGTGAGTAATGATCCATGACGGGTGATGCGCTAGAAGAGGGCTGAAAAAAAAATATTATCTTCAAACAAGGGACTAAAAGAAAAAAAAATAGTGCAATAAACAATAAACCACTTACTTGTTTGTCACATGTACTAGCAGCAGCAGAAGTAGAAGCAGCGTTATATAGATCTGGAAACGTGGTTTGAAAAACTTTCAACATTCCATAAACTTCATTCAGCTGTTTTCCCATATTATTCAGTTGCGAAAGTAGAGTGTCTACTTGCTTACTGTATGACTCAACTTTGTTCTGTTGAGTCTCTAATTGCTTTTTTTGAGTCTCTATTTCCTTACATTGATTGTCTACCTTCTCCAACAAAAAACGGTTTTCATTTGCTAGTACTTCACCCCTCATCATTCTTAGATCGCAAGAAAACTTAGTTATTTTGGATTTTGTCACACCGGCCCCAAAACATCGAGGTTCTTCATTTCCAAACAGTTTGTTAAGAACCTCCCTAGCAATTTCTGCCTCTAAGGCAGGTTCAATATTACCTTCGAGACCTACTAGCTCTAATTTCTTCTATGATATTTCTTGATTTTCTATAACCTAAAACAAACAGTGTATACACTTTTAAGTTCATAAATCAAAGCATGCCATATAAAATTTGAAAAAAAAACATAATAGTCCAGTATGTGTATACCATCATTTCTGTAGTTGCTTCTTGAATATATGTGTCATTAGTCATTTTATAGCAGATGTCAAATGACTCTACATCATTCGGTGATCTTTTATTTTTCACTTTTTGTAGATTAGATACAAAACATCAAATATTGCATAAAAATACGAGTTATAATAGTTTTGAGATTAAATGTTTTGAGCAATAAAACTCACAAATTCATGCCTTCTTCGCGCAAAAGTTTTAGCACCAGTAGTGCGAGTATGGACTTGGTCGAGTCTTGCTTTCTTCCCACATGCTGAAAATTTCTGCATTTATTGAAGGTGGAAAGTGTAGATACAATTATCAGGTAGTCTCTTAGGTACTATAGACATCAAGAGTGAAAAATCCATACCTTTGCTATCGGCTTTCTAAGATGACTCTTATACATTTTCCATTGGTGGTCAAGAAAATTTGTTGGTGGTTCAAGTAAATCCAATGCTTCCAAAAGCTCATCTTGGATATAAACTTTCTCTTGTGCATCAAGCCCATTCACACCATTAACTTCATTCAACTTATTCTTAGCTTGCTCATACAAACTCGCTTTTAACCTATACTTTAAGGTCCTACGCTTCCCTCTAAACATAGAACATTGTCTATACTTTCCCCATGAGCTATGTGGAATCTCCGCTGCCAAAGTTGTCAATAAAGGACATTAAATGGATAATAACAGTAATTAGTAATTGTACTATGAACAAAAAAAATCATTTCTTTAGCTGAATGTATTACCCGGAGTTCTACTAGAAGCACAACACCACAACGTTTTTTACATTCTCTCCAGTCCTTGGCATCTGGGGGACATATGTTGGGTTCTTTGAGAAGTAAGGTCATGAATCCTGAACACAACCCCCCAGCATTACCGATAAGCTGATACATTGGATTAACATGAACCAACACCTTTTTACCCTCGTTCAGCTTATACACTTGTTTTACGCACATTTTTTGTGTCCTAAGAATATTTCCATGCCCATCTATAAGATTATCATACATGTTAGAATATAATCTACAAACGCATGGCTAATTTATGTTTTCAACATGATTTTAGTTACATATGATCTCAACCTCCGACAATAGATTCTGCTCATATTCATCAGCTAGATCTTGATCTTGAAGAGAATTTGTGGATGAAGATTCGTGCAAAACTGGCTCATGTACAGTAGGTTGGGATTGTAATGATTTTGAATGAGAAGATGAGGAGGAAGAAGAGTTATGGTGCACGTTTAAAGGAAGAGAAGGTCTGACAGATGCTTGAAGCGAAGATGAGGAAGACGAAGAGTTTTGATGCATATTATAAATGAAAGAAGGCCGAACAATTGTTTGAAAGGCTGATGATGGGTGATTGGTGTTGTCAACTGCTTGACCAGAAGTTTGTATATGTGTGGGAAATGAAGGTCGAACGGTTGCTTGAAAGGCTGATGATGGATGATTGGTGTTGTTAATTGCTTGACCAGCGTTTTGCATATGTGTGGGAAATGAAGGTCGAGCCTTTGCTTGAAAGGCTGATGATGGAGGATTGGTGTTGTCAATAGCTTGACCAGTAGTTTGCATATGTATGGGAAATGAAGGTCGAGCCGTTGCTTGAAAGGCTGATGTTGGTCGACTCATTTGACTCTGTTTTCTTTTATGTTCCTGCATTGTTTTTTTAGATTTGAACATCTTGGAAACTGCATCAAATGAAACAAACATATAATTAGTATCAAATGAACTGATAAAAACATAGTGAACTATGTAAAAACATATAGAAAGATGTCAGCAATCACTTATAACAACCCAAAATAATCATTTGTGTAGCTGAACTATGTAAAAACTTCTATAGAAAGATGTTTCTAAAACTAAATGCATGAATAACATGTCCTTCAACATATGGTATACATATTCAGTAAAGGAAGTATGGTCTACAGCATCTCATGTTGTAATCTGTGCTTTCATAAAAACTTATATGATTGTGACCGAGAATACCGTATGTACTCAAAGCTACAACTTCGTACATACCTAAATACACGTCCTAATACAAACACATGAGGCTAAGACATGATATATCTGGTTGATGGGTTGTGGATCCTTGAACATCATTTAAAAAGGGATTCTTTATATCTAATTGCTATAAGTACCACAGATGAATTGCCTGATAGAACAAGCAAACTCTGCCACAAGGTCAAAGGGCTAGTGCTCTTACTTTTGGCCCAATCGAGCCTCTGGATGTGTAAGGATGCATCTGAATTCAGTTTTATGATATATACTTATACACCCACGTACAACCAGTGGATACTTTCCTATGCAAGGTTAATAATTACCTGTCTCATGACCAACATGAGCATATATTTTCTTGTGTATAGCCTCCGTCTTGAAGGTGACAGTGCCTCAAAAATAGTCCAGGGAATATGATAACTATTGAGGTCTGAAACAGAGCTATGATCATCAATGTGATATAGTTCCTACCCAAGGCCACCGAACGCTTGACTCAGCTTAAACATGTGTAGGATGATACATGTGCTTGTTTAACTTACATATACTTGACCATAGAAGCACCATAAAAAATAAACTTAGGAAAGCCTTATTAGTTATGCAAGATCATAAACTAGTTTTACTTTACATTCATATTCTCTCCATTCTTATGAAATCATTGAACATAATAAAACATGGCATTGAGTCAAACTATTGACTTTCATCTAACTGAACATGTTTTTCATAAACTTTTATTAAAAAAGTTATATGAGAATGTTCACAGATGTTAGGGTGCTATTGAACATGTTTCTGTAATCAGAATTTGTAAGACAATGGCTTTTTTTTTTTAACCCAAGTTTAGACAGATAAAATAAAACCCATTTTGTGATGCTTTTTCACATGACAGCAGACTCAAAAGAGTGTACAAATGAAGTAACCTTACAGAACGAAACTTTTCGAAATGGATATGAGCAACCCGAGTAAGTGTATCGTGTAGTTCCCAAAGTTATGCTATAAATTCTTCATTATGAGCATTTCATCGAGTATACGGGTTGCTCAATCTTCTATAAACTGTTAGGAATGAAAAATAAATGCTCGTGATCAAATTTTCATGCTCTAATCATCTTGGAACTCAATGAAAAACCAGCTTTATATTTAAGCATCTTCATAAGTAATATTAGACAACTTACAGAACGAAGCTTTTTATACTTGCAGACATAAAAACAAATCTATTAACCTAAAAGGGAAACATGTAATCATCACTTGCCATAGTAAACTTGTTGTTTAACATATGTAATTAACTTTTATCGCCATTATTGTGTTGTTTACCGTTGTTGTTTCTACGTAATTGACCTATTATGTCATACCTCCAGTTTACTAACTGGGTGATAAAACTTTGAAGGTAAAATCACTGCACATTATAGTCGAGTCATTTGGTCTTTATTGTTAAGTTTGAGTTTATTATTGGTTTATGTTGGAGCTCAGTTTCTGGTGGTTGTTGATCAAACATGACCTTAAACTAGGTCAGTTATGATTCGGGTCATACTTTCTCCCAAATACTCAGTCACAATCATGAACACCAAATAATGAAACTAACACAGAAATAAATATTCCAAATTGAAATATTTCAGCCCGAAAACTAAATTCATTCTACTTATATAATGACAAAGAAAAAGCCATTAGAAAACCTTACCTGATTAATTAAGAAGATAGTGCAGTCCAACGGATTCGTAAAGAATCCACTTTTTTCAAGAACTAACACGAAATGACCCATTTATAATAGAACAAACTGCTTATACCAAATTCTGATTAACTCAGCAAAAACAAACAAACTAGGCACCCAACTTGCAGACCAAAGATAAGCAATCTAATAAGCACTTAGAACAAAGTTAAGCACAAATAAATAAAGATAAGCAAGAAAACAATTAATTCACCAAGTTTTAGCTAGTTTTGACTTATTATGAATT
Organism: Artemisia argyi; assembly: GCA_030686995.1. Lineage (NCBI taxonomy): Eukaryota > Viridiplantae > Streptophyta > Magnoliopsida > Asterales > Asteraceae > Artemisia > Artemisia argyi. Next base: position 144,262,997 of record CM060681.1, read on the forward strand.
TATTATTATAGTTGATATATCAGCTATTTGGATAACTTTTTATGAGCAGACTTGCAAAAAGGGGGTGACAGGCTAGTTTTGAACCAAAAACTAAGCTACCAATTGACTTCAAAATAATCTATAAACTATTTAATTGTATTATCCTATAATCAAAGACCTAATAAAACCATTTTACTACTGACTCATACTTATGAAAAACACTTAAATAACTTATTTAATCTCAATTTTAACAACTAAACACAACTAATCCTAGAGTAAAAAACGATTACACGAACCTATAAAACACAAGAAAAAAAAGAAAATGAGCTCATGAACTCCAATAGCAAGGTTGTAAAAATCACTAGGTGCTAGTGAGGCGGTCGGGTAAGGCCTAGCGATTGATCGGTTAGGTGGGGATTAATCGAGGATTAATCAGATTGGAATTTTTATGCACAAAATTGTAATTTTAGATATTATATTATATATATATGATAAATATAATGCATCAAAGTTCAAATATTTCAAGTGTTCAAATATAAACATAATACATAATTTTTCAAAGTTTAAAGTCAAACATATATATTACTCGGTTTCTTGACTATTTTTAAGCGATCTTTGACCGATTTTGGTTGATTAATCGGTTTGTGGACCGATTTTTAAGCGATTTTGACTGATTTTTAAGCGATTTTGTTGACCGATTTTTAAGCAATTTTGTCCAATTAATCCGATTACACGGATTATATTTGATTAATCGTTTTGTTGACCGATTTTTAAGCGATCTTTGACCAAAACGATTAAATAGGCCGATTATGATAAATCAAGGCGCTTAGTGAGCGATCAGCGATTATGCGGGGATTAATCGGCCGCCTGGACCGATTTTTACAACAGAGCCAATAGGTGAACATATACTGATTGTTATTGAGCGTCTTGGAGTTCAGTTTCCATACGAAGCCAATGAGGTTCCTGGTTCACATCATCCATTATTGGAAGATTACAAGGCATGCATTGGGTATAAGAGTCAACATCATCTCTATTTACATTGGTCCCCATGTCATATATATCCCTAGGCTTGGTCATAATAACATGTGACCATCCAACATCTTTCAAATCCTCTATATAGAACACTTGTCTTGCTTGAGTAGAAATTATAAAAGGATCATCTTTGAAATTTTCACCGGTGTGTACGAGTGGTCTAGAAAAATTCACAAGAGGAAACCCATATTTATCTTTCTTTAGCCCTCTATAAAGTTTATTGTCGACCCAATCACAATGGAAAAGCACAATTTTGTATCCACGATAATATTCAAGCTCAATAACGTTCGTAAGTTTTCCATAATAATTTCCTCCCTCAACTTCCACCATGACTCCTGAATTTTGGGTCTTCTTAAACTCTTCACGCCGCCTTGTGAGAAATCTATAACCATTAGTGATGAAACCTTTATATTGTTTAGCAACAGTATTCAGACCAATAGCAAGAGATAACACTTCTTCATCTACATTATCCTTTTGTAAGTGAGAAACCTACCATTATTTAACATCACTATTAGTTAATGCACCTCGGAGATGAGGAAACTCATGTAACAACCAATAGATTTGTAACCTTGTTTTTTAGCCACCATGAAAATTCCTCAACCATCAATTTCTCTATTGTTTTTTAGTCCATGGGTTTATCCCTAAGAGCTTGTTTTTCACCCAAAAAATAACTACAAGAAACATATCATAATCTTATACTTTATCAAATCACTATTTCTTACTAGATATAATAAATATATGCTAAAAGGAAATACTTACTCATGGAAATGTTGAATTTTACTATGGTTTAGTAACACATAACGATGTGCTTGAGCTAAAGACTTTCCATCAAGCTCAAGAATCTCAACCTTACCTAACTTACGACCACCTGAATTGAACATGTACATCTCTTTTCCGACAACATTCTCATCATTTCTAAGGGGGCGATTAAAGGGAGTCTCAACACCTTCAAAATACCTTGAACAAAAAGTAAGACACTCTTCCTTGATATATCCTTCTGCAATTGATCCCTCTGGTTGAGCCTTATTGCGAGCATATGACTTCAACCGCATCAAGTACCTTTCAATTAAAAAAAATGGCCAATAAAATCACAAGGTAAAAAGAAAATATGCATAACTTAATGGTACGAAAGAGAGTACCATTCAACCGGATACATCCATCTGTAATGAACGGGTCCACCAAGCTTCGCCTTTGATATCAAATGGATAGTCAAGTGGACCATGACTATGAAAAAACTAGGAGGGAATAATTGCTCCAACTCGCACAATGTCCGCACAAGTTGATACTCCATTTTGTCTAATTCACTAAGATCAAGAACTTTTGCACACAACCCTTTGAAAAAGAAGCAATAATCAGTCACTGCTTTAACTACACGAGATTGTGTTCTTGAAATCATGGATGCCCGTAAAGCAATGGGCAAAACATCTTGCATTAAGATGTGCCCATCATGACTCTTAAGATTGGAAATTTTATGATCTTTCAAGCTTACACCCTTCGAAATATTGGATGCATACCCATCAGGAACTTTGAGATCTTTTAACAATTGTAAAAAGTTGGACTTCTCTACACTAGACATCGTATAACATGCTGGGGGTAAGTACGGCTTTCCATTAGGACGATTTATAAGGTGAAGGTCATGTCTAATTCCCATTTCCTCGAGATCCTTGCGGGTGTTTTCGTTGTCTTTAATCTTTCCATCCAAATCTAATAAGGTCCCAAGAATATTGTCACACACATTCTTTTCGATATGCATCACATCTAAGTTATGTCTAAGTAAATTGTGCTCCCAATACTCTAAATCAAAGAACACACTTTTCTTTTTCCATAATTGGTTCTCACCGTCAATATCTTCTTCAATGGTAATATTTGTACTCTCAAATGCACCTTGGTTGTCATATGTTCCCTCTGTTGTAGGAGTACTTGTTGAACCAACATCCCCCCTCGTCCTTTTCTTAGACTTTCCATATTTAAATCTTACTCCGCTTAATTGTTTCAAAACATCTAATCCTGTTAGTGGAGTTGGCGGACCCTCATTCTCTATTGTACCATCAAAAAGTTCCTTTTGAAATTGATAACCATGATTCGGCTCTAACCATCTTCGATGTCCCATGTAGCAAAATTTTTTTCCATGTTTTAACCACCTAGAGTGAGTGGAGTTCGCACAAACTGGACATGCCACACGACCCTTGGTGCTCCAACCAGATAAATTTGCATATGCAGGAAAATCGTTGATAGTCCACAAAAGGGAAGCCTTTAGTTTGAAATGTTCCTTAGAAAAAGCATCATATGCATCAACACCCTTCCATAATGATTGGAGCTCTTTTATTAAAGGTTTTAGATATATGTCAATATCATTGCCAGGACCTTTCTCCCCAGGAATAATAGATGAAAGAATAAATGATTGTTGTTTCATGCATATCCAAATAGGTAAATTGTAAGGAATCAATAACACTGGCCATGTGCTATGTGATGTACTCATTGTACGAAACGGATTAAAACCATCACTAGCCAGGCCAAGCCTCACACTCCGAGGATCTTAGGCAAACTTTGAATATCGATCATTAAATGCGCTCCAGGCAAGACCATCTGCGGGGTGCCTCAATTTTCCATCTTTTGTTCTACCAATATCATGCCACCTCATGTCCTTTGTTGTTTTCTTGGACATGTACAACCTTTTAAGTCTCGGAATTAAAGGAAAATAACGTAAAACTTTTGCCGGCTTATTGGATTTCCGTGATTTTGAACTTCCAGTCACTTCATCGCTTTTATATCGTGAAGCTTTGCAAATATGACAAGATTGTTGACCCACCCTGTCACCCCAATAAAGCATACAATCATTAGGGCACGCATGGATTTTTTCATAACCTAGACCCAAATCTTTAGTAAACTTTTTGGCTTCATTGACAGATGATGGTAATGCTGTAAGATGTGGAAATGCATCCCTCAAAAGTTCTAGTATCATGCTAAAAGTCTTGTTAGATATTTCATCAATACATTTAATGTGATATAAATGTAAAGTGAAGGAGAAATTTGAGTACTTGCAACCAGAGTACAATTCTTTGTCACGTTCTTCTAACAACTTCTTATATGTAACACCCTCATCACCATGATCACCACTTTCGGTGGATTCTCCAGTATCTCCTTCCATCGTTGTATCTCCTACTTGTGTGTTATCCGAAGGCAAAGAATTAATACCTAAGGCATCACGAACCAAACCTCTTATGTCCTCTTGACCAACAGAAGTTTCCTCAACATTAACATTACTAGATTCAGATGGTGCTAAAGACATAGTATGCTCTCCATGCACAGTCCATTCTGTATACCCGGGTAAAAACCCATAAAACAATATGTGGCCGTGAGCTTTATTCAAATTTACCCATTCACCGAGACAACATTTATTACATGGACATTTAATGGATCCTCTTATACTTCTAACACGAGCAAAACTTATAAAATTATTAGCTCCATCTCTAAAAGTTTTGCTTTTGATCGGAGCATTAATCCAACTTTTATCCATCACTTATACTTACCAAGTTTCCGATACAATGCCTAAAATCATTAGAATTGAAATCTTTTAGTTTTAATAAATTCCAAATATGAATGAGTACCGACAAAAAACGGGTATAGAATACACATTTCAATTCATTCATATACTAGATTTATAACGAGGATATAACGAGGCAGCAACTATTCAAATTGACTAATAGCATAAGCAAGTACCGATAAAAGGCTTAATAAACTAATTATAATATCTCAGCCTTAACAAACATATGAAGTGACACAAACTGTAAATCAACGCCAACAGTCATAAACTCATAAGTATCATTCTAAGTCTCAAAAAGTGAATCTAAGCAGGGGTAAAAGTGAATAATCAAGTGACTATAGTACGGCAATCCTTTATCCGACTAGAAATTAAGTTAAAAAGCTGATATGATATAAGCTAATAATGCAGAGGCATCTTCAGATTACATTAAAACATTGACGATTTAGTTTAAAAAACAATTAATCACCAAATGAAAGTCAGAAAGTAGCAGTAAATAGTTATTTGAGTACAAAATTTGAATCGCTGATAACAAGCTGGGAATAGGTGATTAAACGCGATCTAACTACAAATAACATAACAGAAGCTAATTGATTAGTTGCAAAAACAGTTAATGACTGATCAAATCAAGCTAATAATGTAGACTGGTCATCTTCAAATTACTTAACGAGCACAAACAAATTACAACAAATTTGCAACAGTGAACACAAACAAACCAAATTTACTTCAAAGATAAGCACAAATTGACAAAAAATCAAGTACACAGTCACACAAACACAAACAGATTTAATGTACACTAATTTCATTCAAGATCGTTAACAGATTCAACTACACCACACACGAATTTCCTAACGCCATCTTACACCTACTCATATTAACAAAGTACTCGTTATTAACAGAAAAACGCTTAAAATAACGCAAGCTCGATTCAAACAATTAATTTCACACAAATTTAGTTTTATACCTTTGATGCGTAGCTGCTGCAACTGGACCAATGACCGATTAAACTATCAACTTGAAGCTGAAACCCTAACTGCTGCAACTGGACCAATGACTTATTAAACTATCAATATGAAGTTGAAACCCTAACTGCTGCAACTGGACCGATGACCGATTAAGCTAAAAGCTAAATTTATAAAAGCTATTGAAAGTGAGTTAACTATCCATTAAGTTGAAACCCTAAATTTGAAGCTATTGAAAGTGATTTGGGGATTTATAACAAAAACGAATTTATAAAAATGCTGGAACTGATAACTTTTGAAAGTGATTTGGAGAAAGGATTTATAAAAGTGATTGAGAAAGGATTTATTTAGGGAAAATGATATTGAGATCTAATAACAAAGGAGAAAGGATTTATACGTCAATATCATTGCCGGAACTGATAACTTTTTGAAGGTGGAACTGATAAGTTTTTTAGAAAGGATTTATTTGGTGGAAATAAATGTGTCGACACGTATTAAAAAACTTCACGCTTTTAGTTGTGGTTTTTTATTTTATTTTATTTTTTTTAATAGAATTATTTGTACACGCTTTTATTTGTGCATTTATATTATTTTTTTTTATATAAAATTGGTTTGTACACGCTTTTTTTGGTGAACCATAGTATTTTTTATACACGCTTATGACCGTGTTTGTGGTTTGCAAGTCTTCTTTCATCTTTTAAACGCAAATAACCGTGTACAAATTTAATCACACTTATTTTCGTATAAGATAATGATAAAAAGTCCACCCTTTGAGAAGAGTGAAAAAATAAGCGTGTATACGTTCACTATTTTTTGTAGTGTATGCTCAAACTTGTTAGTATAGCTGTAAAAGTTATACCCATAATAATAAAATACAGATAACAACAATGATATATGTTTCGAATAAACACTAAATAACAAAATGGAAACGGTTTGCCATTTTAAATAAACACTACTACACAAAATGTTATTTGGTACCACGTGAATAGTTCAAGAGAACACCAATAAGTTGATTATCACCACTAACGCTATAAAAAACACTTAATTCATCATAGGACTGCACTCACTGAACAACATAACTGAAGATGACATCCGAAGTAGTGGTAGTGATGGTTCCCTTTGTCGCACAAGGCAATCTCAACCAGCTTCTCCATCTCTCACGCCTCATCTCAGCCTACAACATCCCGATCCACTTCGTATGCACGGCAACTCACAACCGCCAGGCTCGCAAACGTTTACACGGTTGGAACCCAAATAATGTCATTCATTTCCATGACGTACCAGATCCTGACTTCACTTCTCCTCCACCCGATCCAAATGCCACGACCCATTTTCCTAAACACTTGCAACCTTTGTTTAACTCATCCCTTAAACTTCGAGGCCCGGTATTCGATCTCATAACCTCTATCTCACAGACATATAAGAGAGTTGTTGTTGTGCATGATGCCCTCATGTCTTACGTTGTTCAAGATGTGAAAACTATACCTAATGCTGAAACATATGTATTTCGGGGTCTGTCGGTTTTCTATTATTTCTATACAACTTGGGAGAAGCTAGGGAGAAAACTACCGTTTGAACAAGGTATTATAAAAAAGAACTTACCGACTTTAGGTGAAAGCATGAGCCGTGAATTTTTTGAGTTTGTGCAACTTCAATTATCCCATCTAACATTTCATGTTGGATCTCTATATGATTCGTCAAGAGTCATAGAAAAAATATTTCTTGAATCACTCGAGAAAGATGAGATATATGGGAGAAAACATTGGGGCTTAGGGCCGCTTAATCCGCTGGAGATCCAATCAGATATCCTAGAGTCAGGAAAGCGCCACATGTGCATGCAATGGCTAGACAAGCATCCGGCAAGTTCCGTGATTTATGTTTCATTTGGAACAACGACCACGTTCACGGATGATCAAATCGTGGAGCTCGCTATTGGATTAGAAAGAAGCGAGCAAAGATTTTTGTGGGTGTTGCGCGATGCAGACAAAGGGGATACGTCAAGGAAAGAGGATGGTAGGAGGGTCGTGTTGCCGAAAGGGTTTGAAGAAAGAGTAGAGGGAAGAGGGTTAGTTGTGAGAGATTGGGTGCCACAATTAGAAATCTTGGGACACTTGTCCACGGGTGGCTTTGTGAGTCATTGTGGATGGAACTCTTGTATGGAAGCTATGACCACGGGAGTTGCCGTTGCTGCGTGGCCTATCCACTCGGATCAGCCATACAATGCTCTTTTATTGTCACATGTTTTAGGGGTTGCATTGGTTATAAGGGAATGGGCGCGAAGGGGTGAGTTGTTAACGTCCGTGGTGATTGAGAATATTGTTAGGAAGTTAATGGATTGGGGACATGATAAAAAAGCGAGCGGCGGAATTTGGTGATGAGCTGCGACAGTCAATGGCGGACGACGGTATTACTCGTAAAGAATTGAGTTCTTTCATATCTTATATAAGTAGGAAACAAGTATTCGTAGATATAAAGAAATTGTGACTTACACCATTGTATTTTTCCCTTCTTGATACAAAAATGTGATTGATGAGTATCATATGTTAGTGTCTGAATCTTTCAAAAGTGCATCCGTGTCCATTGTATTGCATCGACAATTCAAGGCTTGTTCGGATTGATCATGTTTGTAAATTTAAGCTGAAAATGATCATGGCAAACAATACAGAAGCATAAGCAAACAGGCTATAAAAATTCGATAATTTAGTGTCGCATAGTAACATCACAAAATGCCTTGCGAGTAAAACATGTAAAACGGCGTTTCTATTTTATTTCAAACAAACTATGATCACCTCTCATGGTTACCAACAAGTAGAAAGGCGCCCGCTGCGTTGCAGCGGGAGTTTTCGATAAATTTTTGCGATAATCATTTACGAACAATGTTTGGACGGGGCTTGAGATCGTGGTATGTTTTTTGCCGACACGTGTTATATTTGTTTGGAATAAATGTTGTATCAAGCTATATTTGGTAGTTGTCGTATTGACTCGGGTACCAGTGTATTGTAGCGGGACAAATTTTGGTCTTTTATAGTTTTAAAAAAATTTATGATAATTTTTAAAATTATTTGATAAATTAAGGGTGCAGTTTGAAAGTTATTTTATTTAAAAACTATATGTATATTAAACTTCAACATTTTTTATAAAGTCATACGTATGTCAAAATCATATTAATATTGGGCTTGTTTTGTTCGTTATCGAAAGCCCTTTTTGCCAGTATTTTTTTTATTCAAAATACGGCTAGGTATCTGTTAGATATTTGGCAAATAAAGTTTGTTATATAGAAAAATCGTAAATATTAAAAAGTTGAGGGTGTGTTTTGTAATTTTTTTTTCAACATTTTTTATTAAATCGTACGTATGTCAAAAGTATATCAATATTGGGCTCATTTTGTACGTTATCGAGAGACCTTTTTGCTGGTATTTTTTTTGTTCAAGAAGTCGCGAGATATATGTTAGATACTTGGCAAATAAAGTTTGTTGTATAAAAAGATAGTAAATAGTAAGTTAAAGGTTTGATTTGCAAATTTTTTTTTTTTTACTTCTCGAATGTTTGCTTAAAACGTATTTGTTATTCATATTCGAATGTTCTTGGAATGCTAAATCCCTTCAATATTTAATTGTCGAAATAATTTTTTATAGGGCACGGAACCAACTTCCCCCTAGTACCAATTAGATACTTTTTTTTTCGAACGCAATCAAGGGAATCACACAACACCGACTTACAAAAACGAGTCCACCGTCATAAACTAAAAAGCCCAATTTTACAACGTTATGAAACTCGAGTCATTTACCCGGCGAAACATGCCTTGAGGATATCATAATCTCACTTTGTGTATCTATTCGGACTGTCTGATCTTTGTGCATCGTGGTATGCTTTATCTCGAACTGAAATAAAGATTTTCCTCCAAATGTACTCATCTTGACTATAAACAACTCACTGTCATATTATTATGATTTTCTTTTTTCTTTTTCTAATTTCTTTTCTATTTTAATGAATCTGTTCGATCCAATCGAACCTTTTTAAATATCAAGTTACTGCTGCTTTTTCTAAATCTCGATTAATCTCAACTACTTATAAAAAGTTTGTCTTTTTTAAAAATTTTAAATCATGAAACTTAAATTAATATAGTTTATCTAAATTACTGTTGACTATCATTCAAACTTGACTACTCTTCAAAAAGTTTGCAACTTAAATTATGTCTTTTTTTTTTATCAATTATAAATTTGACAACTTTTTAAAAACACATACTATATTAAAAAAAAATACACTTTTTGTATTAAAGGCCAAACAAAAATCACGATTTCACAAGTATTATTATTTTATTATTATTTACTGCTATACACAGTTGTTTTGTGCGTGCATGCATCTAGTTTAAATAAATGTATATTATAAGTATATTATAAGTATCAGTCAAAAATTAACTACTCCGTATTATTTTTATATATTATTCGTTTTGTCAATAACTATATAGATTAGCCGTTTAACATACTTTAAATATTCCCAAACTAGCCGCCCACTTGTTGGACTATAGAGCATTCTAAACTAGTGCTTTCATATTACTGTAATTAATTTTACTAATAAATTCAACAATTTGAGTATATATAATCTAATAGGTGAGGTCACTTACGAGTTTTTAAACACCAATTATTGAGGATATGCTAAATCAATCACATCAAAATAAATTATTTTTCATAGTTTTTCATTTTAAAGATAGTACGTAGTACTACATAAGAATAGAGGTTCAATAACACATACTTTGGAGCATTGGCGGAACTCAAAAGGCGCAACGGAAGGTCCCGGCCCCCCTAATGTTTGAGCTACTAGTGTAAATAATACAACTTTTAGGGATAATTACTTATTAAAACAAGTCTTTACGTAATTCAGTTCTCGATAAGCAAGTTGAACGATATCTGGTTTTATATGCATGATCATATATTGAATAGCCAATAGCTCATCTGAAACTTTTAATACAGTTCTTTTAGATAAATAGGGTACGATGAGATTTTCATGCATTTGATAACATTCATTTTTAAAGATTTGGTTATCAATATTAGGTCCAGAAGCCCAATTTTTCGAATTTCAAGTTCCGTTTTTTCGAGCGGACTTTCTTGCAATATTCCCGCTTTCACGTAACCATTCATCTCTATTTCATATATGACTGAAAGATTTTTATGTACAAACAACATTTGAAATATTTATCCATTCCGTTTTCCCATAAAAAGCACTCAAGTTCCGCCACTGCTTGGAGTTGTCAAAAATGGAACATGCGGCCTCTCCTAATGTTGCATAACTTATCAAAAAATATTACTGTAGTAGTTTGTACAGGGCAACCAGGCTAGGCTTGTTTGGATGCGAAACTGTCTAAAACTAAACTTATAAATTGCATTTAAATTCAACTTAATTGATTTAATATGAAAAAACTTAATTTATTAAGTCTTGTGAAAAGATGTTTGTTTTTCATTTAATCAAAAAAAAAGATTTAAAATAATAAGTGATAAAAGTAAGGGTCTCTACATTAAATTATCTGTTAATTAACACGATTTAATAAAAAAAATTAAACAAACACACCCTAGCAACATGCATAGTTACACTTTTATAATCACTTGGTTGTTGTATAACACCTAATACATTAAGAAATTAAGAGTAGGTATATATGTTATGAACAAGTTGACGATGTTATGCTATAAAACAATACAATCGATCTTGAAAACAAAACAACGAAAGCACTGAATATATGGCATCCGAAGAAGTTGTGGTGGTGATGGTGCCTTTTCCTGCACAAAGTCATCTCAACCAACTCCTCCATCTCTCCCGCCTCATCTGCGCCTACAACATCCCTATCCACTATGTTTCTACCACATGCCATAGCCGCCAAGCGCGCAACCGTCTCCACGGCTGGAACCCAAGTGATTTCATCCATTTCCATGACTTCCCTGATCCAGATTTTACTAATCCTCCTCCCAATCCAATTGCACCCACTGAATTCCCAACTTACCTCCAACGTTCCCTCTATCTACGCGACCCTGTTGCAAGTCTCATCAAAAAGCTCTCACAAACTTCTAGGAGAGTCGTGGTCATTCACGACACTCTCATGACTTATGTTGTGCAAGACGTGAAGTCGATTATAAATGCTGAGACGTACGTTTTTAGACCGTTATCTGTTTTGTATCATTTATGTATAACTTTTGAATTAGTAGGTAGAGAGCTACCTTTTGAACCTGAAATGATTAAGGGACTTCCGAGTTCTAGTGCTAGTTTGAGCTATAAATTATTCGAGTTTATAAAACTTCAACAATCATATCAAACAATTCACGTTGGATATGTATATGATTCATCCAGAGTCATAGAAGGGAAGCATCTTGAATTACTCGAGAGAGATGAGAGTTGTGGGAGGAAACACTGGGCATTAGGTCCAGTGGAGATGCGGTCGGGTAGCTTAGATTCTAATAATCGTCACTTGTGCCTGCAATGGCTAGATAACCAACCAGAAAATTCCGTAGTTTATGTTTCCTTCGGCACCACAAATACATTAAGTGATGATCAAATCATGGAGCTTGCAATTGGATTGGAAAAAAGTGACCAAAGATTTTTGTGGGTGTTGCGTGATGCTGATAAAGGGGGTGTATCCGGGAATGAAAGTGGTAGAAAATTCGTGTTACCACTAGGGTTTGAAGAGCGAGTCAAAGGTCGAGGCTTGGTCATGAGAGACTGGGCGCCGCAGTTAGATATCTTGGGCCACTTGTCCACAGGTGGATTCATGAGTCATTGCGGATGGAACTCATGCATGGAAGCTATGACCATGGGAGTTCCCATCGCTGCGTGGCCAATGTCATCTGATCAACCACTCAATGCATTTTCATTGTCAAGTGTTTTAGGAGTTGCGTTACTGATGAAGGAGTGGACGCCTAGAGATGAGCTGCTATCTTCAGAAATCATAAAGAACGTCGTTATGAAGTTAATGGATACGAGTGAAGGAGAGGCAATTCGAAAGAAATCCGCGGAATTAGGTGTTGAGTTACGTAGATCGAAGATGGAAGGCGGTGTTACTCACACAGAATTGGAATCGTTCATTTCTTTTATTCGTAGATAGAAAGTAAGATGCCATCAATCATATATACAAACCTTTTTTTAGAAAATATGGTGGTTGTGAGTCGTGATGTCGTATGTAATTCACTCATTATATTTAAGCTTGTTTCATGTTTGAAGGTGTAACTATTGCTTGGCGTTATCAACTGTTGGTGCATGGTTTTCGAGTTGGTTAAAGATAATCAATAGCTGAATATTACTATGAACATTCATGTAATTATTTTTCAAAAAAACTACTCGACCTTAATTGTCTGGATTACACGAATATCTCTTTGAGATAATTCATAGTGTTACGTTCTTGATATAGGCACAAATACAACCATTGTAGCTTCTAGGTTTTCTGTGTATATATCTCATGCATGATGTTTCTAATTGTGAGGGTTTCGATTTTAGCTCATTGGAGTCTACTGATCTGTGTGTTATATAAGCTCTAGTAAATCATATAGTTGGGTTTTCACCAACTGATATCTAAAAGGTTAACTGTTGGTTGGGTGCATAAATTTTCCTTACAGTTATATAATGTACTATATTGTTTCTAAGACCATTGTTTCAAAAGAGAGGTTTTTATAGCTAAATTGAACTTGTACGTAAATTCGATCTACTATGGATTGGGCCCATAATGGTTGTTCAAGCATGCATGTTATATAAGAATTTGGATCAAATTATAGCATAAATATATGACACGGACACCTTTAACTAAGAAGTTGCCATTGTGCTTTTCAGAAAAAAAAAAAAAAAAAAAAAAAAAAAAGGAAGTAAGTTGCCATTGTATTTTTATTCATTTTACTTGAAATAAAAATAATTTGAGAGACACTTGCAAATAACAATATTCCATAATACTGACGAGACATTTGTTGATATCTCTACCTGCGAATGTAGGAAATGAATGAATCAGTCTCCTTTCGAACTTCACCGTCCTCTGCGACCGATCTCTTGACTGTGTCCGCCAGTTTTGCCGCCCTCTTCCGCATCTCCTCCCCTTCTCCCGAATCAATTAGCCTCTTAACGACATCTTCCACAACCTCCAACGAGACCAACTCATCTCTATGCTCCCAATCATTCACCACCAATCCAATTTTGAGAACTTCAGTTATTAAAAATGCATTCAGTGGCTGATCAGAATGCATAGGCCAAGTGGCAACCGGCACACCCATTGAAATACTCTCCATACTCGAGTTCCACCCACAATGACTCATAAATCCACCCGTTGCCGAATGTCCCAAAATCTCTATTTGTGGGGCCCATCCCCGCAAAACTAACCCCCTTCCTCCCACCCGCTCTTCAAACCCAATAGGCAAATCCGCTAATTTAGCCTCGTCACCAAACACATCCCCTTTGTCTGAGGCTCTTGCCACCCAAATAAACCTTTGTTGGCTTCTCTCTAGCCCAATAGCCAGCTCTTTTATTTGTTCATCACTAAAAGTCGTAGTAGTCCCAAAAGAAACATAAATGACAGAATTGCTTGGCTGCAAATCTAGCCACTGCAAGCACTTGTGCCGGTTTTTCGAGTTCCTCACAAATGACTTATCGACATGGTTAAAAGGCCCGATTGCCCATATCTTCTTATTATCATTCATCTCTTCTCTTTCTAAATACTCAATATATTCGCCTTCAATCGCTCTTGACGAATCAAATAACTTTCCCACGTGAAAACCTACATGCGGGTATTGAAAGTTCACGAATTCTTCAAACTCCGGAGAGAAAGTTCCTTCTAGAGACGGTAGTCGTTTTAGTAACTCCGGGTCCATTGGAAAAGGCCTCCCTAGTCTCGCCCATACTCTCCAAAAGGTATCAAAAGCGGATAATGGATTAAAGATATAAGTCTCCACGTTTGGTATAACTTGCACATCTTGGACAACATACGCCATGAGAAAATCATGCACAACCGCGACTCTACGTGCAGTGGAAGAAAAAGTTGATATAAGTCCGGAAACTGGGCCACGAAGATGGATACTTGATTCGAATGAAGGTTGCAAGTGGCATGGGAACAGGTTAGCATGGTTCGGACTAGGGGAAGCAAAGGGAGGGATATCAAATTCGTGGAACGTGATGGGGTTAGAAGCATTCGAGAGTGGACAAGAATCGTGATTGCGAGAATGGAGTTGGCGACTGTGGGTAGTGGTGTTGACAAAGTGGACAGGGATGTTGTAGGTCGATATAAGGCGAGCCAGGTGCAGGAGCTGGTTGAGATGTCCTTGAGCGACGAACGGCACTACCACGACCACTACATCAGCTGCAGGCAGATGGATCGTAGTGCTTGCACCGTGAGTTCCCATTTTTTTTTTTTTTTTTCTTTTTGGTTTGATGAATGAATGAGTTGAGCTGTAGTCGTGCTGACTGCTTATGCCTTTATATTATTGTAGTTTTACATTTTGTTACGACATCTAAAGTTTGTCTACTAGTCTGCTCACTTCGAGTACTTGATGCACATGTCATAAAAAAATAATGACCAACGCTATCGGCACTCTTAACATTTTCTTTTAAATAAATTTACCAAAATATACTATTACCAAACCAAAATAATTAAAATTGACATTATTTTTACTCATTAAAAAAATAACATGGCAAGCAAATACATTTGCTTTCCAATATAATTTGATCGCTCTTACTACGTGATAGAATACCAATTGAACATTTATTTAAATAACAAAAAAAAGGAAAAAAGAGGACATTGCAAGTAAATTCGTTTGCTCATATCTCTCTTTTCCCAAACAATTCAAACGCTTTAAATTGATCTTTTTTATTCTTTTTTACTTTTTTTCTTTTTTTACTTTCATCTTCGTAATAGACATAATTACATTCACCTAATCAATTTAATTTTTCACCTACACATACTCGTCTCCCTCACCCTTTCACCTCTTTCACAAACAATTAAGAAAGAAAAAAAATTGCAGTCCATCAAGATGATTTTTTAGTTTCATCTTAGCCGGCGGCAAAACGAAAATGAAATGGCGAGCAAAGTATTTTGCTTGCTACTTATATGTGTCACGAGAATATGGGTTACTTTAGAAATGAAATTGTGAGCAAAATAGACGGAGAGCAAAGTATTTTGTTTGCAACTTACACGTGTCACAAGAATATAGGTTAATTCGTAAATTGGAATGGAGAGCAAAAAGGATAGCTTCCCACTTACATGTGTCACAAAAAAATGGCATGAAAATGACATGACGAGTAAATTAAAAAACGATTTTCAAAACGTCCATTTTAGAAATTTTCATTTTTCTTTTTCCACAATTGATTGATAGATGTAATTTGATATGCAACTTGATGAACTAATATTCCTCATTTACAATGTTTTATGTTTTCTTACAGTATTCATTCAGTATTTGATATAAATGCTTTTTAAAATGGATTGTCTAACTAGTGCTCTTAGAGCACTGGTTAAGAAGAAGGAGGACCCACAAAATAGTACTAAAAAAATATATTTTTTATTGAAAAGGTGTGGGTCTCTGCGTATTTAAAATATATTTTGATACTATTTTGTGGGTTCTCCTTCTTTTTAACCAGTGCCGACAATCTCTTTTTAAAATACAAAAGTTGTAAATATTCCTCAAAAGTTAGTTATGTAAATTTAATTTTCTAAGATGGTATTTGTGCATTATATCTTTAATGAACGACAACAGTGTCGCACAATTATATACAACAATCTCACGTGTCTTAAATAAACTTGATGTAAAAATTTATATATCATTAAACAAAACACTTCTCGAATCTCACTTTATTCACAATACACGACAGTTTTTATGATTTTGTGTTTTGTATCTTTTTTCTTTAGCTATTTTTGGATTATCAAACTTTATATTTTATGTATCGTATTTTATTCAGCAATTTACACACTTTATTAACATGATAAGACATTTTTTTATAATTTTTTGCTCTGTATTTTTTTTGTTTTACTACATTTGACTTGTCAAACTTTGTATTTTCAATTCCGTAATTTTTTTTGTTTCGCAGTTTTATAACACAACAAGAAAAAATCCCTTTAGCGATGCTCGTAGCGACGTTTCTAGTGACATAGTTAGCAACTTCAAATTATGTGTCGCTGTAAACGAGTCACGGATTTTTGCGACTTGTTAAATATGTTGCAAAAAATAGCAACATGTATAACAACTTCTCATAGCACGTCTGTAGCATCTTGTAAAAATCCCCAGTTATTAATAAACGCTAATCATGAATTAATTAAGTATTACTATTCATACACCTATTTTTAGGCAAAATTTAAAACTTTTGCTTACACTATGCAAACGAATCAGTATATGTTATGTGATTCACACTTTCACTGAAATGATCTCACATGCATACCACGATATTCTAAATTGTGTACAAAGCAAACCTTGGAACAGTTTTGATCACCCACACACCACAACACACTCACAACCCCCCCCCCCCCCCCCCCCCCCCTATGTCCCACTCTTCTTACATGAGGCCCACAGTATCAAAATGAACACCCAAACACCCAATGGGCCTTGTTAACACCTAAGCCCATTTATTAAACCCAAATAACAACCAAACTAATCCTTAATAATAATCTTTGGCTTTACTATTCATAAGCCCATCACTTAAGCTCAATGCAAACACACTTAATATTAACTAAACACACGACTAACACACGTTTACTTTGAATCGTTTTCTTTGGAATTCGACAGACAACCTATCTAATAAATTACATGAATCGAATCACCACACTATAAAGAATTAAGAACAACAATTACATTTAAATAATACTTACATTTGAATAGTAATCAAAAACCAACGCTTAACGAGCTTGTTTTCTCCTTAAACACACCCAAACATGATCAAATCATACCAAATGAGTTCCAAAGTCTCCCAATGCCTACCAATTGAGTTTACAAACTCATTATAAGTTCTCTTATAACACCTTAAGCCCTAAATGTGCTCTCATGAATTATTTTGTCTCGTTATTATATGGAACGTACCCAAACAAATCCCAAACTCACTCACGTATGCATGAGACCACCAAGGACTATTAGAAATCCATTTTTACACATTATAACCCAAATGAACTAGACCATACCCATTCCTAAACACCTAAGTCTCTAGAACAAAAAACATGGCCCCTTTATATTTATTTTGGTCATGTTAAGGGTCATGTGGACGTTTGAGGACTCCTAAGCGCACACAAACTCCTAAAGTAACATTAAGAATCACGAAATGCACGTACAAGACTCCCACAACTCCTCTAAACACCCATACGATCACAATGTACATATTTGGTCACATTAGTTATTTGTTTGGACCTTTTAACTTTTCCAAACCAAACAAACCCTTGTCATCCCTTCTAAATACAACCTTTCCTCACACAACAGCCACACTACACATGATACTTCATTTTTTGCCTCAGCTCACAAGCTCTCAAAATAAATGATGTACTAGAACCTCTTGCCTAGTCACCCACATAAAACCGAAACATATACACCTTGATACACTTGTATATACTACTTGATATGTACTCAGGTAAACCTACACCCTAGAACTAGTCCTATTCTTTATCTCCTTCTGCTATATTCTCTTTGCCTCCTCAACTTGTCACCCTATCCTCTAATAATATAACCCATGCATATACACTTCACGTATAACTCAAAACAACACACAAACAAACTCTTTGGTTCACTGCTAAGATTAAGGGCCACACCAAGTGTCTTCAAGCTCGTACAAGTCCTCACCAAGTCCTTCTCCAATCCTTGTTGTGCCAACAAACGAGATACAAGCCTCCCTCATCCTCTCCTTGCTCAAACAGTTACAAACTACCCACCTTCTATAGGTGTAGTAAGTCCTTTCAACACTTAGTCATTTTTTTTAATCATATATACTGTTTTCAATACGTATAACCCACCTAAGATTTCATATATTTACTCCTATGTCTCGTTAAGCTTAAAACTCACAAATACACTCACTCAAATCTTATCATAGCTAACAACAGATTTATGAACATATTATACACTTAACACAATGTAGAAACACACAATATAACACGTTTCATAAGTTACTTGGCCTATATCCAAAATTGCCTAAGTATTTCAACATATCACAAAAACAGTTTTTGACATAAGGTAAAATCTTGTAAAACCATATCTATATGTACACCTTATCACACACTTTGCTTAACTTGTTTCACCACACACCAAACAATCATAAGATACCAACTATACACCCACACAATCTTGTTTAATCACTTTGACAAGCTAAAAGCTAGTCACTCTCACACAGTTTCACAAACACCTTAACGGGCCTAAAGCCCATTTAAGTTAAATAAGCACTTTGAGAATAAGCCACCCACAAGCTGATTTGAATATTGAAATAAGCTCATAATAAGCCCATGAACAAGTCCACAAAAATCCAGGTCCATTGGACCCACACACATATCATTGGGCCTTAACAATTTGTTAAAGCCCAATTAACAAACAAAATAAGCTTTAAGCTAATATAAGCGGCCAAATAAGCTCACACAAGCTTGCCTAAGCTTTTGGAAGTATAATAAGCTAAAAGAACTAGAAACATAAGCTAAACATGTATTTTGGACTAAAAATGCAAAGTATGTTAAACTTGAGGGACTAAAACTGTCACTTTTGAAATATGATGACTGAAACTGCCAAATCAGTAACCTAAGGATATAAACTGATAATATAAATGTTTTTCATGTCAAATAAGTCAAATTGAAAGTATTTGAACTTGAAATGAATACTTTTATTAAAAAATGACTAGTTTTGCAAAACTATATAACTACAAGGACTGAAACTGTCAATTCTAAAAACTATGTGTTAAGATAGTATTTTCAGTACACTAAGGGTATTTATTGAATATTTGGACATTATAAGTAGTAAAATGTTATACTTTTATTTACAAGGACTAAAAGTGTAAATTTGGAAAGTTAAAGGACTGAAAGTGTAAATATCAACAAAAGGGTACCCAATCTGCCATATTGGTAATCTAAGGTCAGAAATGAAATATTTATGAACTAAGGGTAATGAAATGTCATTTTTGAAACATGTAAGTCAAAAATGTAATTATACCAAAGTTAAAGGACTAAAATTGTAATTTCCACAAACTTGTGTAAAAATGGCTATTTTGATGACTATAAGGACCAGAAATGAATATTTAGAAAATATTGATGATAAAAGTTCACATTTAATATTTTGTGCCAAAAATGTCATTTTGACAAAGTACATGGACTGAAATGTAAATTTTCACTATTAAGGTCTGAAATGTAAATTTCATGAAACTTTAAGGATTATTAAGTAACTCTAATAAAAACACCTAGGCTTGATACGCTACAACACAACCAGAACACCCAACATTTTATATGTAATAATAGCATGTCACACTGGGCTTGTTGGGCATGTTCGGGTCCACAATTAATAACAGACCAATATAACTAGTATCATTTTAATAATCATTACACATGATGTGACAACTGGCATTTTAGGAAGACATTTTAAAACCCGCATTATGTTAAAGTTGATTTTTATTTAAATATTTGGAATTTTATTCGCAACGAATTTGTAAAATGTAAACCGTGGTTTTAAATTTTGAAGTTTATGTGGAATTGAATTTAAATTATTGTTTTGATATGAAATTTATGTTGTGAATTATTCATTAAGACGTCTTTGAGGCACTACGTTGACTCCGGCATTAGAAATAACCTAACACAATTAAATTTTTGATTTACGGTTTGGTTTATATAAAAATTGAACGTATATTGGAATTTTAATAATAATGGGAACGAGTTTGAGTTGAGGGTGTCGAGATATTTTAAAAAGTTTACGAGTTGGTCCTCGTGTTTATATAACTAGCCACTCCCTATCATCACTATTATTATTATTATTATTATTATTATTATTATTATTATTATTATTCTTATTTAAGAAAAAAAATAATTATAAGAGTAAATATTTGGTCCTTGTGGACCGGTCCAAACACACACACAAACAAACACTCTCATCATCATCTTCAATCTCTCTCTCTCTCTCTCTCTCTCTCTCTCTCTCTCTCTCTCTCTCTCTCTCTACTAACCTTAGCTGCCACCCTCCGGCCGCCACCACCGTCACACCGCCACCCTCACAACCAAACCATCACCACCATCTTAATCCCCTCATCACGATCTTTCTTTTGGTGTAATTCATGCGCCACACAACCACCCCTAACCTCTCGTTTTAATCACCACCGCCACTCAAACACCACTACCACCACTAATACTTTTTTGATTTTTAAAGTCTCTTGTGCTTGGAGTTATTAAAAAGGTAGGTAGCCACGAATTTCAATTCGTATGCCTCGATTTGGTTTCAAAACCGTGTCTACACGGGTTTATCTTGTTGGGTTTCGATTTATACAAATGGGAAATGATATTTTGATTACAATAATGGGTTTGGTATCCGGGTTTAATGAAGATTTAATGGAGGTCGAGTGAACCGCGAGCCTTGGGCTCACGGCTTGTTGTGGTTCGAGCTTTATGCCTCCATTTCTTGATGAGTCTTGACCCTAGTACCTTGTAACTTTAGTTGGGATTATTGGAGTTTGATTTTGGTAGGACTTGGGTGACCATTTTGATGTTGTTGTTGTTCTTGTGTGCCGCGACCTCAAGGGTCCGTTTGGGCAGTTTTGGTGTGCTCAAGTGAGCTTATGCTGCGACCCAAGTGGTCATGGATTCGAGTCTCTTGACTCATGGCACAGGTCGACTTGGTAAACCAACCCGAAACTTGGGTATACTTTGATGTCCATCTTGTTGTTATTTGATTGTTGTTGTTGTTGTATTATTTGTTTCGGGCGAAAATTACTTTTGGGTTGAGACCTTGTGGTCTCGACAATGGGTATGTGATTAATTTGACGAAGTGTTGTAGAGTGTATGGTTGATTGGGGACCGATTGTGAGACGGTCACATTAGTTTGACGGAGATAGGTTAGTCGGGTGCCGTAGTCGGACCCTATTGTTGTAGTTTGTGATATGGGACGAATGACGGAGTTGTGGTATTGACTATATTACTTTGGACTCATGGTTATGCGAGTTGGAGTCACGTTGACTTTCTAGTCAACGGTTGACTTCGGCAAAACGCCTTAACATTTGGATTTGGACAATGAGCCGACAGTGATGACTCGGACATGTGATTCATCTTTTATAACTCGATACAATTTATAATTAAACTAACTAATAAAAACTCGTAATAACTTATATTATCGATATAAACATTTATATAGATATATAAATGTGTAAATGTATATATATTTACATAAGTGTGTATATAATAAATAGGTGATAACGAGTAATAAAAATAATGACGTTGACGATATGTATTAGACTATGAAAATAGTATAATAATGTCGGAAACTTTATTATAACAAAACTAATATAAATAGAAATATAAATATAACGTGAAATGTCTTACGAAATAAAATAAGCTTTCGGAAAATAAAACGAGAAACTTACGAGTTATACGAGATCGAGGGCACTTGAATCCAAGTGGGTCATTTTATTTATTTAGTAACTTTTGTGCTTGTCACGGATGTGTGACGTTAATGGATCCATTTTATATAACTACATAACTTATTTAATCGACGGATTAAATGAGACCTATTTAGTTATATAAAAAGGAGTTATTAACGGGTATTGTATCCTACGACGCCCATAGGTTGTGGTAGGAGTACGGGATAATAAGCTACTAAATATCTCGTGAGGTTTACCGAATTGACGAATTTGGTAAGTTTGATGATATATTTAGGAAACTTATTAGACTTTAAAACTTACCATATAGAAATCTACGTGCTGTGTGATTTAGATTTTGGTATTATCTTGGAATAATATATTAGATAAATAAGTTATGGAGGATTAGCAAGTCGACGGACTTGGTAAATTTCGATGATTTATTTAAATAATATATTGGGCCAATATTAGACCTGTAGATTGTATTGTTATTATTTTTTTCGTTGATTGTGTTTCCTGGCTTGTGTTGAGTCGACCTTCCACCCACATGGATACCAAACGCCAAACTAATACGAGAAAATGGATTTTGGAAAGTAAAAAGGAATACGTTCGGGATTGGGAATGTTTAATTTTTGAGAAAATGATTCTGAGAAAAGTTTATGTTGTTAGGAAGTGCCGAGTCCGTAGTTGCCGTCATTTGAGTTGCTATATGATGAGTGCTCAAACACTCATCATTTTTGGTCAAATCTAAGCTGCAAAACACACAAAAACAGTCAATAATGCATCAAAATACTAAAAATATTTCAAAATTGTGTTTTATATGCAAAATGAGTAAAAACAAATGAAAAACGTACAAAGTTTGCATAATTGGCAGTTTCAGTCCCTCAACTTTCAAAAATTGACAAAACTAGTCCCTGAGCATTTATTTTGCAAGAAAAATCAACCCAAGTCCTTTAAAAGTCAAAATTTATCAAAAATAGACTTTGGGTGAAAAGTTTTGGAAATTTACAAAAAAAGGCCCCTGGAGTTTGAAAATTGGCATAAAAGGTCCCTGGGATTTCAAAATTTGGAAAATTATATTTATGGTCCTTAGAGTATGGAATTGTGGCAGAAATAAACCCTTGAGCACTTTGGAGTTTGTACATAATCAGACCCTCATGTTTGGTTGAATTGCAATTTTGGTCCTTGTTATAACAAAATACCAAACGGATCCTTAGTGTTATTATAAACCAAACCAAACCTAATCCATTACCTAATCCACCCTTACCCCCCTTGGCCCAGTCCACCACCATCCGGCCCAAACCTTTTAAAATAAAAATCCCACCCCATTTTTTTATTATCCTCAGTCAAACCCCCATTTGACTTCCATCCCCAAACAAATACCCGTGAACCTTTTCCCTCCCCCTAGCCTGCAAAACCCTGCCATATCCCAACACCATCATCACCTCTACCCTCCCCCTCTGCCACACTCAACCCTTATCCCTCCAAACACTAAAAAACCAAAACCTTACACCCCCTGCCAAGAATCAGTGCCAAGTTGTAATACCCCTTTTCCCGCCAAAACAAGATTGGAGGGCCAAGATGCATTTATCTCATCCTATGGCTCAGATTCAAAGTGGGAAGTGTCCAGGGCTACTTTTTAAAGCTTATAAATAAAGAAGGAAGGGAAGAGCAGAAAGTGTTAGCTAGTTAGATAGTTAATTAGTAGATTTTAATCAGTTTAATGGTAGCATAATATGAAGCTCAAATAAATTATGTTAATGTTGTTCTAAGTTTTCTAGTATTGTAACTTCCCAGCTTTGTACTTTTTCAATTTTCTAATAGAATCAAGTTTGAATCAATGTCAAGATTATTTTCAAATCTTTTAGTTTTTCACATCATGTCTGTTTAATAATTCATAAGCTTTTATCTTGTTTCAGTAAGCCTATTTAAGCTTTATCATAGCTTTTGTGAGTTTAAATTAGTTAATGACTGATTTAATCATAAATTTCTGAAAAGTCAACATAAAGTGAAATAAGCACTTTCTTATCCAGAACTGATTGTGAAGTCCTAGGCCTTGAGTTTAACTTATCTGAGCTCCTCACTGAGGATCACTTATCCTTGGTTGTGCCTGAGCAGTTACTTGTGTTCAAAGTTGCTTGAAATTTCATACTTGGTCAACTGAATGAATCATCTATTTTGGGTTAGTTTTCTACTTATCTCTGCAGCATTGTACCTTTTACAACTTTTATTTAGCTTGCATAAGTAGGTTGCATCAGTACCCTAGCCTAATTCATCTTAAATGCATAAAAACTAAAAATCAGTCCAGTTAAAGGGGTGTTTGGTTTAGTTAATTGGACTCAGTTGTTGTTGTTATTTGTGGGTAGATCCTATTTAGATAAGTCACTTAGGCCTAAATTAGCTCAGAGAAACACTTGCCTTGGTCATTTTACATGAAAAAGTCAATTGTTTACTTAACTTCCCTTGGCAGCTTAACTGTGAAGAATTGTTGCACCAAATCCTTGATTTCATCTTAGAATTAGTTAGTATTGTTTGATTTAGTTGTACTTAGGTTAGATATAACTTAGTTAATCATTCAAGCTCAGTATAAATTCATAAAAGTCAATTGGTGCAAAATCTTTCATGAAGTCAAACTTGCATACTAGGATTTTGGGCAAAATTCAAATCAAATTCTAGGGTTCATCAATGCATGAAAAGTAGTAAGGTTTGCTGATTTGAGATGTTTTCTAGCTTGTGCACCCAAATCAAAAAGAAGTTTGAAATTTGAAGGTGATTTACTCATCCAAATTTGACTTGGAAGTTGTGTTTGACTGGGCTGCTCCCCTGCACCTCAGTTTTTGCCAGATTTCAATTGCACATAGAGGATCCAATTGTAGGTGCAAATCTGTGATCTTTGTTGATTTAGGAATCCCAATAGGTAGTCTATAGTTTTTAGGAGTTATTTTGCTTATTTGGGTTTATTAAGTGCTTATTCTGAAGCTATCATTTTGCCTATTCTTAATGGTCTGCTGATGCACACTCTTGTTCTTGATTTTTATCAACTGAGTTTTGTGATCTCTTGTTCTTAAATTTGTTGTTGTTCTTTGTTGTTGTCATTGATCTCTGTAGTTATTATTGTTGTTGTTTGTATGCTTGCATCAGCTTTTGTAAGCTTGTGGCTTATTTGAGATCAATTGCTTGTTTGAGATTATTGATGCTCATGTTCTTGTAAGCTGAGCTTGTTGATTCTTTCCCATTCTAATTTGATCTTGTTGTTATTATTACTTGTTGCTGCTACTTTGTTTGTTTAAGCTTTTGTGATTTCTTGGCTTATATGGTTTGGCTTATTTGAGTTGCTTGTTGGCTGCCATATCTCAAAAGCTCTCTTAAAACATTAAAATGCCAACTGTTGGTCCTATAAGCTTGCAAAAGCTTATTTTAAGCTTCTCAGCTAAAGCTTTTTCACAAAAGTTGGTTATAGTTGTTGTTTAGTTGTTTTGCAAAAAGAAAAATTGAAAAATAAAATAATTTGGCAAAAGTCACAAAAGCAAGGGTCGAACCTGTGACCCCTTGCTCATACACACAACACCCACACCATGCACCAACTGCCCTAGGGTCTTTTTCAGGTTTATACTTGAAAGTTTTACTCTTATAGTAGTGTAGTATACATTAGCTTATTTACTTAGTTTAAGCTTATTTACTGCTTATTAATAAGTGCTTAGGACATTTTTATATTTTTTACAACCTTCTGTTAGTATTCAGTAGTTATACAAAAATTTTCATATTTTTATAAATTAGTTTAGTATTTAATATAATTAAAATAGTTTAATTTAGGTTTTAAATAAATAATAAGTAATTAATTATAAAAAAGCTTATTTATTAGTACTTAGGTAATTTTATATTTTTATTAAGTTTCTGTTATATTAATGTAGTTATAGAAAAAGTTTTATAATTTTTACTTTCCATTTAGTATTTATTTTAATTAAATTAGTGTAATTAAGTTTAGTTAGTAATTAATTAATAATAAATAATTAAAAAGTCAAAAAAATAATTTTCTTTTTTCTAAAATTTTCTTTTATCATTAGGTTCGTAAAAATATAATTTTCATGTCCGTAGGGTTAACGTAGCTTAAAATTCACGTTTTATTTCGCGCACTCGCGTTTTATTTAAATAACTTTTACGTTTTTTAAAATTTAGGTTACGTTCGTAAAAGTAATTTGTAAAATAAAGAAAAACCAAAACATAAAAAAAGTGATAGCTTCTATTTAAGCCCTTTTGGCTTATTTTTCTGCTTATTTATAAGCAAATTCTGATTTTAAATTTTTAGATTACGTTTTAGGTTAACCAGGTTTCACGTTATTGTTCATATAGTTTGTTTATATCGTTCTCATTCGTATTTCCTTAGCGTAATCATTCAAACCTTTATACACCCTTTCCCGTCCAAATTCACCCGATCACAAACCCATTTTAATACCATCCACACCTCGTCGGGACATAACGACCCGGGGAAACACTATACTTCTGCGGAGATTTGAGCCTAAGGAGTTTGACTTTATTGACCACATCCGTGGTTGACTTTAGTTGACTACTTTTACCTCAATCAAATTTTGGCGCCGCTACCGGGGAGGTTGTGCGCGCTATTCTAAACGGTTTTACAGATTAGTGAATCTGGATATACACTCATTGTATATTTACCATCCTTTGTTCATATTTTCTTATTATAAAAACAAAACTGTTCCCAAAAACTTTTTAAAATTAGTTTTCAACGAACACAAAAAACCAAAAAGATTTTCTTTCTTATTTGTACAAAATGTTTATTCAAAAATCCAAAAATATTCACCTTTACCCTCTCACATCTTTGATTCTTCATCCCTACCCCTCTGTAAACCTTTGATTCTTTCTATGTCGTATCCACACCATTGTGGTTGTCAATGGTGTGGTGGTCCTCATAATGGTGGGAATTGTCCCGGATGTAGCATGGTAGAGTCAGGAGATGGGTCTGTCTATAACCAGGATCCCTATTCCTACCGACACGATTGATTCATTCCATCAGCTACCACACCATGAGACTCAGCAGTTTTACTATTGTGAGTGCTGTGGTGGTTCACATTACAGTTCTGATTGTCGATCAGGATACACGCTTGTCTATGAGCAGTTTCCTGATAACAATTATGACTACAACACATACGACTCACAGCCACATCAGTTCAACTGTTGTGAGTACTGTAGAGGTCCACACTTTAGCTCTGATTGTTAAACAAAGAATCCATTTCCTTGTAACAATTTTGACTCTTCGTATCAAGACCAACCTCCACAGTATCAAATGATCCAAGCAACTCCTCAAATCCAACAAGACTTTTTAGAGGTTCTCGAGAAATTTAAAGAACTTAAGGAGGAGTTGGCTAATATTTTGCTTCGCCATGCTCCAAGTTCTTCTTGTGCGTATTGTGGGGGACCTTATGATGATTTTCAATGTCAACCGTATTATAAACCCGAACATTGTTCTAGTTCTGATACATCTGGTTTTGACACATCCACACCCCCACAATTTCCACTCATTCAATATTCCCGTGGGAAATCCATGGAAGAATTACTTGTAGAAGAACGAGCTGCTAGAAACGAAAAGACCATGGAAGAATTACTTGCTGAGCAAAGAGCAGCTAAAATACGTGTCAATCTTCGCTATGCTGCTCTATATGATGACGATGATGACAGTGATGATGATGAAGATAACATTGTCGTTATTCAAAAAGATTCATCAGATTCGTCAGTTGTAATTCCTTCCATTGAAAATCAGGGAGAAAATAATGTGACAAAGTCACTAGCCGTTGATCAAATGAAACTTGAAAATTCCATAACTGCTAGTACTTCTAAACTCCCTCAGTCTATTGATATCACACCCGAAGTTCACACTCACTCTCTAAATATGGGGGATGAGCATCTTAGCACTGTTCCTGAAATGGAATCGGACGATTTTATAAAGTCTAGTGTTGAGAACCTTGTCCCAATCCCGAGAGAGTCACAGGGAACTTTGGAGCTTATGTGTGATCTTCCGTCCCCTCTTGAGTGTTCAAACGATCATTTTGAAACTTTCTCAGATTTTAATGATGATTGTACATCTCATGGAGACATTGAGTATATTGAGGCATCACTCCCACAGTCTGATGCTGATCCTCTTCTTGAGGAGTTCGCCGATGAACTTACTCACATCAATCCACTTTCATCAGAAAGTGATGATGGTCTCCTTGACTTTGAAGCCGATCTGGGAGAAATTGAAAGTCTCCTATATCATGATCCGTCACTCACTTCTGATCCTAACAGTCCAATAGAGAATAATAATCACTGTTGGATCATGAACACCTTGAACTTGTGTTAATATGATACTTTGAGTAATACCACTAAGTATGCGGAATCTACTTAATGATACTTAGAAGATTGATTGTGAATGAAACAGTTATATGTATGTGAGAACAATGTATGTAACAAACAAATAGCTCCAATATTATTAATGATAATAATATGAGTGATCTATGATATCACTAGGGTTACACCTTGAAGCTCTGAGAAAAACGTATATGAAAGTTATTTTTAACCTTTAACCTAGGATCTCCTTTTATACAACAAGGAGTCCTCTTCTACAAGATAAGTATAATGCTAATAGAATAAGATATACACAAGATCTATTCTATATTTATCTCTACGCGTTTCTCTAACAGTTATCTACTTAGCAGTGGTAATATATGTTCTTGCAGTGGTAATGAGTTTCCACTGCAAGTACATTCTTCAGCAGTTGTAACATCTTCACTAGCCGTGGTAACTGTTAGTATAATTCCCAACAATCCTCCCCTAAACTTATGATTTATAAGTAAATCAACAAGTTTCTTCAAATAGTCAACATAATGAGGATATGGGAATTCTTCCAAACACTTATCTTCTTTTTCTTAACTCATTAGCAGCTCTTGAATATTGATCTTGAATCTTTTGAATCAAAGTAGCTCCTTAGCTTTGACATGAGCAATCCTCCCCTGAATCTTATCATCATATTTCCTCCCCTGTTTGGGAGAATCATCACCAAAATCAGCACAATCAGATAAAATACAGAAGAACTTGAAGATTCCACTATGTTTACTCTCCTCATCCATAAAGTTTGTTTGTAGTAGCAATATATTCTTCAAGAGTATCCACCTTTTATGATAATTTGGTACACAGTTCCATCAATTCCTTTTGTATCATACTGCCTTCAGCACTTCCAGATGTATTACCTTCTGGGAGAGGTGCATCTTTAGGCAAAGACTCAGTTTCTCACCTAGTTAAACTAGATAGTACTTCTGAACCACCCATATGTTATAATTTGGCTAGGGATTTCACTACCTGTATCCAATTCCTGAGAATCAGACACATGAAGTGTTGCCATGGTAGAGCTTTTAATGATGTTAACACTGTCATGTCTTGCAGCTACACATAATAAGGATTAGTTGCTTAGATCAATAGTGAAAAAAATTTTACTGTCAGTAGTAACTGTGAACCTGCAGTGGTAAAAATCAACACAATTTTCAAAGAGCAGTGGAAAGTAAAACATGTAAAATTAGCTGCTCTTATCATAGTTTTTAGCAAACTATCAGCTATCAACGGATTTGATATGTCTTTACCATGAGCCGTTTGCTATGGACTAGCCAACTCTTGATCACAAGGATGTATGGTGAGTTGAGAACCTAGTTTTTGGTAAACTATCAACCATGAACGGATTTGATGTGTCTTTACCTATAGCCGTTTGCTCAGGACTAGTTGATTCTTATGTGGATAAGACATGGTGAATCAATAACCATTTGTTATGTGTCTTAAGATACACATCTTATAACTCCATTCACCTTAATCAATACTGGGTTTGGCTGTGTACAAAGAATAAGAACCAAACTTAACCAATATTAGTTAACCCAAGTAACTTTTTAACCAAGTTACTATTTATACATTAATTACTCCAAAGTCAACCCGATATCTTCCATAATTACTCCTCCAAACTACCAAAAACAGATAGGAGTAAAGATACTTCATTAATTATCCATTGGCCTTGACTTTGCATATAAATAGGGGTCTCAAAACACACTTATCAGCATCAACCAACTTATCACTTGAACAAACCCTAAACTGCAACATGAGTTTCCCAATCGTGTACATCTCCTCTGACAATTCTTCTGATGAAGAGATCAGCTATTGCTCAGATTCTGAGGAGCTTTCCTCTGGATGGAATGGATACTTTCCACCAAGTGCTTTTCCATTAAATACTGCATCAGCTCCATCTCTTGATGTCGATTCAGAGGAAGATGATCCAACCTTCAACCTTTCTGAGGAACTACCAAAGGCACTTACAACTGCCCTAAAGACTGCCATACACAACATGAAGTGGCCAGAGTCTTCAAAGCATGCAAAAGATCTGAAACCTCCACCACAAGTGCTTGGGCTTGCTTGTCCAAGAAAACAGTTGTCCTTTGATAAGAAGAGGAACAAGCCAGCTAAGAACAAGCATGCTTATAAGGGCAAAGGGAAGAAGCCTATGTAGTGTCTGAAGATCTTAGTTGTGAGGTTGTGGGTTGTTTGTTTAAGTTTTTCTTGTGTTTTGAACTTGTCTTAGTGAAAGAATGTACTCCGCAACCTTTGGAAGTGATAAATAAATGATCTGCTCTGTTTCCTTATTACCACTGTGAGAGCAAATCTTTTCACTGTATGATGCATAGTTTCCACTGAGCATGTTTCTCCTGCATAGGTGTTAGTGGAAAACCATACAAACATATACAAACAATAATAGTACATTAAAAGCTATCCTGCTACACTAAACAGTATTAGACATCAAAAGTTTATGGATTAAGCATTCCAATACCTGTTACCAAGTACTGAAACCTACCCACATCAAGCCCTTTTGTTAATAAATCAGCATAATTGTTATCAGTGTGAATTTTGACAACATTAATGAGCTTTTTCTCAAAACAATCTCTAATAAAGTGATGTCTAATTTCAATATGTTTAGTTTTAATGTGTTGCACAGGATTCTTAATAATGCAAATGGTACTACTATTGTCTATATATATGATGGTGTTCATGAAATTGTACCCATAATCCAAGAGTTGATTCTGAAGCCAAAGGATCTGAGCACAACAACTAGCAGCTGCAACATATTCTGCTTCAGTAGTTGAAGTAGCAACCATTGTCTGTTTCTTGCACTGCCATGACACCAATCTACATCCAAGAAATTGACATCCTCCTGTGGTTGACCTTCTATCCAAGCTTGCACCAGCATAATCACTGTCTGAGTATGTAATCAATTCCATAGGAGAATCCCTTGGATACCACAATCCTAGATTAGGATAAGTCTTCAAGTATCTAAAAATCTTTTCCACTGCTGTCATATGTGATGTCTTAGGAGTCACTTGAAATCTTGCACAGGCACACACAGCAAACATAATGTCTGGCCTTGATGAAGTAAGATACATCAAAGAGCCAATCATTGACCTGTAAGTATGGACATCAACATTAACACCACTAGCATTCTTCAACAATAAGTGAGTGGTCTTGTCAGCAGGGGTATTGGAAGATTTTGCATCAGTGAACTTGAACTTCTTAATTATCTCAGCCACATACTTGTCTTGGCTGATAAATATACCTTCCTTACTCTGTTGAACTTGCAACCCCAAAAAGAATGTAAGTTCTCCCATAGAACTCATTTGAAATTCATCTTTCATCAGCTTCTCAAACTCTTTGTACATCTCTTGTTTAGTAGATCCAAAGATAATATCATCAACATATACTTGCACAAGTAGAATATCACCCTTGTCTTTCTTGATGAACAAAGTTTGATCAATATTGCCTCTATGAAACCCATTATTCAATAAATAAGTAGTTAAGGTTTCATACCACTTCCTTGGAGCCTGATGTAGACCATAAATAGCCTTAACCACTTTGTAAACTTTATGAGGGTGTTGAGGATCTTCAAAGCCTAGAGGTTGAGAAACATATACCTCCTCATCAATAGTACCATACAGAAAGGCACTCTTTACATCCATTTGATAGACTGTAAAGCCCATAAAGGGTGCATAGGCTAAGAACAATCTAATAGCCTCAATCCTTGCAACAGGAGCAAACACTTCTTCATAATCAATACCCTCCTCTTGAGTGTATCCTTGAGCAACCAATATAGCTTTGTTCCTGATTACAATTCCTCTTTCATCCTTCTTGTTTCTGAACACCCATTTAGTACCAATGACCTTCATACCATCAGGCAAGTCACAAAGAACCCAGACCTTTTGAAGCTTAAACTGCAGCAACTCATCTTGCATAGCTTCAACCCAGCTAGATTCTCCTAGAGCCATATACACATTCTTAGGCTCCATCTGTGAGAGAAAACAGAAGAACAAACACTCATTCTTCTTGCTATGTTTCTTGGACTCATACACTTCACTTATGAACCCATGAATATCATTTTTCTTTGTCTGTCTTCTAGTCTTCACACCTGATTGAAGTTCACCAATAACATTCTCAAGTGGATGCACTTTGTGAATGGTAGACTGTGATGTGCTAGGAATATCATAAGTTGTAGGCATGTTTGAGATCTCTACATCATCACTTGTAGTTTCCTGAGCTGTATTTTCCACATTTGGACCATCAATGGAAACGTTTTGTGTTACAGTGGTAACAGGATTACCACTGCCTTCAGGAACTTCTTTATGCAGAACATCAAAATCCACAAATTCATCTTCCTTATCAGAATTCTTGGAAGGCTGTGAGTCTCTAGTACCATCAAAATCCCAAATAGGCATAACAAATTGATCTTTATCATCTTCATCATCTCTGTAAGAATCATCTTCATCAATAAACTCTTCTGTATCCTCAAGATCAGCATCACTTGAATCTGAGGTAATAGGAACATAGTTCATTGTATTTGATAAAGTCTCAAGATCAAATAGCCATTCAGGTCCTGAACCTGCTATGTTAGCTTTATTTTCAAGAAACTGAACATGCAAATTCTCTTCTATTTTCCTTGTTCTTAAGTTGTAGACTCTAAAAGCCTTACTAACCATGGAATAACCAACAAAGAAACCTTCATCTGCCTTTTCTTCAAATTTTCCCAAATGATCAATGGTATTGAGAATTGTGACATGACATCCAAATGGCTTCATGAAATCCAAGAGTGGGGGTCTGCCTCTGAATAGCTCAAAAGGTGTCTTGTTCTTTGACTTGACCACTAAAACCCTGTTTTGAATATAGCAAGCAGTGTTAACTGCTTCAGCCCAAAAAGTCACCGGAAGCTTTGAATCAGCTATCATGGTTCTAGCAGCCTCAATTAATGTTCTATTTCTTCTTTCAGCAACACCATTTTGCTGAGGTGTTCTAGCAACACTAAATTCTCTTCTAATACCTTTGTCTTTGCTGAAATCATCCATTACTCTATTCTTGAACTCTGTCCCATTGTCACATCTGATGATCTTTATCTTCTTTTCAGCTTGATTTTCAACTTCAGTGATGAAAGTCTTGAGAATGCCTGTAGTTTCATCCTTGGTAGATAAGAAGAAAACCCATGTAAATCTACTGAAATCATCAGTCACAACAAGACAATACTTCTTCAAATTTATGCTGCTAACAGGAGTAGGACCAAACAAGTCCATATGCAGCATGTAGAGTGGATGATCAATAGAATTCACTGCCTTGGTCTCGCAAGAAACTCTGTGTTGTTTACCTTTAAGACAGGCAACACAAGTTTGATCATTTTCAAATCTCTTCTCAGGTAAACCTATGACTAGACCATCTTTAACAATCTTATTAATGGTCTTGAAGTTCACATGACCAAGTCTTCTGTGCCAAAGCATAGATTCATCCAAAGTGGCTTTTGCAAGTAAACAAGTAACATCATCTTTAGCCACTATCTTCTTCATGTCAATGCTATATAGATTACCTTTTCTAGGAATTTTAAGCAAAATATCTTTTTCTTCTGGTAGCTTATAATCCTTAGATAAGATATAGCAATCATCTTCTGAGAATAGAACTCTATTTTTCTTGTCACACATCTGTGACACACTGAAGAGGTTGTACTTGAGTTCTAGTACATAGTATACATTCTCAAAATCCAAGTTTCCAGCCTTGATTGTTCCTTTGCCAGAAACCTTGCCACCAATACCTCCTCCAAAGCTGACAGCCTGTCCATCAAATGATTTGAAATCGGAGAGATAGGACTTGTTGCCAGTCATGTGCCTGGAACATCCACTGTCTGAATAACCTTGATCCTCTTTTGTCTTTGAATGTCCCTGCACATAAAAATAAAGGAATTAGTTCCTTTTGGGGACCCAAGCCACAAATGACTTGGATCTGCCTCGTGTATCAATATAATTGTATCTATCAAAGGTCATTGATACACCATTGGGAGTGTTTGAGGTTGTTGTTCCTTTTGGTTTCCATTCCCAACGAGCTGAGGCCTTTACAGCATTTCCCATGTTTACCCTTTTCTTGTTCACAGAGACACCAGTGGAAACATTTGGTCTTGCAGTGGTAACTGCAGGCCTAGCAGTGGAAACTGCTGAATCAGTAACTTTGGGTCTCCACATGTGTTTCTTGTGAACATTCTTTTCAAAATGAGTCTTTTTCCCTGTTTGATAAGATTTAACAAAAGTAGTGACAGGGGACTTAGGATAAACTCTGTTTTTACTACTGGCAGTGGCAACTGCTGGTCTAGCTGTGGAAATTGATTTGATGCCAGTGTGAAGTAAAACAGACCTGGGAACCATCTTGCTTAGGGGGTTTGGGTGAGTTATTTTATTAGAATTATGTCCATTCACCCTTGTATTGCCAAATACCTCCCTTCTTCCCATGTGGTAGTTACAAGTATAAGAAAGATGATCAAAGCTACCACAAATATGACAGGCCTTATTGTTAAAAACAAAATCACTACAAAACTGCCTAGTTTTAACATGATTCCAACTTCTCATGTTCCCTCTAGGAGATTTAGACCTATCCCTGTACATCTCTGCATACCTAGTAGTAGGCCTAGTGTAATTTGACTGTGTCCTAGGCTTCTCTTTGACTACTTCAGGAATACTTTTTCTAACCTCCACTTTAACATTCTCAGAAGTACTAGGTTTAGACTCAACATGTTAACATTCATCTTTGAGTGATGAATCACTAGCACTATCAAAAGTCTCAACCTCAACCTGAACCTTTTCTGCTTCAACTGGTTTAACAAATTTTGGTCCATAGGTCATAGGTAGATCCTGAAATTCTTTTAAACCAGTATGAGCTAAGTCAATGCCAGGAGGTGCTGGAACACCTCTTAGAGGAGGTGGAACAGATTTGTATCCAAGACCTGATTTAGCTTTGCTCACAACTTGGGCTTCCCAAATTTTACTAATACTCTTAGATTGGTGATCTAATGTTTGATTAGTTATCTGAATATTCTCACTAGCCTTTTTAACTTTTTCCATCTCTTCCCTAAGAGCTTTATTCACAGCAACCTGAAAATCTAAGTCTCTTTTTAAAACAGCAATGTCATCATTGAACTTAGATTCATTTGCCCTATAATGCTCTAACTGCTTTTCTAAAACACCTAGACCTCTTTTATGATTTGCTAAGTTATAATTTGTATGATTTAACTCTAGCATCTGTGCATCATATTGTGCTTTTATGTTCTCATACTCTTTTAAGGCCTTACAGTTTTTAGAACAAGCATTATTAGTATGTACCTCAGTGTCAGAGAAAGCCATGAGTGCATGCTCAGTAGCAAGCATTGCAGATTCTGAATCATCTTCTCCATCCTGAGTCATAAAGCTCCAATCAAAGCTCACTCCATCAATAGCCAATAGCACCTTTGGCTCTTCAGTTGTAGGTTCTTTGTTCTTGTCCTTCTTGTACCAAGTTGACTTGTTATCAGACTTCCTTGGCTTCCTACATTCTCTAGCAAAGTGCCCCTTCTTATGACAATTGTAGCACTCCACCTTCTTCTTGTCAAAACCTACAGTCTCATTGCCACTGATGTTGATCTTTCTACCAGTCTTCTTCCAAAACTTCTTTGTTCTTAAGCTTAGTAATGCCACCTGCCATTTAATGTCCATCTCCTCCATATCATCTTCATCAATTTGATCCAAATCCTCATGATTGAGAATTGAACCACCCACTTGGCTTGATATAAAGGCATAGAAAGTAGCATCACTTAGTCCTGCAACCTGTTTCTTTGAGCTCCCAGTGGAAACACTTCCATTACCAGTGGTAACAATCATGTTATCACTGTCATCATCACTATCACTTTCTTCATCTGAATCATCATTAAAGGATGATGATATGAGTGCCACACTTGCAGAACTTGTACTTAATTTGCCAACTTTCTTTAATCTTTGTTCAATAACTTTGAAGTTATTGTACAAGTCATTAAGCTTCATTGTCTCCAAATCTGGCTTATCTTCCCATACTGCAACATTGGTTTCAAACTCAGAGGGTAGGCTTCTTAGAAATTTTAGATCGAGGTCTTCCTTTTCCACCTCAAGTCTAAAAGCAGTGAGTTGAGTAACAATCTTTTGTAGCCTTGTGAAGATGCTATCAAGAGATTCATTACTTGTTGAACCAAAGTTTTCATAAGTCTGCTTCAGTAAAGTCTTTTGAGTCTTCTTGGTGGAATCATTACCACCAAACACTTCACAGATCTCATCAAAAAGAGTCTTTGCAGACTTGTATTTGCTGAAAGCTAGAACTTGTTCTCTGGGTAGATCCATCAACAGCAAACCTCTAGCCTTCAAATCATTCTTCAGTTGACTTCTTTCATCATTAGTGACAGGACCAGTGTTAACTTTTGTTACAGTTTGGTCACCAACCTGCTCTACAGTTGTACCAGGCTTGAAGGAATTTCCACATATAATGATCTCCCATAATGTGTAGTCTTGAACCATAAAGAATTGTTCTATCATAAGCCTCCACATTTCAAAGTCATTTAATTTAAGCTTTGGAAGCTTTGCAGCAATGTTTGATTGACTTGTTTCTGTCTCCATTCTTCTGAGTGAACTTTAGGGTCTTCTAAATCAAAATATCAAAGCCTTGCTCTGATACCACTTGTTGGATCGTGAACACCTTGAACTTGTGTTAATATGATACTTTGAGTAATACCACTAAGTATGCGGAATCTACTTAATGATACTTAGAAGATTGATTGTGAATGAAACAGTTATATGTATGTGAGAACAATATATGTAACAAACAAATAGCTCCAATATTATTAATGATAATAATACGAGTGATCTATGATATCACTAGGGTTACACCTTGAAGCTCTGAGAAAAACGTATATGAAAGTTATTTTTAACCTTTAACCTAGGATCTCCTTTTATACAACAAGGAGTCCTCTTCTACAAGATAAGTATAATGCTAATAGAATAAGATATACACAAGATCTATTCTATATTTATCTCTACGTGTTTCTCTAACAGTTATCTACTTAGCAGTGGTAATATATGTTCTTGCAGTGGTAATGAGTTTCCACTGCAAGTACATTCTTCAGCAGTTGTAACATTTTCACTAGCCGTGGTAACTGTTAGTATAATTCCCAACAATCACTTTGTTCCCGAAGCATTTAATACTACTCTCACCAATCCTCTATTTGAATTCGAATCTGAATTCACTTTGATTTCTGAGAATCCAATCTTTGATATTCAGAATGAGGATTGTGATGAGTCTATTCCGGAACATGAATTCACAGATTCACATCTTGTGAATGATTCTCTTCATGAGGAGTTCTCCGGTGAACTCACTCATCATATCATGACTCCTCCGGAGTTTGATAGCCCGGGGGGAGATGCACTCAATCATGAGGATTTGGAAATTCCCACCCACCCTCCCGGGATGTTTACGAGCTTAACCCTTGAAATCCAAATTCAGGCTAATGAGCCTGATCTCGAGGAAGAAGATCAAATCATGATTTTTATCATGGTTTTCTTCCTTTTCTTCACCTACAGGGTGACTTCTCCTGTTCTTCACTCCTTCGGGAATGAAGACATTATCTTTGACCCTGGCATCACCGCTTATAGTTTATACTATCTAAGCCGGGATTATATCTCATCGGTGTGGAACTTTCACGTGCTTCAAATGTTTGTCCAAACATCTTGAATGAAAGTCCGATGTAGATTGTTTCTTCCACATCATGCTTCCCCAAGAACCAATGAATTCGGGGTCAAGTCAAGCTAGCGACTCGGTAAACAAAAACAGTAGCATGTACTTAGGGTTTTCACCCTAAGTGTAGGGGAGTTACCCCTGCTGTGGTTACCAATAAAGTGAAAATTCAAAATTGTGTTTCCACATTTAGCTTGTAATGTTGCCCTTTTACGTTCAAAGAGTCGGCATAATAGCCGGGACTTTGAATATTGAGGACAATATTCATCCTAAGTGTGGGGGGTATTCTAGCGAATTTTATCACATTTTACTATCTAGTACCCCCGTTTTGGCCAAAATTTCAAAAAATTTAAAAAATTTTCACTAAAAGCGAATGAGTTGGCTAGCCCGCAAGATTATGGCTTGTGGTAAAGGCAGTGGAAAAACCATAATTGGTAATCAGCTCACCAAGATGTTGACTTTGTCCATCAAGAGTTGGCTAGTCCAGAAGCAAACGGCTTTTGGTAAAGACGAATCAAATCCGTTGACAGTTAGTGGTTTGCTCAAAATCACATGGTTATCAGGTGGACCATAGTTCTTACTTGAATCGATACATCTGGCTACTCCAGAAGTGATGGCTTTTGGTAAAGAGTTTAAAATCCATTGAGTTTTCAAAACAGTTTATTGCAAGGGACTAGCAATAGTTTAGTGTGGGGGATTGATGAGTGCTCAAACACTCATCATTTTTGGTCAAATCTGAACTGCAAAACATACAAAAACACTCAGTAATGCATCAAAATACTAAAAATATTTCAAAATTGTGTTTTATATGTTTTAGATGCAAAATGAGTAAAAACAAATGAAAAACGCACAAAGTTTGCATAATTGGCAGTTTCAGTCCCTCAACTTTCAAAAATTGACAAAACTAGTCCCTGAGCATTTATTTTGCAAGAAAAATCAACCCAAGTCCTTTAAAAGTCAAAATTTATCAAAAATAGACTTTGGGTGAAAAGTTTTGGAAATTTACAAAAAAGGCCCCTGGAGTTTGAAAATTGGCATAAAAGGTCCCTGGGATTTCAAAATTTGGAAAATTATATTTATGGTCCTTAGAGTATGGAATTGTGGCAGAAATAAACCCTTGAGCACTTTGGAGTTTGTACATAATCAGACCCTCATGTTTGGTTGAATTGCAATTTTGGTCCTTGTTATAACAAAATACCAAACGGATCCTTAGTATTATTATAAACCAAACCAAACCTAATCCATTACCCAATCCACCCTTACCCCCTTGGCCCAATCCACCACCATCCGGCCCAAACCTTTTAAAATAAAAATCCCACCCCGTTTTTTTATTATCCTCAGTCAAACCCCCATTTGACTTCCATCCCCAAACAAATACCCGTGAACCTTTTCCCTCCCCCTAGCCTGCAAAACCCTGCCATATCCCAACACCATCATCACCTCTACCCTCCCCCTCTGCCACACTCAACCCTTATCCCTCCAAACACTAAAAAACCAAAACCTTACACCCCCTGCCAAGAATCAGTGCCAAGTTGTAATACCTCTTTTCCCGCCAAAACAAGATTGGAAGGCCAAGATGCATTTATCTCATCCTATGGCTCAGATTCAAAGTGGGAAGTGTCCAGGGCTACTTTTTAAAGCTTATAAATAAAGAAGGAAGGGAAGAGCAGAAGGTGTTAGCTAGTTAGATAGTTAATTAGTATATTTTAATCAGTTTAATGGTAGCATAATATGAAGCTCAAATAAATTATGTTAATGTTGTTCTAAGTTTTCTAGTATTGTAACTTCCCAGCTTTGTACTTTTTCAATTTTCTAATAGAATCAAGTTTGAATCATTGTCAAGATTATTTTCAAATCTTTTAGTTTTTCACATCATGCCTGTTTAATAATTCATAAGCTTTTATCTTGTTTCAGTAAGCCTATTTAAGCTTTATCATAGCTTTTGTGAATTTAAATTAGTTAATGACTGATTTAATCATAAATTTCTAAAAAGTCAACATAAAGTGAAATAAGCACTTGCTTATCCAGAACTGATTGTGAAGTCCTAGGCCTTGAGTTTAACTTATCTGAGCTCCTCACTGAGGATCACTTATCCTTGGTTGTGCCTGAGCAGTTACTTGTGTTCAAAGTTGCTTGAAATTTCATACTTGGTCAACTGAATGAATCATCTGTTTTGGGTTAGTTTTCTACTTATCTCTGCAGCATTGTACCTTTTACAACTTTTATTTAGCTTGCATAAGTAGGTTGCATCAGTACCCTAGCCTAATTCATCTTAAATGCATAAAAACTAAAAATCAGTCCATTTAAAGGGGTGTTTGGTTTAGTTAATTGGACTCAGTTGTTGTTGTTATTTGTGGGTAGATCCTATTTAGATAAGTCACTTAGGCCTAAATTAGCTCAGAGAAACACTTGCCTTGGTCATTTTACATGAAAAAGTCAATTGTTTACTTAACTTCCCTTGGCAGCTTAACTGTGAAGAATTCTTGCACCAAATCCTTGATTTCAGCTTAGAATTAGTTAGTATTGTTTGATTTAGTTGTACTTATGTTAGATATAACTTAGTTAGTCATTCAAGCTCAGTATAAATTCATAAAAGTCAATTGGTGCAAAATCTTTCATGAAGTCAAACTTGCTTACTAGGATTTTGGGCAAAATTTAAATCAAATTCTAGGGTTCATCAATGCATGAAAAGTAGTAAGGTTTGCTGATTTGAGATGTTTTCTAACTTATGCACCCAAATTAAAAAGAAGTTTGAAATTTGAAGGTGATTTACTCATCCAAATTTGACTTGGAAGTTGTGTGTTTGACTGAGCTGCTCCCCTGCACCTCAGTTTTTTCCAGATTTCAATTGCACATAGAGGATCCAATTGTAGGTGCAAATCTTTGATCTTTGTTGATTTAGGAAGCCCACTAGATAATCTATAGTTTTTAGGAGTTATTTTGCTTATTTAGGTTTATTAAGTGCTTATTCTGAAGCCATCACTTGGCCTATTCTTAATGGTCTGCTGATGCACACTCTTGTTCTTGATTTTTATCAACTGAGTTTTGTGATCTCTTGTTCTTAAATTTGTTGTTGTTGTTTGTTGTTGTCATTGATCTCTGTAGTTATTATTGTTGTTGTTTGTATGCTTGCATCAGCTTTTGTAAGCTTGTGGCTTATTTGAGATCAATTGCTTGTTTGAGATTATTGATGCTCATGTTCTTGTAAGCTGAGCTTGTTGATTCTGTCCCATTCTAATTTTATCTTGTTGTTATTATTACTTGTTGCTGCTACTATGTTTGTTTAAGCTTTTGTGATTTCTTGGCTTATATGGTTTGGCTTATTTGAGTTGCTTGTTGGCTGCCATATCTCAAAAGCTCTCTTAAAACATTAAAACACCAATTGTTGGTCCTATAAGCTTGCAAAAGCTTATTTTAAGCTTCTGAGCTAAAGCTTTTTCACAAAAGTTGGTTATAGTTGTTGTTTAGTTGTTTTGCAAAAAGAAAAATTGAAAAATAAAATAATTTGGCAAAAGTGACAAAAGCAAGGGTCGAACCTGGGACCCCTTGCTCACACACACAACACCCACACCATGCACCAACTGCCCTAGGGTCTTTTTCAGGTTTATACTTGAAAGTTTTATTCTTATAGTAGTGTAGTATACATTAGCTTATTTACTTAGTTTAAGCTTATTTACTGCTTATTATTAAGTGCTTAGGACCTTTTTATATTTTTTACAACCTTCTGTTAGTATTCAGTAGTTATACAAAAATTTTCATATTTTTATAAATTAGGTTAGTATTTAATATAATTAAAATAGTTTAATTTAGGTTTTAAATAAATAATAAGTAATTAATTATAAAAAAGCTTATTTATTAGTACTTAGGTAATTTTATATTTTTATTAAGTTTCTGTTATATTAATGTAGTTATAGAAAAAGTTTTATAATTTTTACTTTCCATTTAGTATTTATTTTAATTAAATTAGTTTAATTAGTTTAATTAAGTTTAGTTAGTAATTAATTAATAATAAATAATTAAAAAATCAAAAAAATAATTTTCTTTTTTCTAAAATTTTCTTTTATCATTAGGTTCGTAAAAATATAATTTTCATTTCCGTAGGGTTAACGTAGCTTAAAATTCACGTTTTATTTCGCGCACTCGCGTTTTATTTAAATAACTTTTACATTTTTTAAAATTTAGGTTACGTTCGTAAAAGTAGTTTGTAAAATAAAGAAAAACAAAAACATAAAAAAGTGATAGCTTCTATTTAAGCCCTTTTGGCTTATTTTTCTGCTTATTTATAAGCAAATTCTGATTTTAAATTTTTAGATTACGTTTTAGGTTAACCAGGTTTCACGTTATTGTTCATATAGTTTGTTTATATCGTTCTCATTCTTATTTCCTTAGCGTAATCATTCAAACCTTTATACACCCTTTCCCGTCCAAATTCACCCGATCACAAACCCGTTTTAATACCATCCACACCTCGTCGGGACATAACGACCCGGGGAAACACTATACTTCCGCGGAGATTTGAGCCTAAGGAGTTTGACTTTATTGACCACATCTGTGGTTGACTTTAGTTGACTGCTTTTGCCTCAATCACTATACTTCTTGATTCTACCGGTTTTGTGTTGATATCTGGACTTGAGGTGAGTCATAGCCCCACCTTTACTTTTGAACTTTGTTTTCAATACTTGGGGTGAGAAATGTGCAAATTGTTTTATGTGGACTATTATTGCTATTTATTTAAAACTTGCTATGCTTATAGAACTAGGTAGGTTATAGCGCATGTCGTACCTTACGAATGCGTGAACATGTCGTATTCTTACGAATGTTGGGTATGTCGCATCCCTGTGAATGCATATTGATTTGATTTAGTTTTAGACTATAGTGTGCACCTATATGTTTGGTTTAGTGGATTGAGGCCTAGTCTAGCTAGCAAGCGTTTTGCGTATATGTCCACTTGATTGAATTAAGAATTTAAACCTATGATCTCACCAGCGAAAGCTGACTTTTAGCGAGTTTTCTCAGGTAATTAAGTGATGCCTTAGGATGCTTGGTTTGGAAGGCTTGGCTTGGCAACCTGGTTTAAGGATCTATTTTCTCAAACTCTGATATGTATTTGTGGACCTATGTTTAATCTATTTGGGCCTTACTTTGGATATTTTGGGATGAATGTAAACTCTAAAAACTCTGTTTGGTTTTGTTTTTACTTATGTTTACTTTATCTCATTCTTTTATGACTTGTGATAGATACCAATCCACGTAGCACCCCAAAAGCTTGATTAGTCTTCCGTTGTACCAAATTTTGGGGGTGTTACAGATTGGTATCAGAGCCAAGGTTATAGAGAACTAGGTAATAAAAACCTAAACTATAACCGATTTTTATAAGAAAACGATCCTCGACCAATGCCCGCCAGCCCGCCAAGCCGAAGCATATCTGATTATATTGAGGTATTATGAGATAATGATTTGATATGAGATTTTGAGATTATTTGAGAATTATGGATATGTTGATTTTGTGATATAATGGCGTTTGGGAAATTATATGACTTATTTGTTTTGGAAATGTTTTAGTAATGCGGTATTTGAAAAATCTTTATTGGAATTATATGATTGAGATTTTATGATGATTTTGGTACGATATTTTGAGTTTCGCGGTTTAGTTGTTTTGAAACACTTACACCTACCCTACGCCGTTGTCACAGACCATGGCTTCCCATACGTTCGATGTTACTGAGGATTATGTGTGTTTTGGGGAAAAAAACAGGGTTTGGATATGTGTGTTTGGTTTGGTTCGTTTAAATAAGCGGGATATATACGTAAATGAATAGTCCCCAGGCAATCTCTTCGATTGCCATGTGTTTTAGGCGGCAAACATAAGTTAAGACGTTGCAAATTTGATCCTTGAAAAAAAGTGTGGCTAGACAATGGCGGGAAACGAGTGAATGGCGATAATACCATCGCGGGTGGGTTGACTAACGAGATAAATAACAAGCATTAGCAAAAAGTAGCTTTCGATGGTTGTTTTGCAAAAAAAAAATGTAAATAGTGTTGGTTGTTTTGCAACAAAGTTTCTCTCGGTGTGATCCTTGCACATTCGTGTTATTTTAGAGACTAAATTTGTAATTTACATGAGTATACACATCCTAAGTATTTCATAACATGGTTCAATTATTTAGCAAATTAAAAGGTTCATTTTGAAATTTTCAAAAATGATAATTACAAAAAGAGACGTTCTAGAGATGAAATTTACCTTAGTTGCACAAGCATTTCCAGCCTTATTAGACTTCTCAAATTGCAAAATATAATCATCTTATACACTACTTTGTATTGTTATACGCATAAGGGATAATTCTTAATATGCTCCGATTACTCAATTAATTTGCTTTTTTCTCCAAAATTCAGAGTTTCTGTATTTAGTCCAAGGCAACTTGTAGTTTTTGGGCAACTAAAATCTGCAAGTGACAAGTGTCACTTTTCGGATTAC
Source organism: Artemisia argyi (assembly GCA_030686995.1). NCBI lineage: Eukaryota > Viridiplantae > Streptophyta > Magnoliopsida > Asterales > Asteraceae > Artemisia > Artemisia argyi. Next base: position 144,307,608 of record CM060681.1, read on the forward strand.
AAGGTAGGGAAACTTGTGTACTTTTTCGGCAATTTGTGTACTTTTGGACAACTGTCGGCCCTCATGTCGAACACTTGGTGTCATATGGGTCGAGTTGCCAAGTTGTCTGATCAAAATATAGAAATTCCAAATTCTGATACAAGAAAGCAAATCAACTGGGCAATCGGGACATATTAAAAATTATCCCAAGTAAATAATTCATCACATACACAAGTCTGTATTGCGCGTAAAATTGTCCCACGTTTACCCGTTTTATGTGGTTATTTGTGATACACTTTGTGCAACATTTGACATGTTCAATCTATTTTTATGTGGTACTCAAAATGTCGTTAAAAAGCATTTTTCTTGTGGTGAAAAACAAAGTTATAAAAATAAAAATAAATATTACCAGAGATAATACTCCCTCCATTAACCACTTTATTTACAGTAAAAGACAATTGTTTATAATTTTTTGTTTTGAATTTTTTGTTTTGACTTGTCAAAATTTATATTTTACGCATCGTTTTTAGCAGTTTTACAAACTTTGTTAACATAATAAGACATTTTTTTATGGATTTCTGCTCTGTATTTTTTGTGTATTACTAGACTTGTTAAACTTTATATTTTTCAATTTCATATTTTTCGTTTCACAGTTTTATAATAAAATAAAAAATAAATAAATAAATAAATAAAATGTATGACTTGTATTTTAGGGGTACCAAAATCCTATCCCTTTGATAAAAACTAAAACAAAATTAGTTAATTTGATTAGAGAGTCTCCAACTATATAACTTAACTCCTCTTGATTTACAGCGAACAAGAAAATAGCAATATATAGCATTCTAGCGTGTTTATCTTTAGTATAAAAGTTGTGATTCGAAGTTTTAAACAAAAACATTATTACAAACAAACTTAAACATGTTTCCAACAACCTATAGCTATTACTAATGCTAACGGCAACCGGTTCCCCAATCGACCGACTACCCAACCACATTCTCCCTAGCTCGACCTCATCCAACCACGTTGTCTCCCAACCAAATGAAAAGTTATGGTTGGCTACCCAACTACGTTCTCCCTAGCCCGACCTCATCCAACCGCGTTGTCCCCAACCAAATGAAAGCCTGAAAGGTATGGTTAGCTGACTTGCGATCCTTTAAAAATAGAAAAATTCAAAAAGTTTAAAAAGCCTATCATAGAGTGTCGCATGTCTCCCACCCACTCCCTCCTTTTTTTATTAGTATTTTTGGTTAAGGGGTATAATGGTCATTTAACTCGTTTTTCTAATTTCACCTCAAACTTCAAACGTAAATAACGCTCAAACGACAAATTTTTATAAAAAACCGATTTCAACATAATTTTTAAAATTTAATTCTCTTTAATTTGGTATGCATTATAATATATGAATCGGAACTTTTTTTTTTTCAACATTTTAAGTGGGTGTTGATTTTTTTGATAATTTTAGCATTTTCGGCTCTAATTTTGTCTAGTTTAAAGGCCGACTTTTGCAAAACTTAAAACACGAAAGTTGTAGCTTTTTGGCCATTTTTTATGCAGAAATTTGAATCAATCAAATCCGATATAATATGAGTGAGATATCGCACGTTAAAGATGACGTCGTACTCATATTTAGTGCACACAAAGTGTTTGATAAAATGACTAAAAAGATATTTTTCATGCAAAAATACATTTAAATGCACTAATTGGTCAAGTTATTTTCAGTTTAACAAAACTATCAGTTTGTTATGTTAAATAGAATTGATGAACCCAAACATTTGATCAAATTGATGAACCTGAAAAATTGATAAACCTGAAATTTGATGATCCTGAAAAGAACTGTGATCAATTTGATGAACCTGAAAAAAGTGATCATTATAAAAAAAATACAAGTAAAATTTGATGAACTTGAAAAGAACTTTGATCAATTTGATGAACATCTCTTAAATAAAATTGATGAACATAAAAAAAGAACTTTTATCTCAATTTTATAAGTAACTGATGAAACTACGATAACTGATGTGACTAAGATAACACAAGACAATAAATTGATGAACCTAAACATATAACACAGGACAAATAAATTGATTAACCTAAACACATAATAAAGGCCAAATAAATTGATGAACCTAAACACATAATATAGGACAAATAAATTGATAAACCTAAACACATAACAAATGCCAAATAAATTGATAAACTTAAACACATAACATAGGACAAATAAATTGATGAACCTAAACACATAACATTTTATTCATCAGTTACTTTGGTTTATCAATTTTTATTCATGGATATTAAAATTGATGAACCAAAGTAATTGATGAACAAAATATTCATCAGTTACTTTGGTTCATCAATTTTTATGATAACATTTTGTTCTATCAGTTACAAATTGGCTTCTTTATAAGTTGACAATGGTCGTTGGTTTTTTAATTGGGGTAGTTCTTTTCTCACTTTTTTAGCTTTCCTTTACTTTTCTTAGAATGATTAACTCAAAAGATACAAGATCACTGATTGAGTAACCCATATTTGACCATCGGGTCAACAAACTAAATATCAAAAGATACAAGATCACTGATTGGGGTAGTTCTTTTATTTGACCATCGGGTCAACAAACTTAATTGGGGTAGTTCTTTTCTCACTTTTTTAGCTTTCCTTTACTTTTCTTAGAATGATTAACTCAAAAGATACAAGATCACTGATTGAGTAACCCATATTTGACCATCGGGTCAACAAACTAAATATCACCAACATCAAAGAAAAAGTCGTATTTGTCTTCCTAGCAAATTAAATCACAAAAGCTTTGTATTCTAAAAAAAAGGACAAGTCATGAATTCAGTCATGACGTAGGTTATTCGCAATTTCGCACCCCTTTCATTGAAACTACGAAACAAAAATTACGGAACATTAAATATAAAGTTTGATAAATCAAAGTAGTAAAACACAAAAAATACGGAACAAAAAACCATAAACAATTTTCTTATTATATTACTCTCTCCGTCTCAAATTTATTGTCCCTTATTGACTTTTTCGGTCTTTCTTTCTTAACTTTAACTATAAATATTTTTGTTTGTGTTATACAATTTTTGATAAAAATTATACCAAATGAAAATACATTTACAACTCAATTCGTTCATATATTTTGTATCAAGTATTGTGTAATATAAACAAAAATACGTAAAGTCAAAGTTGAAAAGTAAAAACCGAAAAAATCAATATGAGACAATAATTTTGAGACGAAGGAAGTAATAAAGTTGGTAAAACTGTCAAAAAAAAGTACGGAACGTCAAATATAAAATTTGACAAGTTAAAAATACTAAAAAACAAAAGATACCGAACAAAAAAAAAATGCCTTGTGATGTCAATAAAGTGAGCATCAAAAGGATGGAAGAAGTAAGTGGATACTAATAGTACAACACTAATACATTTTGTATAGAGTCTTTTGAGTCATTGTTTGAGTGGTATATGAGTGACCCACCAATTTAGAGGCTGTGGGTTCAAGTTTCGTTGAAAATATATGTGATATAAGTGGTGTAGATTGTAAAAATTTGCAGGTCTAAATATAAATAAAAATAAAAATTTAGAAAAACAGACCATAAACCACAGGCATATCATTTTTATACTCTGGCAAGTTGGACTGCTCTTCCGTCTTCATCAAATAAAATTTGAATTTAAAAGTTCAAACTTTCAATAATTAAACCTTTACATGCTCGTGATAACAGACCGGAACGCGTCACCGTCACATGTTTACATTATGTAATAAGGGAACAAGTTGCTGTTTCATAAAATAAGTTGCGTTAAAAAGTGTCAGCACATCATTGATTGTTGTAACATAATGCAAAAATACTATTTCTCATAACCCGAAGTTATAAATACACAATGAGCCCATATTATTTTCTCATTTTCTAAATAAAACACAAACATTTCTTTTCCGGGTTTTTCTTTAATCAACTTGGTTGTGTCATTCATTTTTGGAATGAAAAGTTCAAAAGATGTGAACTGTGATGAGATTTGAGGGTTAATTCAATAGATAGGTACCAAACTTTTAAAATTTTCGAATGTTAGGTAACGAACTTTCTAAAATACTATATTAGGTAATCAAACTTATTGCAATTGTTCAATGTTAGGCTATATGATCGTTTTGGGTGTTATGTCAGCTTGTTGGGCTCACTTGTGTCCAGTTATAATTAAAAAAGTTAATTATTCAAATGAGTATTTTGGTCTGATCAAGTGTCTCTCTTTTTTAACCGGCCACCATCACCTTTTTTCTTGTAAGCTGTGATTGGTTTTTCTTGTAACAATAATATCATATACCTTTACCTCAATTATACAAAAATATGCCAGTTTGGGATTAAGCATAACCCAAATCAACTCAATATCATGTGACTGCATCAAACTCGCTACCTCTAACAAAAACTTCAAAGCTAATTTGATGAATGAAGTGTTTGACTATGCATCATGAATAAGGAAATGTTGAAACCAGAACATGGAAAATTATTTAACTTTAACATTAAAGGGTATCGATGGGATTTAAAGAGCGTACAATAACCTTAAGAAAATCTCTCTAGTACAAGACTTGTGTCATATCTAATTGGATCAAATACATCTTTTTAAAAAAATTTACCTATCTGTGAAAGTAACCCGAGATTATAATTTTTTTTAAAAAGATGAATCTTTTTAACCCATGAGCTACTTTCGAGTGTTTCTTAAATTTTTGCATGGCGCAAATACATCATGACACAAATCAAGGTCCGATAGCATGGGGCCAGGGGCGTAGTCAGGAATTCTTTTAGGATTAAATAAAAAGAAAAATTAAAATGAGAACTGTAAAAAGAAATCATATCCACACATTTCAGATGCACATATAAAAGTAGATGCACCTCCTCTTAATTTTCTTCCTCTTATTGAAATATGTGTCTAGAAATCCTTCTTATTCTTCTTATTTTATTTCTTCTTCTTACCAGATCTCTTTCTTACATTTTATAACACAATGAAGAAGAACAAAAAAATTTGGCAGAAAAGGGATCCGATAAGAATAAAAACTAAAATTAGAAGAATAAGAATAATTTTTAACTACACATTTCAAAAGAGAAATAATTTTAAAATGAGATGCATTTGTAAGTGTTAAAAGTTACGTATAAATATTAATTAGTAAATGTCTAGTATCGAACCCGAGACCTCGGGATTGCACACTTTACAAACAAGAATAATGTAAATAAATATATATATGTTAAATGTATCGTATATATATATTTATAAACACTTAAGGGACTAAATAATCATTAATATTAAACGTAAGTATTAATTATTATTAAGGGATAAGAGAACGAGGACTAGAGTGTAACTTGGGAGTCAAGAAGGATCTAGAAACACCCCAAGGGTGCCTAGGCCGGTCGAAGCCCACACCATGGGTCGATCCACCCTTGCTTGTGCTCCAAGGAATCACCTAGTATATATACAAGGCCAAGGATTAGGGTTTCACATCTCTTGTGCACACACACAAAACCCTAAAGTTTTCTTCTCCTTGTTTCTTCTCTTGGTCGATCGATCCTCACTCCCATAAGGGTTTTAGGATCGAAATTTTCATAAGCAAATTAAGTGTTTTGTTTACTTGCATCAAACCTTTATTCGTTGGTAGTTTGTGTGTACAAGAACGAGGTAATTACTTACTTTAGTAATTATCAAGAGATCGATAAACAAAACGGTAAGGGGTTTATCATTGATCTAATTGTACAAGAATCAAGGTTTATTTGAAGTGCATCGGGTATGTTTTCTATTTATGTTTTAGTTAATCTTTATACGTGTTATTACTTGATCCTAGCTTCCGCAATATGTGTACTTTGATTGTCAAACTCTAACAGTGGCATCACGAGCCATGGATAACATGTAATTGATTACTAAAACGTAATAAAAATCGGATCTTTAATTGTTTTAGATACATGTTTTTCTAGGGTTTTCTTTAAATTTTTTAAAAAATTTTGTAACCCTAACCCTAATTTTAAGGGGGGGGTCGATTTCCACTATAAAACCCTAATTAGGGTTTGTGGTTTTCTTGATTATATAATAATCATATAGAAACCCTAGGTCTAAACCGGTTTTTGTGGACATACTTGTGACCTATGTGCTAATTGTTAGGTTAATCCGTGACGAAACATGCATGTTAGTCATGGATCTTGTTTGTTTATTTATGTCGCATGTTTTAAATAGATCTAAAATTGGGGAAGACTCCATATATATTAAAATCAATTTATATGCTATGTGGTGTGTATATTATCTTTGGCCTACGCAATTGATTCGTCAATGTATGTGGCTCCACTTCCATTAAGAAGGGAAGGCCTTAGGTGATTACATGCATAATTATACCTAGAATTGATTTTATTAGGATCTTTTAATATGGTTTGCATGTGGCTAATTGTTTAAGGTTTTATTATTAGTTGTTTATTTTCTTTAAATTACTTGTTTTATTGTTTTCTTAATTGTTTGACTTGATGTAAGCAATAAAAAGGGTGATTTTCATAAAAGAAAATAATATGGACTAATAATTTTGAAACCCTAAAGTGATAAAGTAAGAATCTTGCAAGGTCTTATTGACAATCGTGGTCCGATTCGCACGGTAATCAGCTCCCAGTCGAGACTAGCAAAATTCAAACTTTATTACTATTTTGAGATTGAATCCATAAACTTTTGCTTGAATGATGTTTTGTGCAAATATGTTTTTAAAATTAAGTCTTTTAAGATGATATTCATAACCGTGATTTGAAGGCTTAGAAAAGAGCCTTAGAGTCTGCCTTGGTTATCACAATCTTGAATATGTCTTAAACGAATTACTTTTAAAATCATATGTTGTAGAAAGTCATCTTAGGGTTTTGGCATAAACCTCAAGTAAAACTTTGTGTATTAATTTCACGAATTGGATATAAAAAGTTTTTATGAAAACTTATGTTATAAAGATGAGTGCATGCATCTTTGTACATATTTTGATTGACATATCAAAAATAAATACCCTTTATAATTTAAGTTACATGCCATCTACCTATAAGAAACACTTGGAATTTTAATTTAGTAAACGTGAGACCTAGGCTAAATTACTATAACAAGGTAAAATTCTTTTAACGCGTGAGACCATAATTGTAATTTTACAGTTTCTAAGGTAGACGACTTAATTAAGTTGTGCGTGAGACCTAGAACTTAAGGCATGAGATGGGATGAAACATGCTTACAAGGCAAATTGATGAATCAATTTGATGTAATTCCCATAATGATCTAGGAATTGGAAATCTTGTTTGCCAATTATTGTTCGACAGATTACTATCTTTTGTACTTTCACCACTAGCAGATCAACTGATGTGGTGGAACTATGTAAAGTTAGATCCTAGGTTTTCAAGAAAATTTTGGTGGTTATATGAATATAACTAATGGGTATTTTATTTTCTTGAAGATATTTATTATCGAAAATACTAATGTTTGAACTTTTATCTGTAGATATGGCTCAACCCGATACCCCATCTGTGATTTCTGCTTTCAAGAGTCATCTTGAGAGAGAGAAACTGACTGGAAAGAATTTCAATGATTGGTACCGCTCACTTAGAATTGTCTTGAGGTCGACCGGTAAAATGGACTATTTGACCGAAGAATGCCCAGCTGAGCCTGCTGCTTCTGAACCAGAAGCAGTCAAGGCGGCATGGAGGGTGGAACATGCTAAGTTTAATGAGGTTGCTTGTTTAATGCTCACTAGCATGAGTGCTCAATTGCAAAAGAAGTTTGAGTACTTTTTCCCAAAAGATATGCTTGATGTTCTTAGGCAATCTTATGAGAAACCACCAGCAGTTGAATTGTATGATGAATTGGACAAGCTACATAACTGCAAGCATGGTGATGGTAAACCAGTTGAAGATTATGTGACTGAGATGAAGGAATCTTTTGATCAGCTTCACAGAATTGGATTTGGTTACCCTGACAATGTGCAAGTGCACTTGATCAACAGGTCCCTTAACAAGGACTTTGCTGGTTTTGTGCAGAACTTCAATATGCACTGCTCGGGGAAGACAGTATCTGAATTACTCGCATTGCTTATTGAGTATGAGAAAAGTCTACCAGCCAAGGTCAAGAATCCTACCCCGCAAGTGTTGGCAATTCATGGTGGGAGAATCCAGAAGAAATCGCATGTGAACAAAGGCAAAGGGAAGGTTAACAAAGGCAAGCAGGTCATGGCCTATCAACCTGAACCCAAGATGAAGCAACATCAGCCTAAGCAGAAAAAGGTGAATCCACCAAACAAGAAGGATCAGGCATGTCACCATTGTCATGAAAAGGGCCATTGGAAGCGCAATTGTCCTCTCTATATTCATGACTTGCGACTCAAGAAGCAGGGGAATGAAGCTGGTAACCCCAGTTCATCAGGTGCGTTCTTTATGATTGAATTATTCACTCTTACTCCTAAATTGAATTCATGGGTATATGATACGGGATGTGGCATTCATATTTGCAATACCTTGCAGGGGTTTAGAGTTGAGAGAAAGCTGGCCTATGGACAACAATTCTTGCACGTTGGTAACGGAGCGCATGCAGGAGTTGAAGCTATAGGAGTTTATGATTTAGTGTTGCCTTCGGGCTTAGTACTATCTTTAAATAATTGTCATTATGCACCGTCAATTGTTAGAGGTGTAATTTCATTTTCATGTTTGTTGAACCTTGGTTTTGAGCATACTATTTCTAGCAATGGAATTTCGGTTTCTTTAAATGGTGTTTTTTATTTTAATGCTATTGCTGTGAATGGTGTCTTTGAAATTGATATGAATGATAATGATAAAGCTTTTGTTAAAAATAATTCAATGTATAGCATCAACAATAAGAGAATCAAGAAAGGTCTGGATTCATCTTATCTTTGGCATTGTCGACTTGCTCACATTGGCAAAGATCGCATGAAAAAGCTGCAACATGATGGGCTTTTAGAAAAGATCAATGATGAATCATTTGATAAATGCGAATCTTGCATTGCTGGGAAAATGACTAAGAAACCCTTTAAAAATAGGATTGAAAGGGCGAATGATCTACTTGGTCTTATTCACACAGATGTGTGTGGACCACTTAGACATGTGTCAAGGAGAGGTGCTAGCTACTTCTTAACATTTACGGATGACTACAGCCGTTATGGTTATGTTTATTTACTTAAACATAAACATGAGGTGTTTGAGACATTCAAAGTGTTTAAAGCAGAAGTAGAGTTGCAACTAGGAAAGAAGATTAAAGCTCTTCGATCCGATAGAGGTGGTGAATACCTGAGTCAAGAGTTTATAGATTACTTAGCAAAGGAGGGAATTGTCCAGCACCTTACTTCTCCATATACTCCACAACAAAATGGTGTATCTGAAAGAAGGAATCGTACATTGCAAGATATGATACGATCTATGTTTAATCTAACAACTCTTCCTTACTCGTTTTGGGATTATGCCTTGGAATCTGCAGTTCGCATTTTAAATATGGTTCCAACAAAGAAGGTTGATAAGACTCCATATGAAGTATGGACTGGGAAAGTTCCTAACTTGTCTTATCTAAAGGTCTGGGGTTGTGAGGCGTATGTTAAACGTGACTCAGCAGACAAACTCCAACAAAGATCTGTAAAGTGCATCTTCGTAGGTTACCCTAAGGAAACTATGGGTTACTACTTTTATTACCCAGCTGAAAACAAGGTTTTTGTTGCAAGGTATGGAGACTTCTTAGAAAAGGAGCTCATATCTCAAGAATTCAGTGGGAGAGTATATGATCTGGAAGACGATCATGAAGATGTGACACCTTCTGAAAACACTAGCCAACTTCCTGAAGAACCTGAAAGTTTAGGTCCTCCACCAGAAGTTGAAGTGATTCCCGTTCGCAGATCTTCAAGATCTGTGAAGGCTCCTACACGTCTATGTTTAAACATGGAGTGTGATGACAACTTGATAGGGGATCTTGATGAACCTACAAGTTATAAAGCTGCTATGAATAGTCCAGAAAAGGAAAAATGGCAGGGAGCTATGAATGGGGAAATGCAATCCATGAAAGATAATGAAGTCTGGGAAGAAGTAGACCTACCTCCGGGTGCCAAGCTAGTTGGGAGTAAATGGCTCTACAAGAAGAAGACTGATATGGATGGCATTGTACACACCTATAAGGCCCGTTTGGTAGCTAAAGGCTATACTCAAACTTTAGGTGTTGACTATGAGGAGACCTTTTCTCCTGTAGCTGACATAAGGGCAATTAGGATTCTTATAGCCATAGCCGCTTACTATGACTATGAGATTTGGCAAATGGATGTCAAAACCGCCTTCTTAAATGGTCGCCTAGATGAAGACATCTATATGGCGCAGCCTGAGGGGTTTGTAAATCCAGAATTCCCAGATCATGTATGCAAGCTTAAGAGATCCATTTATGGATTAAAGCAAGCATCACGACAATGGAATAAAAGATTTGATAGTGAAATTAAGAAGTATGGATTCACTCAAAATCTTGATGAGCCATGTGTATATCACAAAGCTAGTGGGAGTAATGTAATTTTCCTTATATTATATGTCGATGACATATTGATCATGGGGAATGACATTCCAAGTTTACAAAAGGTTAAGGAATATCTTGGAAGTTGTTTTTCTATGAAAGATCTAGGGGAAGCTGCATTTATTCTGGGAATCAAGATATATAGAGATAGATCTCAGCGATTAATTGGATTAAGCCAAAGTGCTTACATTGATAAAATATTGAAGAGATTCAGTATGCAAAATTCCAAGAAAGGATATTTGCCGATGCAAGAGCAACATGGCTTGAGCAACAAAGTTTGTGCTTCAACACCCGAAGAGGTGCAACGCATGAAGAGAGTCCCTTATGCTTCGGCTGTGGGATCTATAATGTATGCGGTAAAAAGCACAAGGCCTGATGTTGCGTTTGCTCAGAATTTAACCAGTCGATATCAGCAGAACCCAGGTGAAAAACACTGGACTGCTGTTAAGAATATTCTTAAGTACCTTAGGGCTACTAAAGAGATGTTCTTAGTATATGGGGGTACTCCATCTGCAGAGCTTGATGTAACAGGTTACTGCGATGCTTCTTGGAAAGGTGATAAAGATGATACAAAGTCTCAGACGGGTTATGTCTTTGTCATTAATGGAGGAGCTGTTGATTGGAGGAGCAAAAAGCAGAGTGTACTGGCGATGTCTGCTACAGAAAGTGAGTATATAGCTGCTTCAGAAGCTGCAATGGAAGCTGTTTGGATTAGGAAGTTTGTTTCAGGGCTTGGGGTTATGCCTTCGATTCAGCGACCTATAAAAATGTATTGTGACAACTCAGCCGCAATTACATTTGCCAATGAACCTGGAATCATGAGAGGCACCAGACATTTCCCGATTAAGCACCACTATGTCAGAGAACAAGTTGAGATAGGTGAAATCGAAATGCTCAAAGTTCACACAGATGAAAACTTAGCTGATCAATTTACAAAGCCTTTACCTGGCACCAAGCTTTACAAGCATGCTGAAGGAATAGGACTTAAATTAGCTGATAGTTTCATGCCCATTTGTGATTAGTATTTGGATAAAGGATGTAATGTACAATTATTAATATTTACTGAAATAAAATATTGGTTATGTTTATTTATTCATTGTCTTATTAATAATATATCCTATATTTGCATGTTTAAGATCCGTGAATAATTTATTATTCTAAATAGTCCGTTGTCGATTAATGATATGGGAATATCATTAAACTAAGACAATTTTGAGTATTGGTTTAGGATATACTTGAAAGTATATTGATGCGTAGTCATACCAATTTCACATGATATTCAATGAATTGAGTATTGGACTTATCCCAACAATATGATTTAAATTTATTGTGAGAATCATATTTAATAGTTATCCTCAGACTTGAGATACCAGATAAGTGTCATGGATGTAGTGCATTTTGTGGAGTAATCTACCGCTTACCGTAATTGGAAGTCATAAGGGTTGTTTTCAGAATGTTGCAAAGTTCATGGGTTATTCTTGTAGTCAAGAGAGAATTCGCTCCTTCTGATTTGTTCAGAAGTTTAATACTGCTGGGCCCCTCGTAGGGTTGACAAAATGTTTGCGTGGCCACGCCCAAAGTCTATCTGGAATACGTTCAGATGTTTTGGTAATTTTGTTCAATCATAAAGAGACGAGAAACAGAATTTAATAAAGAACCTCACATCTTTATTAATGTAGTATTAGAGGCGAAAGGATAATAATAATGATGAATCATTAAAGGTTTTCCAGGAAACCTAGCTCAGGTCGAACTAGGGGCATTGGAGTGTTGCAAGACGCTAACCATTGTCATTTTACTATTAATAGATATACGAGTGGGAGCTGTTAAAAGTTACGTATAAATATTAATTAGTAAATGTCTAGTATCGAACCCGAGACCTCGGGATTGCACACTTTACAAACAAGAATAATGTAAATAAATATATATATGTTAAATGTATCGTATATATATATTTATAAACACTTAAGGGACTAAATAATCATTAATATTAAACGTAAGTATTAATTATTATTAAGGGATAAGAGAACGAGGACTAGAGTGTAACTTGGGAGTCAAGAAGGATCTAGAAACACCCCAAGGGTGCCTAGGCCGGTCGAAGCCCACACCATGGGTCGATCCACCCTTGCTTGTGCTCCAAGGAATCACCTAGTATATATACAAGGCCAAGGATTAGGGTTTCACATCTCTTGTGCACACACACAAAACCCTAAAGTTTTCTTCTCCTTGTTTCTTCTCTTGGTCGATCGATCCTCACTCCCATAAGGGTTTTAGGATCGAAATTTTCATAAGCAAATTAAGTGTTTTGTTTACTTGCATCAAACCTTTATTCGTTGGTAGTTTGTGTGTACAAGAACGAGGTAATTACTTACTTTAGTAATTATCAAGAGATCGATAAACAAAACGGTAAGGGGTTTATCATTGATCTAATTGTACAAGAATCAAGGTTTATTTGAAGTGCATCGGGTATGTTTTCTATTTATGTTTTAGTTAATCTTTATACGTGTTATTACTTGATCCTAGCTTCCGCAATATGTGTACTTTGATTGTCAAACTCTAACAGTAAGTGCATCTAAAATATGCGGTTATTATTACTTCTCGTTCTTCTCATTATAATTATTATTCTCATTTGATCCCAATTCGCAACATTTATCACTTGAACGCATAAAGTTTTAGCTATAGAAAAATAAAGATAGCAAGACAAATAATTTAGGGTATAATTAACCAATGTTAGGGAGAAAAAAATATGCGTGACAACTAAATGACAAAAAAAAATTATACGTGACAACTAAATGACAAAACCACCCATTGAGAACAAGAAATTCAAAAGTTTAATGTATTTTGTTTTATTTTCATCATCCTTGTAATTTTATAATAATTTTTTAAGAGGTACGAAACTATAAATCTCTTAAAAAGCGTATGACGACTCTGGTAACCAAAAAACTTATATCACAATGATATCTAATGTTCTTCGAGAAGTTTTTTAACCAAATATTTGTGAACTCAAATTTTGCTTAGGATATGTGAAATGTATTTGTTATGTATTTATTGTAAGATAGTTAATTGTCGTTTAAAAAAATTGATAACTATGGCGCCTTGATTAGTTGAAGCTAGCGGTTTAATTGATTCATGATTTAATCCATGATAATGGTTTCTACTAATAATGTTTTGGGTAAGTTGGATCGGTTCTTGGTTTCGGATGGTTTTCTAGATGTTTTTCCGCATGCTATAGGTGTTATTTTGGAAAAAAGGAGCCCTGATCATCGTCCGATTTTGCTCAAAGAGTCCGAGGTTGATTGCGACCTTACTCTGTTTTGGTTCTTTCACTCTTGCTTGGAGATGGATGGCTTTCATAACCTTGTGATAGATACGTGGAAACATGATGGCTTAGTTAAGTCCAATGGTTGGTTTCCTTTAAGAAAAAGCTTCAGAATCTTAAACAAGTCATTCACGAGTGGGTTGTTTCTAAAAGTTTAGAATCAAATAAGCTTAAGAAAGATCACCAATTACAGCTTTTCTCAATTGATGTTAAGGTTGATCAAGGTTGTGCTACTGATGAGGACTTCTTTAATCGTAGAGAGTCCTTGAAGATCTTGGGAGATATTGATCGTCGGGAAGCTAGTGACTTAGGCGAAAAAGCAAAGATTGAGTGGGCTCTTGAAGGTGACGAAAACTCTAGCTTCTTTCATGGCTCGTTAAAAAAAGAAGCGAAGACAACTTGCAATCACGGGTATTCTAAATAATGGTGAATGGATTGAAGATCCTAATAGAGTTAAATCTGAGTTTCTAGGCCACTTTCGTAATCTGTTTCAACTTTTAAATGGGTCTCCTACCACATTAGACGCTGAAATGCCTAAGCATAACTCTTCTTCTCAACGTGAGTACTTGGAACATCCTTGTTCTCGTGAAGAGATTAAATGGGCTGTTTGGGATTGTGGTGGTGATTGTGCTCCTGGTCCTGACTAGTTCACTTTTGTTGACATAAATAATGCCTAAAAACATTATTAACAAATTATCAATATATCTATGTTTTAATTATTACAAAACATAAACCCATTGAACTAAAATTTATGACATAAACAAGTATTTAGTGATTAACATTCTCTTTACATCCAAATCACTTAAGGTATGAATAAACAAAGTGTTTATTGCAATCTATGATCAAAGGGGTATTTAATTAATTATTACAAAGTTTATTTAATTATATAAACATATTATATATTTTTGAAAAACACTTTTGGTAATAAAGAAAAATGTTTTAATCATACTAAATATATGAATTCAAATTTTTAACCAAAATCAGTTAGTTTTTCACCAAATAAACTTTCCCCACTAAAAGACAGAATTTATGGCCGTTACAGCTGGGCGGTCCCCTTAAAATTAAGGGGACCGGCCATGAATTAAGGGGACCGGCACGCTCCAGTTGTCAGAAATTTCTCCCTATAAATACTGGTTCATTTCTCAGATTTTCTCCACCTTTTGCACTCCTAAACTTTCTGTTCTAGATCTCCATTTCTATTCTCTTAATCCTTTGATCATACATTCATAAATCTTTGTTTCAAAGTGATCTAAACATCATCCTCTCAAGTGCAAGAGAGAATACTTCTATCCCTCAAGAGAAGAAGTATTACAACTTGTTGTGACCTCCACATCCAAGTTATTAGAGCATCATCCATTATATCTATTTCTTTGTGTAACTAGTTGTGAATATTTGATAGAAGATAGATTAGCAAGGTGTGTAGATAGAGTGAATGTGTAGTATATTGTTGTGAAGTAGAGATTGTTGGGAAGTAGATAGTTGTGAAGAAGATTGTTGTGAAGATAAATAGGTGTGAAGAAGTAGGTGATTAAGTAGTGACTAGGTATGAAGAAGTTGTGTAAAAGGTGTGAATAAGTTGTGACGAAGTTGTGGTGTGTATATTGGTGTGTAAGGTTTTTCTCCGCCATAAGGGAGCTTGTTGACATAGTGAAGAAAACTCTCGAGTAGGTGACTCGAGGAGTGGAGTAGGGCAAGGAAGGTGTCCTTGTAGCCGAACCATTATAAATCCTTTGTCTCGCGGTTAGATCTTTCCATTTCTTACTTATTATCTTGCTTATATCGTTATTACTTTTGTAGACGTAAACGTATATATATAGTTGCTCATATAGTGCTAGTATTGATTTTACTTAAAGATCAAACAAAAGTTTCATCACAAAACAAAGTTTTTACAATCAAACTAAAAAGGTAACATACATATAATTGATCATTTCGATCAATTATAGTTTTCATACAAAATATAACTAAGGATTATAAAATAAACGTTTACTTACTTATCCCTCGTATATAGCTATAATTGTTTATATTATGCATGTGTTGATTTCACATACTTAGCTTACATTATTATTATTGTTCATACTTAGATATAGTTGTTCATATTGTTCAAGATTTAAGTTCACATAAGATCGAATCAAAGTTTTAAAAGCAAACAAGGTTTTAAAACTAAACTAAGTTTTCATAATAAAATTAAAAAGACGTAAAACTATTCAACCCCCTTCTAGTTTTCCACAATTAGCATCAGAGCTACGAGAGTTTTAAAAATCGCGCCTAAGGCGCGCCTAGGCGCTAAATCGCACGAGTCTCTAGCCTTAGGGATTTTTTTGGATCGATGCTCACGACATGGGGCGACTTGGGGATTTTTGCGCCTTGGGGATTTTTGCGCCTCGGAGATGTAACGGGTTTTTGGGCTTTTTTTCTAAATATTAAGATAAAATACACGGGCCTTATAAGTTATATGCATGGGCCTTTTAAGTCATATGGTGAGTATTTGTATGATTTGTAAATTTGAATTGATTTTATGTTTATTTTATTGATTGAAATTTTATTTAAGAAGTTACTTTGTTTCATTAAGTATTTTTTTACGACATATTATCATGAAAATGTGGCATTGTGCCTTGAATATTAATTAGTTGCTTGCTTGATAATTTGGGTTAAATTGTGAGCTTTGTTAGATGTAAGTCTACAAGTGTAGGATACAAGCATATTTAGTCTTATATGGATTTTAATCTCTATATAAGTTATCGAACCAAAAAGTTGATCCGTTTGAGAAGTGACAAATGATCCATTTAAATCTTTATAATGGCAATATGTGTCATGTATTAGTATTTTAATGTTAGTTTGTGTTATTTAAGCTACATAAATAGTTACATATGTTATAAAAACCTTAATGTATTTAGTGCGCCTCGCATTTATGAATCCCACGCCTTAAAATGCGCCTCGATTCGAGGCTCTTTGCCCCCCTTTGCGCCTTAGTGCGCCTTGAGCCTTTCAAAACTATGAGCTACGTTAAACAAGAATTTTAAAATAAACTGTATTTTAAAACTTGAATCGATCTATGGAATCGGAAAAATATTTAGAAGGGCAATCTATGCAAAGACCACCACTATTTGAAAGTGATGGTTTTCTTTATTGGAAAAATAGATTCGAAACTTATGTGAAATCAAAAGATCTTGATCTTTGGCATGTCATTACCTTTGGTGATTTTCCCCCTATTCAATATAATTTTGAAACTAAAATGGATGAAATTGTATCTTTTGAAAAATAAAATGATGATTTGAAAAAGAAACTAGCAAAAAATAATGAGGCTAAAATGGTTATTTATAATGCATTGCCACGCAAAGAATATGAAAGAATTTTTATGTGTAAAACCGCAAAAGAAATTTGGGATTCTTTACTAATCACTCACCAAGGTAATAGTCAAGTTAAAGATAACAAAATAGATCTTTTTGTTCAACAATATGAACAATTTACGATTCCAGATGAGGAATCAATAGATAATGCTTTTGCTAGGTTTAACACTATCATCACAAGTTTAAAAGCACTTGATGAGAATTTTTCTAGTAAGAATTTTGTTAGGAAATTTCTTAGGGCTCTTCATCCAAAATGGCGAGCTAAAGTTACGGCGATTGAAGAATCGAAGAACTTGTCAACTCTTCAACTTGATGAGTTGATCGGCAACCTTAAAGTCTACGAAGCAATAATAAAGAAAGACTCCGAGATGATCAATGGAAAAAGATAGCAAAGCAAGTCAATTGCGTTGAAAGCTAGGAAGGAATCTAGTAACGATGATAGCTCAACCTCCGAAAGTGATGACGAAGAATATGCGATGGCCATAAGAGACTTCAAGAAATTCTTCAAAAGGCGAGGAAGATTCGTTAGACAACCACATGATGAAAGGAAAGCATACCAAAGAAATAAAGATGACAAAAACGGCAAAAGTGAAAGGAAGTGCTTCAAATGTGGTGATCCAAATCATCTCATCGGAAAATGTCCAATGATATCAAGAGATCAAAATCAAAAGGCATTTGTTGGAGGAGCTTGGAGTGATAGCGATGATGATGAGAAAGAAATCACAAAAGAGGAGAAGTGTCTTATGGCTAAGACATCAAGCGAGGTACGTTCCGAAACCAAATACTTTAGTG
This sequence comes from Artemisia argyi, assembly GCA_030686995.1. Lineage (NCBI taxonomy): Eukaryota > Viridiplantae > Streptophyta > Magnoliopsida > Asterales > Asteraceae > Artemisia > Artemisia argyi. Next base: position 144,325,569 of record CM060681.1, read on the forward strand.
ACGAAAATTTATCATTAGACGAAAAAGACCTAGATAGTGAATATAATAGGTTATGCAAATTAGGTCAAAAGGTTATAGCTAAAAATAAGTCACTAAAACATATTAATAATCTATTAGAAAATGAAGTACTCGAATTAAAAATTAAACCACAACATTTGGAAAAAGGAAAAGAAGTTTTTATAGGATGTAAAACATGCATAGAGGTTAAAAATGAAAACGAAAAACTTAAAGATGAAATTTTCAAACTTGAAAAGTTTAAAAATAGTAGTAACCCACTTAAGAAAATAATAAGTGTTCAAGAAAGTTCGGGAGATAAAACCGGTCTAGGATTAACCTCAACTAATGTTTCAACTAGTGAAAATAAAAGCATAAAGTTTGAATGTGAATCTAGTAAACAAAAATCATTAGAATCAAAACCTAAGTATATACTTACAAAAGATAGAAAAATACCCATTACGAATGATGAAAAAGTAAAAACTTTGTATAAACCATCCTTAAAGACCGTAATAGGATCCTGTAAACGTAAATTAAGATCTAAAACTCCACCACCAAGAAAACCAAATAATCTTCATACTTGATCTAAAACACCTCAACCTAGAAGAAACCAAAATAGACAAAACTACAACAATACTAGTCATCAAATGTGGAATTATCAACCAAGTTACAATCCTTGAGAAATATTACCACCATACATGCATCCTAGCCAAATGTTGAATATGTTTGGACGAAACAACTTTGGACCAATGAGACAATGGGGACCAAGTGGCTAAGTTGTCATTCTTCGAAGAAGTTGGAATCTCATCTACAAATGACTTCTATAAGTCAACATAGTCACTTGAAGTGCTTGAAGAAAATCCATTGAAGACTAAAAGGTACGCGTTTCTTTTAAGTTCATCACTATAATTTGCATGCTTAGCTATACATATATATTGTTTGTAACTCCTAAACATATATACATACATAATAGCTTATATACTTATAACCTAGAAACATCATTAGTTGACTTTCCTAGGAATAAGATGAAATTGTTCATTGTCGAACAAAATAGAAAATGGAAATCTTCTATATCCGCTATTAGCAAACTCATGGTGATGAAGTGAAATGAGTTAAGTGGATCAATCGTTAATATAGAAGTAGGATTAGATCCCTCGTGTAAGAAAACTATGGATGAAACAAGCTCTCGTAGACTATGGCATTAAGTTAGATAAGCGTACGAAAACAAAGGAATTATAGATGTTAGGTTATACCCCATTCTACACTCTCACATCTAACATATAAATTATCGTCATCACTTCCTTTAGGATCATAGGATATGTAGAAACGATAGCATGAGATAATAATAGGCTTAACCAATCCTCTTGAGCATGAGATCTTTAATAAACATCTTTTAAAATATATGATTAATGATATTTGTTGTCAAAAATCTAATATCTCTAAAAATATGCAAAAACCTCACATTCTGGAAAATAGTTTTTCAAATAACTATCCCACTTTTAAATAACATGTTTTCACTATCAATATTCACAACTTTGTTTTGATCAAAACTAAAGATTGGGAAAATATTCTTTACCGTTCATTCACACATTTTGAAGTAAAACCCAATCTATTTTATTCAAATATCTCTCACATCTAAGTGAAAACCTACTTTCAAATATTGTTGAATAATGCTAAAAACGTCTCTTTTAAATCATGCATGGTGGTCTCATATTTGTCATCTATATTTATATAAATGACACTTATAAGTGAACTAAATCAAATCAAGAGGACCATGGTTTGTCTATTAAGACTTTGTTTGTAACAAGTCTAGAAATCCATGATATCATAATTACCCACTTATTGCACATTGATACACATTAAGATTAATCCTCCTAGTTATGTAGTTATGAAATAACTTGATGTTGCTTATTGTTTCCTAGTACTTATATTTTACTTGCTTGATGAGTATGTTTACATGCTAGATGAAATTGCTTGTTTAATTAATCTCTTTAGTTAACATGATTTGGCTACATAATTGCCTACATAATTAGTATATGCTTAATTGCCTCAAAGAGTTGGACTTGTTTGAAACCAAAAACACAACCTTTCTGCAATTCACTACCAAAAACCCTTTTCTGGCAATCTGGGACTCACCAGATGGGCGGCCCCCTTAATTATGTAAGGCGGCCCCCTTAATGATTAAGGGGACCGGCCCCTAATTAAGGGGACCGGCCATCTGATGGTCGAGTTTGCAGAATCTTTTATGCCTTTTAGCCCATTTCATCCTACACTTCCCAAAATTCACAAACCTATTTTATCCTAAACCTTCTATCAAAGCTTATACATCCTTAATCCCACCTATCCTACACTATAAACACTCTCATTCATCATAATCTTCATTCATCTCTTCATGTCCTCTCCCATCAAACCAAAACCACCAAGAAACCCCGTTTGGAGAAGAAAGCCTAACTTCCATTAAAAGCCCATCAAACCAAATGATGTTGTCAAACATCCAACACCAAAATCCTCCTATGTCTTCAACATTACATATCAACAACCTTTACTCACCCATATCCTTCTACATTAGACTCAAACCTCATAATCTTTACACACTCAAACCTCATACCCTTCTACCTTACACTCAAACCTCAAAACCTTTACACACTCAAACCTCATAACCTTTACTCACCTCAACCTCAAATTTCATCTCCTAGTGCATCTAATGCATCATCTATAACACCCTCCTACCAAGAAATCCCTTCCATGAACATCACTCTTTCACTCTCACTAATCAAATCACTTAATGCTCATTTCTCATCTTCACCAATAACTCCATCGAGTCATTATCACAAAAAGATTTAACCATATAACCATTCCCTACACTCTACAAAGTGTGTCTTCACCACTACAACTTAACTCATGAAGGTCAAACCATATTTCATGATACACAAACCTCATGTTCACTCAAATGAACCCTTTCACAAACCTCATCATAATAACCAAACATCCATCCTTGTTCCCAAAAATACACCTTCATCTCACCCATATAAGCCATATGAAGAGCATGTTCAATCTCAAAACAACAATCCCAATCTCATTCCTAACACCTCACATTTTGTTCAACCTACCAATCCACCATCTAAAACATCCTCCACTCATGAAACATCCTATTCTTCCACAACTTCATTGTCATCCATTCATGATTACCTAAACTCACAAATATCTCCACCACCAAGAGTATCACCACCACCTTCTACCAACACACATGTTATCCCTATGTTGCATGTCCAATCACCTTCCTCCAAACACTTGAAGTTCATTAAAGAACTCAAGGAAGCCCATGAGCTTTGTGCTCTTGTTGCCTTACACCTTGCTCAATGCAACTTGGAACAACTTTCCTCTAGCCCTCCTTCATCACCCCACAACTTGAATCAAGTTGAAAAACATGTCAACAATTGACCTTGTTGCATCTTTCTCTTAAAAACCATTGCATTCAATGAACACTTCACTTGGATTAAATATCTTCTCACTAGATCACATCCAATACCCTCACTTGAACAACATCCAAAACCGTAATCAACCTCTTCCGCTACAAACTCTCCACCACCAAACTCTCCAACATTCATGCACCCAAACATATACCTCCATTAATCCAACAACCTTACCTTAATTCAATCATTTTCATTCCAAACACTCCATCATCAACCATCTAAGCATACTATATGCTTATGATTTTCACTTTCAAATACGAATCAACCAACCTTTTGCTACAAGCAAGTCCGATGGCTCTCTTTGGAAAATTAGGATCTGTAACTTAATCACTTTGAATTAATTGTTATGTATCCTTAATATTTTTTTTGCTATTCTTGTTATTTGTATATTGCATATTTTTCTATGTATGCTTGTGCTTCTAATATTTTTGCAGCCAAGATTCCCATTGCTCGACTCCTTGGTGCCCTCAAACAAGGGGAGCTTTCTACCCGTTTAACTTCTTTTATGAAGCTTAATCGGCATAACCTTTTTGATTTTACAAAAAGGGGGAGAAGAGAATATTAAACTCAAAAATACTTGTCTAAAAATAAATTTTAGACCTAATGAGTTTAAGGTTTTGTAATAATCAAAAAGGGGGAGATTGTTGACATAAATAATGCCTAAAAACATTATTAATATATTATCAATATCTCTATGTTTTAATTATTACAAAACATAAACCCATTGAACTAAAATTTATGACATAAACAAGTATTTAGTGATTAACATTCTCTTTACATCCAAATCACTTAAGGTATGAATAAATAAAGTGTTTATTGCAATCTATGATCAAAGGGGTATTTAATTAATTGTTACAAAGTTTATTTAATTATATAAATATATTATATATTTTTGAAAAACACTTTTGGTAATAAAAAAAATGTTTTAATCATACTAAATATATGAATTCAAATTTTTAACCAAAATCAGTTAGTTTTTCACCAAATAAACTTTCCCCACTGATGAGTGTCTAAATACTCATCATTTTATACCAATCTGAGCTGTCAAAACATCAAAAAATACTCAAATATGTATCAAAATACTTAAAATATCATAAAAGTGTGTTTTATATGTTTCAAATGCAAAATATGCAAAAACAGATGAAAAACGTACAAAGTTTGCATAATTGGCAGTTTCAGTCCCTCAAGTTTCAAAAGTTGTCAAAACTAGTCCCTGGTTATTCTTAAAACATGAAAAAGTCATCAAAGGTCCTTTTTAATCATAAAGTTACATATTTAGTCCTTTGGTGCAAAGTTTCACAAAATTACAAGTTTAGTCCCTATACTTTGAAATTTGACATAAATGGTCCCTGGGATGTAAAAACTTTGAGAAAAATTAATTTTGGTCCTTGTACTAATAATATTTTGCAGGAATGGTCCTTGGTGATAAGTTTGGTGAATTTACATGATTGGTCCCTGAAGTTTCACAGTTTGGCAAAACAGGTCCCTCAAAGTTTCAAACTTAACAGTTTTAGTCCCTGGGTGTTCAAAATGGGAAAATTATCATTAAGGGTCCTAGGGAATTCATAATTGTTACTATTAGTCCCTGGATGAAAAGTTTGGAGAAATTACATGTTAAGTCCCTGGAGTTTCAGTTTTGGCAAAAATAGTCCCCGGTAATTAAAAAGTGAAAAATATCAAAAGTGGCCCTTGTATTATCTATACTTGGCAATTTAGACCCTTATGATAAACTTTGATAAAATACCAATTCAGACCCCAAACTTTTAGCAATTTACAAAATTGGTCCTTGTAATTTCTAAAAAACCAAACGGACCCTTTATCTATTATAAACCAACAAAGCCAATCCAATCCAATAACACAACAAGCCCATCCCTGGCCCAACTCCCTAGCCCAGTCCACCTTTTGTTTAAATAAATAAAACCGGCAAACCGCCCCACTGTTCACCATCTTCCACCTCACCCCCCCCCCCCACATGGCTCTGCAACCTTTACCACCTCACACCCCAGCTCTCCACGCAAACCCTCCACCTCTCCACAACTTCCAAGGCACAATAAATGCCCTAAAACCCTCTCCACGCAACAACAGTTGTCCCAAGACTTTTTGGCGCGAAAGTTATTTAAACGGCTCAGATGATTTTCAGACATCCTACGGCCATAAAAACTGATGGGATTTGCTCAGAAACCCTAGTGGGTCACTATAAATCAAAGAAGGAGGAGCATAGAGGAGAGTAGTAGTTAAATTAGTTTAGTTGTAGTTTAATTAAACCGTAAGTAGTGTAATTGATATTCTCAGTTGTAATTTCCATCAAAATATGTTGTAATCAGTTACTTTAGTGTAATTTGATCTTTCTTGAAGCTTTAATTATACTCTTGTTCATTAAAATTCGAATTTGGTAATTTAAGGGAATTTGACAAATTCTTCTTAGATTATTAAATATTGTTGTTTATGGTTCCAGTAAGTTAAGTTAAGCTTATTTACAAGTTTTCAAAAAGATTCCACAGCTCTGCAATCACTTTACTCCATAAGTATAAAATATAAGAAAAATAAAAATAAATAGTTATAAAATAAAAATCAGTTGTTAGAAAGAATGAAGAATGGAGATGGGTGAATTTTGGATTGCAAGTGTACTAGTGCCTTATGGGAGGCAATAGGATGTGTTTGTAGTTCATGGTTCTTTGTTTCTCAGCTTTTCATAAATTGTAAGTTACTTCTTAATTTTTAGCTTAATTAGTCTTTTATTGTTTCTGTAGCATAATTTCACTTCAAATAGCTTTAATTAACTTAGTTTAATCTGTTTTAACTTTAAATTCATCAGTTGCAGTTTAATATTTACAAGTTATAGTATAAAATGTTATATTAGGGAGTGTTTGGCTCAGGTTGTTCCCCTGAGCATTAGACTGAGTTTGTTGTTATTTATAATCTAGGGTAGTCTCTTTAGGTCTTATTAGTACTGTCAAGACATAAAAACCACAGGTCATTAGATAAAAAGTCAAAACATCCATTAATCTAAGCCTATGAGTTAACTGTTAGGATTTTGGATTTGAATGAGCATCATGTTGGTTCATTAGTGTTCAATACAGCTTATTTTAGTCTTAATAGGTCTTATTGTATCATCATTAGTTAGTAAGATTCATCACAAATCCACATAAGTCAAACCAAGTAGTTTAGGTTAAAAGTCAAATTGTGCCATCCTAGAAAATCTCAAAACTTCAGGGATTTTTGTAGATTTTAGTATCAAAATTTAGGTCTTGTGCTTTTGTGGACTTATAGCCTACCACTTCAACTTCATCATTCCATTTTTTTTATATTTTTAGGAATTTTGTATTGGGCCCCACTAGCTTGCAAACACAACTGCAGGGAAGACTTCTTCCCCTGCTCTATCAGACCTCAGTCACAACACCACCTTTGGTGGTGTTTTGTGACCACCACAGTGGGCCCCACTCCTCAAATCTTGTACCATTCAACCCCCCTCCTACCAGGGAACAAGCATTGACCAATAGTTTGACCATTAGACCAGTGGACCCCACTTGGATTTGCTTCCCAACTTTGTCCCCATTCTGTGTTGAGTTTGAGTTTTGGAACAGCTTATTTTTGGCTTATCAGCTTATCTACTGAGCTTATTTGGCCATTTTTAGCTTAGACAAGTCCAACTCACTTATTAGTACCATAATAAACCAAGGTGGGCCCCACATGAGTCAGTTTTAGCTTATTAGCTTGTTTGGTCAACAATAGTCAAACTGTGGAAGTAATAAGCTTCCACAGAGCTTATTATTAGCTTATAAAAAAGTTGTTTTATTAAATTTGCTTGTTTTTAGGTATAATATAGTTTTGTAAAAGAAAATTCAAGAAAAAACAATATAAAATTAAGTGATAGTTTCTATTTAATTCAATTTAATTTTAATTTTCATTTTTAGATTTTTATTAAGTAATTTGTAATTTTATATTTTTATTAATTTCCTATTAGGTTAAAGTATTTTTAATAATTTTCTCAGATTTTTATTTTGTAATTTAGTATTTATTATAATTAATATTAGTTTATTTAGTAATTAATCAATAAATAGGTTATAAATAGCATAATTAATTTTTATATAGTAATATATAGTTTTTATATTTTTTATAGCTTTTATAAGTCATAAAATAGTTTTATAAATTTTTTCATAATTTTCTAAGTGATTTTAGTATTATTTGTAATTTAAAATAGTTTAACTAGTATAAATAATATAAATAGTTTTTAATTAATAGAAAATCTATAAAAAGACAAAAAAATTTATTTTTATTTTTTATACTTTCTTCAAGTTCTTATTTAGGTTTAGAAATTATTTTTACAAATTTCTAGTTTAATTTGTAGTATTTATCATTTTTAGTTTTAATTAAATTAGTTTTAATTAAATAGTTAAATAAGTTTTTAATTAAATAATTAATAATAAATAATAAAATAATCTAAAAAATAGTTTTCTTTTTAATTTAATTTTATTTTAAGTTTAAGTTTATAGAATTTTCATTTTTAACCCTTGTAGTTTATTTTTCTTAAAACTCACATTTTTCTCAGTACGCAATCGCGTCTGATTTTAAATTGGTGTACGTTTATACGTTTTAGATATCTAGCTTTCACGTAATCGTTAAAATAGTTTAATTAAGTTATTTTAAGTTATAAAACCCTAGTTTAAACACACACACACACACTTATAACCTTTCCTGTTCATATTCACTCGATCACAGATTCGTTTATAATAAAACATCGCACACCTCGTTGGGACATTACGACCCGGGGAAACACTGTATTCCACGGAAGCATTTGTCTTGATTAGTTTGACTTTACTATTAACCATTCACAAGTGGTTGAGAAATAAAAGATAACTAGTTTAAGGCGAATCAAAATTTGGCGCCGCTGCCGGGGAGGTTGTGCGCTTATTTTAAACGATTTTGCGTGTTAGTGATTATGGATATATATTCATTGTATATTTACCATCTTTTACCTTTCCTATTTATTTGTTGTTTCTTAAATTTAACATAATTTAGGCTTTTATGTTTTAGAATTTGACTATGGTTTGAAATGGTATTTTAACTGTCAATATACATAATTTTTGATAATCCTAGGCTTAAGCTGCTTGACAACATGTTTATGCTTAAAAAGATTTGAATCTTGACAAATTATGATCTCTGGATTGGATGAAATTGGTTTATACAGTTCTATGCTTTGAAAAACTCAATTAGGTTTCATTTAAGGATTGTTTGGATCTAATGGTTTAACTGTGTTAGAGGTTGTGTAGGGTGTTATTCTTGTTTGATATATGCCATATATGATTAATTTGACTCAGTGATAGCTTCAATTAAGTGGTGTAGCTTGCAGAAAGTCAAAATTGACACTTTGATCATCTTGCATGAGCACTGTGATGTTGTTAGACCCTAGAATCTTGCATATTAGTTTAAATGTTGTTTATCTTTGATAAAATTCATATTATAATATAAAAACAAAAACAGTTCCCGAAAACATTTTAAAATTAGTTTTCAACGAAAAAAAAAAAAAAAAAAAAAAAAAAAAATACTTTCTATCCTTGTATGTATATTATACTTTATCATTCAACTCCGGGGCTGTCAGGGCATATTTATTACAGTTAATCATTCACAAGTGATTAGCTAGCGTGGTAAACCTGACACTAGCCTGGGAGGTAGTGATTACATATACTATATCATATTTCATTTCATAAACAATATAAAATACAAAAACATTTTTCCTTTGCACACAACTTGCCCAGTTTGATTAGTCCCTCAGTTACAACATTTGGTTGTTGGCTGTTTTGAAAACAATTTGGTAGACGTTACAAACCTAGATTCCTTTTTAAGGGGCGAAAACGCGCAGTTTGTTAACTCTTCTATTGAGAACGTTTGATCGTTCAGTTGTCGGATTCCAGTTACTGAGTTTTGTCAAGCCCAGATTCCCTTTCGAGGGGCAGTTGTTAGGATTTTTCTTTTCTCTGTATATATATATAAAAAAGATAAAAATACAAAAACATTATAAAATATAAAATACAAAAAGATTTTAATGGTTGAAATCTATTTGTGGATTGAAAATACTTTTGACTGTCAATTTTCCTAATCTTGATATTCCTAGGTCTAGATTGGTTTAATCACTGGTCTACACTAAAAAGGATTCGATATGCATAGCCCAATCTCTGGAATGAGATAGATTAGGTTATTACAGTTTCATGTATTGAAAATCTCATTTAGGTTTCATTGTTAACCGTTTCTTTGTATATATATATATAAACCTCTAAAAAAAATAATAGTAATAAAAAAAATATATATATATATATTATTAAATATAAAATCTAAAAAGAATCTTCGTATCCTTTTCTAAGTTTCTTACGCTCAAAAAGGATCCTTAGACTGATAAATTCTTCATAATTCTGTGAGTGGACCCCACTCCTATTTCTTACCCTTTCTAACACCTAAGTGTGGGGGTGTGCCCCACATTTCGTATATAGATCTGAAAAACTTTGAAAATTGTAAATACAGAAAAATAAAATAATTGTTGTGTTACCTCACTTAGCTTTAAATGTCATTTTTTTACGTTCAAGGATTCGGCATAATAGCCGGGATTTTGAATATTGAGGACAATATTCATTTCTAAGTGTGGGGGGGAAATTCTGGCGAATTTGATCACTTATGCCCTTTTTCCCCAAAAATGGCCAAAATTTAAATTTTTTTCATTTGGTGTTAGTATTTTACACTAAACACAAAAAATGGTTATCAGTCCGCCATGTCTAACCCACATAAGGATTGGCTAATCCAGGAGCAAACGGTTCTTGGTAAAGATAACTCAAACCCGTTTATAGCTTGCAATTTGCCAAAAATTGTATGGTTCCTCAACTCCCCATCATCCTCAAAAGATAATGAGTTGGCTAGCCCACAAGATTATGGCTTGTGGTAAAGGCCGTGGAAAAACCATAATTGGTAATCAGCTCACCAAGATGTTGACTATTCTATCAAGAGTTGGCTAGTCCAGAAGCAAACGGCTTTTGGTAAAGACAAATCAAATTCGTTGACAGCTGGTGGTTTGCTAAAAATCACACGGTTATCAGGTGTGCCACAGTTCTTACACCTGGCTACTCCAGAAGTGATGGCTTTTGGTAAAGAGTTTTTCAAATCCATTAAGTTTTTCTCAAAAGATTGCTAGGGACTAGCAATAGTTTAGTGTGGGGGATTGATGAGTGTCTAAATACTCATCATTTTATACCAATCTGAGCTGCCAAAACATCCAAAAACACTCAAATATGTATCAAAATAGTTAAAATATCATAAAAGTGTGTTTTATATGTTTCAAATGCAAAATATGCAAAAACAGATGAAAAACGTACAAAGTTTGCATAATTGGCAGTTTCAGTCCCTCAAGTTTCAAAAGTTGTCAAAACTAGTCCCTGGTTATTCTTAAAACATGAAAAAGTCATCAAATGTCCTTTTTAATCATAAAGTTACATATTTAGTCCTTTGGTGCAAAGTTTCACAAAATTACAAGTTTAGTCCCTATACTTTGGAATTTGACATAAATGGTCCCTGGGATGTAAAAACTTTGAGAAAAATTAATTTTGGTCCTTGTACTAATAATCTTTTGCAGGAATGGTCCTTGGTGATAAGTTTGGTGAATTTACATGATTTGTCCCTGAAGTTTCACAGTTTGGCAAAACAGGTCCCTCAAAGTTTCAAACTTGACAGTTTTAGTCCCTGGGTGTTCAAAATGGGAAAATTATCATTAAGGGTCCTAGGGAATTCATAATTGTTACTATTAGTCCCTGGATGAAAAGTTTGGAGAAATTACATGTTAAGTCCCTAGAGTTTCAGTTTTGGCAAAAATAGTCCCCGGTAATTAAAAAGTGAAAAATATCAAAAGTGGCCCTTGTATTATCTATACTTGGCAATTTACACCCTTATGATAAACTTTGATAAAATACCAATTCAGACCCCAAACTTTCAGCAATTTACAAAATTGGTCCTTGTAATTTCTAAAAAACCAAACGGACCCTTTATCTATTATAAACCAACAAAGCCAATCCAATCCAATAACACAACAAGCCCATCCCTGGCCCAACTCCCTAGCCCAGTCCACCTTTTGTTTAAATAAATAAAACCGGCAAACCGCCCCACTGTTCACCATCTTCCACCTCACCCCCCCCCCCCCCCCCCCGCCACATGGCTCTGCAACCTTTACCACCTCACACCCCAGCTCTCCACGCAAACCCTCCACCTCTCCACAACTTCCAAGGCGCAATAAATGCCCTAAAACCCTCTTCACGCAACAACAGTTGTCCCAAGACTTTTTGGCGCGAAAGTTATTTAAACGGCTCAGATGATTTTCAGACATCCTACGGCCATAAAAACTGATGGGATTTGCTCAGAAACCCTAGTGGGTCACTATAAATCAAAGAAGGAGGAGCATAGAAGAGAGTAGTAGTTAAATTAGTTTAGTTGTAGTTTAATTAAACCGTAGGTAGTGTAATTGATATTCTCAGTTGTAATTTCCATCAAAATATGTTGTAATCTGTTACTTTAGTGTAATTTGATCTTTCTTGAAGCTTTAATTATACTCTTGTTCATTAAAATTCGAATTTGGTGATTTAAGGGAATTTGACAAATTCTTCTTAGATTATTAAATATTGTTGTTTATGGTTCCAGTAAGTTAAGTTAAGCTTATTTACAAGTTTTCAAAAAGATTCCACAGCTCTGCAATCACTTTACTCCATAAGTATAAAATATAAGAAAAATAAAAATAAATAGTTATAAAATAAAAATCAGTGGTTAGAAAGAATGAAGAATGGAGATGGGTGAATTTTGGATTGCAAGTGTACTAGTGCCTTATGGGAGGCAATAGGATGTGTTTCTAGTTCATGGTTCTTTGTTTCTCAGCTTTTCATAAATTGTAAGTTACTTCTTAATTTTTAGCTTAATTAGTCTTTTATTGTTTCTGTAGCATAATTTCACTTCAAATAGCTTTAATTAACTTAGTTTAATCTGTTTTAACTTTAAATTCATCAGTTGCAGTTTAATATTTACAAGTTATAGTATAAACTGTTATATTAGGGAGTGTTTGGCTCAGGTTGTTCCCCTGAGCATTAGACTGAGTTTGTTGTTATTTATAATCTAGGGTAGTCTCTTTAGGTCTTATTAGTACTGTCAAGACATAAAAACCACAGGTCATTAGATAAAAAGTCAAAACATCCATTAATCTAAGCCTATGAGTTAACTGTTAGGATTTTGGATTTGAATGAGCATCACGTTGGTTCATTAGTGTTCAATACAGCTTATTTTAGTCTTAATAGGTCTTATTGTATCATCATTAGTTAGTAAGATTCATCACAAATCCACATAAGTCAAACCAAGTAGTTTAGGTTAAAAGTCAAATTGTGCCATTCCAGAAAATCTCAAAACTTCAGGGATTTTTGTAGATTTTAGTATCAAGATTTAGGTCTTGTGCTTTTGTGGACTTATAGCCTACCACTTCAACTTCATCATTCCATTTTTTTTATATTTTTAGGAATTTTTTTTTGGGCCCCACTAGCTTGCAAACACAACTGCAGGGAAGACTTCTTCCCCTGCTCTATCAGACCTCAGCCACAACACCACCTTTGGTGGTGTTTTGTGACCACCACAGTGGGCCCCACTCCTCAAATCTTGTACCATTCAACCCCCTCCTACCAGGGAACAAGCATTGACCAATAGTTTGACCATTAGACCAGTGGACCCCACTTGGATTTGCTTCCCAACTTTGTCCCCATTCTGTGTTGAGTTTGAGTTTTGGAACAGCTTATTTTTGGCTTATCAGCTTATCTACTGAGCTTATTTGGCCATTTTTAGCTTAGACAAGTCCAACTCACTTATTAGTACCAGAATAAACCAAGGTGGGCCCCACATGAGTCAGTTTTAGCTTATTAGCTTGTTTGGTCAACAATAGTCAAATTGTGGAAGTAATAAGCTTCCACAGAGCTTATTATTAGCTTATAAAAAAGTTGTTTTTATTAAAGTTGCTTGTTTTTAGGTATAATATAGTTTTGTAAAAGAAAATTCAAGAAAAAACAATATAAAATTAAGTGATAGTTTCTATTTAATTCAATTTAATTTTAATTTTCATTTTTAGATTTTTATTAAGTAATTTGTAATTTTATATTTTTATTAATTTCCTATTAGGTTAAAGTATTTTTAATAATTTTCTCAGATTTTTATTTTGTAATTTAGTATTTATTATAATTAATATTAGTTTATTTAGTAATTAATCAATAAATAGGTTATAAATAGCATAATTAATTTTTATATAGTAATATATAGTTTTTTTTATTTTTTATAGCTTTTATAAGTCATAAAATAGTTTTATAAATTTTTTCATAATTTTCTAAGTGATTTTAGTATTATTTGTAATTTAAAATAGTTTAACTAGTATAAATAATATAAATAGTTTTTAATTAATAGAAAATCTATAAAAAGACAAAAACATTTATTTTTATTTTTTATACTTTCTTCAAGTTTCTTATTTAGGTTTAGAAATTATTTTTACAAATTTCTAGTTTAATTTGTAGTATTTATCATTTTTAGTTTTAATTAAATTAGTTTTAATTAAATAGTTAAATAAGTTTTTAATTAAATAATTAATAATAAATAATAAAATAATCTAAAAAATAGTTTTCTTTTTAATTTAATTTTATTTTAAGTTTAAGTTTATAGAATTTTCATTTTTAACCCTTGTAGTTTATTTTTCTTAAAACTCACCTTTTTCTCAGTACGCAATCGCGTCTGATTTTAAATTGGTGTACGTTTATACGTTTTAGATATCTAGCTTTCACGTAATCGTTAAAATAGTTTAATTAAGTTATTTTAAGTTATAAAACCCTAGTTTAAACACACACACACACTTATAACCTTTCATGTTCATATTCACTCGATCACAGATTCGTTTATAATAAAACATCGCACACCTCGTTGGGACATTACGACCCGGGGAAACACTGTATTCCACAGAAGCATTTGTCTTGATTAGTTTGACTTTACTATTAACCATTCACAAGTGGTTGAGAAATAAAAGATAACTAGTTTAAGGCGAATCACCCACTAAAAGACAGAATTTCTGGCCGTTACAGCTGGGCGGCCCTCTTAATTATAAGGGGCGGTCCCCTTAAAATTAAGGGGACCGGCACGCTCCAGTTGTCAGAAATTTCTCCCTATAAATTGTTGGGAATTATACTAACAGTTACCACGGCTAAGTGAAGATGTTACAACTGCTGAAGATTGTACTTGCAGTGGAAACTCATTACCACTGCAAGAACATATATTACCACTGCTGATTAGATAACTGTTAGGAAACGTGTTTAGATAAATATAGAATAGATCTTGTGTATATCTTATTCTATTAGCATTATACTTATCTTGTAGAAGAGGACTCCTTGTGCTATAAAAGGAGATCCTAGGTTAAAGGTTAGATATACGTTTCTAGAGCTTCAAGGTGTAACCCTAGTGATATCAAGATCACTCGTATTATTATCATTAATAATATTGGAGCTAATCGTTTGTTACATACATTGTTCTTATTCATAAACAACTGTCTTACTCACAATCAAACTTCTAAGTGTTACTAAGTAGATTCCGCATACTTAGTGATATAACTCAAAGTATCAATCTAACACAGTTCAAGGTGTATAAATTCATCAAGTGGTATCAGAGCCAGGCTTTGATACTTTGATTTAGAAGACTCTAGTTCACTCAGAAGAATCAATGGAGACAGAAACCAGTAACTCAAACATTGCTGCTAAGCTTCCAAAGCTTAAGTTGAATGACTTTGAGATGTGGAGGCTGATGATCGAACAATTCTTTATGGTCCAAGACTATACACTCTGGGAGATCATCATGGTTGGAAACTCCTTCAAACCAAGTTCTACTTCAGAGATGGTTGGTGGCAAGGAAGTAATTAAGGTCAACACTGGACCTGTTACTAATGATGAAAGACTTCAGATGAAGAATGATCTGAAGGCCAGAGGTTTGTTGCTGATGACACTTCCCAGAGACCAAGTTCTAGCATTCAGCAAATATAAGACTGCAAAGACTCTTTTTGAAGAGATCTGTAATGTTTTTGGTGGTAATGATTCCACCAAGAAGACTCAAAAGACCCTGCTGAAACAGACTTATGAAAACTTTGGTTCAACAAGTAATGAATCTATTGATAGCATCTTCACAAGGCTACAAAAGATTGTTACTCAACTCACTGTTTTTGGAACTGAGGTGGAAAGGGAAGACCTCAATCTAAAGTTCTTAAGAAGCTTACCTTCTGAGTTTGGAACCAATGTTGCTGTGTGGGAAGATAAGCCAGATTTGGAGACCATGAAACTTAATGATTTGTACAATAACTTCAAGGTTATTGAACAAAGATTGAAGAAAGCTGGCAAATTAAGCTCAAGTTCAGGAAGTGTAGCACTCATATCATCATCGCTTGATGATAATAGTTCAGATGAAGAAAGTGATAGTGATGATGACAGTGCTAACATTGTTGTTTCCACTGGTAGTGGAAGTGTTTCCACTGGTAGCTCAAAGAGACAGATTGCAGGACTTAGTGATACTACTTTTTATGCCTTTATATCAAGTCAAGTGGGTGGTTCAATTCTCAATCATGAGGATTTGGATCAAATTGATGAGGATGATATGGAGGAGATGGACATTAAATGGCAAGTGGCATTACTAAGCTTAAGGACAAAGAAGTTTTGGAAGAAGACTAGAAGAAAGATTAACATCAGTGGCAATGAAACAGTAGGTTTTGACAAAAAGAAGGTGGAGTGCTATAATTGTCATAAGAAGGGGCACTTTGCTAGGGAGTGCAGGAAGCCAAGGAAATCTGACAACAGGTCAACTTGGTATAAGTAGGACAAGAAGAAGGAACCTACTACTGATGAGCCAAAGGGGCTATTGGCTATTGATGGAGTGAGCTTTGATTGGAGCTTTATGACTAAGGATGAGGAAGATGATTCAGAGTCTGCAATGGTTGCTACAGAGCTTGCACTAGTGGCTTTTTCTGACTCTGAGGTACAAATTAATAATGCTTGTTCTAAATCTTGTAAGGCCTTAAAAGAGTATGAGAAAATTAAAGCACAATATGATGAACAATTTCTAGAGTTAAATCATACTAATTATAACTTAGCAAATCATAAAAGAGGCCTAGGTGTTTTAGAAACTCAATTAGAGCATTATAGGGCAAATGAATCTAAGTTCAATGATGATATTGCAGTGTTGAAAAGAGACTTAGATTATCAGGTTGCTGTAAACAAGGTTCTTAGGGAAGAACTAGAAAAAGTTAAGTTGGCTAGTGAGAATATAAAGATAACTTGCAATACACTGGAACACCAATCCAAGTGTATTGACAAAATTTGGGAAGCCCAAGTTGTGAACAAAGCCAAATCAGGAGTTGGATACAAATCAGTTCCACCACCTCTAAGAGGTGTTCCATCACATCCTGGCATTGACTTAGCTCACACAGGATTAGAAGAATTCCAGGAACCACCTATTACCTATGGACCAAAGTTTCTTAAACCAGTTGAAATTGAAAAGGTTCAGGTTGAGGTTGATACATTTGATAGTGCTAGTGACTCATCTCTTAAAGATGAAAATTTGAATGTTGAGTCTAAACCTAGTGTTCCTGAGAATGTTAAAGTGGAGGTTAAAAAGAGTATTCCTGATATAGTCAAAGAGAAGCCTAGGTTACAACCTAATTTCACTAGGCCCACTACTAGATATGCAGAGATGTACAAAAGTAGGTCACCAACTCCTAGGGGTAATATGAGAAGTTGGAATCATGTTAAATCTAGGCAATTTGGTAGTGATTTTGTGTTCAATAACAAACCTTGTCATATATGTGGTAGCTTTGACCATTTGTCTTATAGTTGTACCTACCACTTGGGAAGAAGGGAAGTGTTTGGGAATACTAGGGTGAATGGACAAAATGCTAATAACTTAACTCACCCAAATCCACTTAGCAAGATGATTCCCAGGTCTGTTTTGCTTAACTCTGGCATTAAACCAATTTCCACTGCTAGACCAGCAGTTTCCACTGCAATACCAGCAGTTGCCACTGCCAGAAATAAAAACAAAGTTTACCCTAAGCCCCCTGTCATTACTTTTGTTAAATCTACTCAAACAGGGAAAAGACCAATTTTGAAAAGAAAGTTAACAATAATCACAAGTGGGTACCCAAAATTTCAAAACCAGTAGTTTCCACTGCTAAGCCAGCAGTTACCACTGCAAGGCCAAAGGTTACCACTGGTGGGTCTGTTAACAAGAAAAGGGTAAATATGGGAAATGTTGTTAAGGCCTCAGCACGTTGGGAATGGAAACCAAAAGGAACCATCACCTCAAACAATCCCAATGGTGTATCAATGACCTTTGATAGATATAATTATATTGATACACGAGGCAGATCCAAGTCATTTGTGGCTTGGGTCCCCAAAAGGAACTAATTCCTTTATTTTGTGTGCAGGAACATTCAAAGACTACAAATGATCAAGGATACTCAGACAGTGGATGTTCCAGGCACATGACTGGCAATAAGTCCTATCTTTCAGATTTTAAACCTTATGATGGACAATTTGTCAGCTTTGGAGGAGGAATTGGTGGCAAAGTTTCTAGCAAAGGAACAATCAAGGCTGGAAACATTGACTTTGAAGATGTGCAGTATGTGAAAGAACTCAAGTACAACCTTTTTAGTGTGTCACAGATGTGTGACAAGAAGCATAGAGTTCTATTCACAGAAGATGAATGTTATATCTTATCTAAGGATTATAAGCTTCCTGATGAAAGTGACATTTTGCTTAAAATCCCTAGAAAAGGTAATCTGTATAGCATTGACATGAAGAACATAGTGGTTAATAATGATGTTACTTGCTTACTTGCTAAAGACACTTTGGATGAATCAATGCTTTGGCATAGAAGACTTGGTCATGTCAACTTCAAGACCATCAACAAGATTGTGAAAGATGGATTTGTCAGATGTCTACCAGAGAAAAGATTTGAAAATGACCAAACTTGTGTTGCCTGTCTCAAAGGAAAGCAACACAGAGCTTCATGCAAGACAAAGCATTCAATTCTATTGATCATCCACTCTTTATGCTGCATATGGACTTGTTTGGTCCTACTTCTGTAAGCAGCATCAATTTGAAGAAGTATTGTCTTGTTGTGATTGATGATTTTAGTAGATTCACATGGGTTTTCTTTTTAAGAACCAAGGATTAAACCACTGGCATCCTTAAGACATTCATCACTGAAGTTGAAAATCAATTTGAAAAGAAAATCAAGATCATCAGGTGTGACAATGGGACAGAGTTCAAGAATAAAGTTATGGATAATTTCTGCAGAGACAAAGGTATTAAAAGAGAATTTAGTGTTGCAAGAACTCCTCAACAAAATGGAGTTGCAGAAAGAAGAAACAGAACACTAATTGAGGCTGCTAGAACCATGTTAGCTGATTCAAAGCTTCCAGTGACTTTTTGGGCTGAAGCAGTTAACACTGCTTGTTACATTCAGAACAGGGTTTTAGTGGTCAAAACAAAGAACAAGACACCTTATGAGTTGTTCAAAGGAAGACCTCCTACTTTGGAGTTTATGAGGCCATTTGGGTGTCATGTTACTATTCTCAATACCATTGATCATCTGGGTAAATTTGAAGAAAAGTCTGATGAAGCCTTCTTTGTTGGATACTCTGTGGTTCAAGGCTTAATCCTAGTCCAACTAGGGAAGAGCCTGAATCAATGCCTCATGATTCACCTCTCCCAACAGGTAACACAGTTGGAAGTGATGAAGGCAGTGTGCAACTACCTGAATTGATGGACATTTGTACAAAATTAGTCAAGCAGGTTCAAGCTCTGGAGAAAGATCTGGCACAGACCAAAGTACAACATGCCACAGAGCTGAATCAATTGAAGGCTGAGATTCAAATATTGCAGAATGAAGTTGAGAATATCAAGAAGAAAAAGACCTGTTAAAGTTGTGTTATCTTCATCATCTTCACCTCAGGATGGATTTTCTGCAAGTTCTACTAAAGATTTGGGAGATTCTTCCAAACAGGGGAGGAAAACAGATGCAGAGTTTAAGGGGAGGAGTACTAATTTTGAAAAAGAGTTTGCTGAGCTCACTGATTCTGACAATGCTCAAGCAAGAGATGATGTAGCTGAGACTGAGGGGAGGAAATTGGATTTTGAAGATATGGATGCTGATGCTGGTTTTCACTTTGATGATATAGTTGGAACTGCTCAACCAATTTCCACTTATGCAGAACAAGTTCCCACTGATCAACATATTTTCACTGCAAGTGAAAAAGTTCCCACTGCTACTCAATTAGTTACCACTGCAGAGGAAGAAGCTGCCAGAATAAGATCAGTCAAAGGTAAAGCAATTGTGACTGATTTAGAACAAGAGCAAACAAGAAAGATTTCTAAGAAAGATCAAGCTCAGATTGACTTTGATGCAAGATTGGTAGAGCAAGAGCAAGCAGCAGAGAATGAAAGGAAAAGAAAGCTAGAGGAAGATGAAGTTGCTAGTTTTATGGAAGCAAAGAGGTTGGATAAACTTGAAGCTGTAATGGCAGAACCAATTTCAAGTGTTTCACCAACTGTTATTCATGAGAAACCTCCTTTGTTCACTTATGTGCCTACAGAAGAAGAGATTGACTACTTGATTAACAATGATCAAATAATCAGGAAGAAGGCCATTGAACTTATTGCAAATACAACCTTGAATGAAGAACAAAAGTCTGCTCAATTTAAAGATTTCATTCAAATGAAGAATCAGCAGGCTCTTGATGAAATCATTGGGGATGTTAGAAAAGGTCAAAAGAAGCCAAGAAAACTTACAAAGGCACAGATCATTGCTGAGATGAAGACTTTTTGTTGCCATGTTGGTAATATGAAGATGGCTTAATTCAAAGGAATGTCACATGATCAAATTGAAGGTATTTACTACAGGATTAAAAGACAAGATAGTAAATTCATTCCAATGGATCAAGAACCTATAGTAATGAAGACAAAAAGGTCTGGAGTGAGTCTTGAATCAAAAGATGCAAAGAAGTTGAAGACTCAAAAGTCATCTCAAGCAGAAGAGGGTCCTAGCAAGTTGACAGAAGAGCAAATTACAAATATGATGTTCATAGAGACTGATGTACTCAATATTGAACCTCTACAAACAAAATATCCAGTTGTTGGTTGGGAAATTTATTCTGATGATTTTGGAGTTGCTTGGAAGATCATTAGAACTGGAAGTGTCACAAGTATCTGCAGAGATTTTGAAGACATTGTTAGATCTTGTGATAGAGATGACTTGGATACTTTGTGGAGGCTTGTGCAAGATCAGTTCAAGAAGGATGAACTTGTTGATGTCAAGGCTAAGGAGTTATGGGTTCACTTCAGAAGATTATATGAACCTGACCCAAGTGATAGACATTGGAGATTTGAAGCTCAAAACATGAATACCTTGTGGAAGTTTTATGACTCAAGTGTTGTGCATCATCTTTCTACTCAAGATGGAGTTGATGTCTTTATGCTGGCTGAGATAGAATATCCATTGAGAGCTGGAGTATTGGATGTGATGAGGTCAGTGAAGCTTAGGTGCTGGGAAAGAACTGAAGTCATAGAAGATTTGCTACAAAGGATTTATTATCAAAGTGTGAGAGCTGATAAAGAGTTAAGAAGAAAAAGATAAGTGTTTGGAAGAATTCCCATATCCTCATGTTTGCTGAATACTTGAAGAAACTTATTGATTTATTTATTAATCATAAGTTAGGGGAGGATTTTTGGGAATTATACTAATAGTTACCACGGCTAAGTGAAGATGTTACAACTGCTGAAGATTGTACTTGCAGTGGAAACTCATTACCACTGCAAGAACATATATTACCACTGCTGATTAGATAACTGTTAGGAAACGTGTTTAGATAAATATAGAATAGATCTTGTGTATATCTTATTCTATTAGCATTATACTTATCTTGTAGAAGAGGACTCCTTGTGCTATAAAAGGAGATCCTAGGTTAAAGGTTAGATATACGTTTCTAGAGCTTCAAGGTGTAACCCTAGTGATATCAAGATCACTCGTATTATTATCATTAATAATATTGGAGCTAATCGTTTGTTACATACATTGTTCTTATTCATAAACAACTGTCTTACTCACAATCAAACTTCTAAGTGTTACTAAGTAGATTCCGCATACTTAGTGATATAACTCAAAGTATCAATCTAACACAGTTCAAGGTGTATAGATCCATCATAAATACTGGTTTATTTCTCAGATTTTCTCCACCTTTTGCACTCCTAAACTTTCTGTTCTAGATCTCCATTTCTATTCTCTTAATCCTTTGATCATACATTCATAAATCTTTGTTTCAAAGTGATCCAAACATCATCCTCTCAAGTGCAAGAGAACAAAACTTCTATCCCTCAAGAGAAGAAGTATTACAACTTGTTGTGACCTCCACATCCAAGTTGTTAGAGCATCATCCATTATATCTATTTCTTTGTGTAACTAGTTGTGAATATTTGATAGAAGATAGATTAGCAAGGTGTGTAGATAGAGTGAGTGTGTAGTATATTGTTGTGAAGTAGAGAAGTTGGGAAGTAGATAGTTGTGAAGAAGATTGTTGTGAAGTAGATTGTTGTGAAGATAGATAGGTGTGAAGAAGTAGTGTTGTGATTAAGTAGTGACTAGGTGTGAAGAAGTTGTGTAGAAGGTGTGAATAAGTTGTGACGAAGTTGTGGTGTGTAAGGTTTTTCTCCGCAATAAGGGAGCTTGTTGACATAGTGAAGAAAACTCTCGAATAGGTGACTCGAGGAGTGGAGTAGGGCAGAAGGTGTCCTTGTAGCCGAACCACTATAAATCCTTTGTCTCGCGGTTAGATCTTTCCATTTCTTACTTATTATCTTGCTTATATCGTTATTACTTTTGTAGACGTAAACGTATATATATAGTTGCTCATATAGTGCTAGTATTGATTTTACTTAAAGATCAAACAAAAGTTTCATCACAAAACAAAGTTTTTACAATCAAACTAAAAAGGTAACATACATATAATTGATCATTTCGATCAAGTATAGTTTTCATACAAAATATAACTAAGGATTATAAAATAAACGTTTACTTACTTATCCCTCGTATATAGCTATAATTGTTTATATTATGCATGTGTTGATTTCACATACTTAGCTTACATTATTATTATTGTTCATACTTAGATATAGTTGTTCATATTGTTCAAGATTTAAGTTCACATAAGATCGAATCAAAGTTTTAAAAGCAAACAAGGTTTTAAAACTAAACTAAGTTTTCATAATAAAATTAAAAAGACGTAAAACTATTCAACCCCCCTTCTAGTTTTACACAACTTTCAAATTCATTACTTCATTTTGGGACCCTTTAAAAGCCGATGTAGTTCGCTTCATGTATGAATTCTTTCTTTCAGGGATCTTCCCAAAAGGATGTAATTCGTCATTTATAACATTGACTCCTAAGGTTCCTAATGCTAAATTTGTTTCTGATTTTCACAATGTTAGTCTTATATGGTGTCAATACAAAATAATTGGAAATATTTTAGCTAATAGACTAAGTGCGGTGATTGAAAGTTGTGCTAGCTCGGAACAGACAACATTTATAAATTGTGGGAATATTCTTGATGCCCCCCTAATCTTGAATGAAGTTATTGCTTGGTATCGTAAACGTAAAAAAGAGCTTATGATTTTCAAAGTTGATTTAGAGAAAGCGTTTGACTCTATATGATGGGACTTCCTTGATTTGGTTATAGAAAAGCTTGGCTTTGGTCTTAAGTGACGATCATGGATTCATGGTTGCCTTCGTAACTGATACGTGGGAATCGCACCAGGCTTTACCTCTCAAGGGATCTCGAGAAGCTTACAACCCCCACCAGGCAGTGTACCTGATCGTTGTAGTATAGTATAGTGACAAGTACCGGGGGATTGATCGTTCAGGAATAGTGTCGCTAGGATTAGAAAACCTAATTACTAGTGCTAAAGATGAGAGATGATTATTTTTGTGTTTTTATATTTTTTTGAAAGCAAATTAAAATCTCGGGTTTGAAGGATATGGGCGGAATTCGTTGCTAGTCAACTAACCCAATACTAAAGATGCAATTAAAATAAAATACAAGAAATGAAAATAAACTAAATTATACTAAGGTTGTGAGCAATAAGTGGAGAAGTTGTGTTTACTTAGATTTCACTACTCACTAGATATCTTTTACACGTTAATTACTTGTTATAGTTGCGTGGATGACGGATTGTATTCCTTAATACCATTCATGGGGTGGCGCACTTACTTCCCCAATCCTATGAGTGCCTACTTCACTCCTATGTCGAGCCGGCTAAGAAGCTCCTAACATGGGATCATTAGAATTTACTCATGCATTAAATACAACCAATAAAACCTAGTGCACATCGGTTCATGTTTCCTAAGACGTTCAAGCATGTTACCATTTGGAGATCTGCCAGTTTTCTTAAGCCTAACATCGAAATCATTCATCCAATACAACCATAAACAAGTAATCAACACATAATTAACATCTAGGTTTCATTAGATCCAAGCAAACACAAGATAGATCTAGCCTAGCATAGTGGAATCAAGACAAGAACAAGATATAGACAACCAACACATAGACATATTGATTTAATTAAAAGAACACTTATCTCAATTACACTTGTAAGGTTTGAAGGGCTGAAATCCCTTGAAAAACCTGTGAAAATCGTATTAGGTTCGGCCTTAGGGTTTCTCCAAAACTTCCTCTCTTTATGTGTGAAAATTAGAAAACTATATATAGGAAATAGGGTCTAACGGCGTCAAGACCAATTAGGTGACGCCGTCATCTCGCCGCTAAAATAAATCTCGGACTGCCTTGATCCAGATCTGACGCCGTCAAGTGTTATGTGTTTCCAGGCCGTCACCACTTTTACTCTTGACGCTCTTCCATGTGACGCCGTCATTTCAGCACTGGGTCGTCATGAAAAATACTCATGACGCCGTCAAAATGTTACTCTTGACGCCGTCTCCTACTATTCCGAGCTTGGAAAATTGAGACTTTGCCGTTTTCTTCACTTTTATGCTCCAAAAACGTCCAAAATGCCTTCTTTTCCAGATTTCACTCCCAAAGTACCTAAAATCACAAAAGGAACGATTTAGGGTAATATTTGATCAAATAAATTCAATTCCGGGCTTAAATGACCCCCTAAAAGTGGTTCATTTTTCGCCTCATCATATACCCTTACACTTGAGATTTGCTTGCCTCAAGCAAATGTGCTTTTATTCTACTCAAAATACAAGTTAGGGGTCATTTAACACTAATATAAAAGTAATTACAACAAATAATCGTTCCACTAAAGACCAATAGACAAGCACGGAGGTCATACCCAAGCACCTCACAAATAGTGTTTAGATACTCACATCTCTTGGGTGTAATAAAGTATAAATTACAATATGGAAATGGAAAATATCTCTTTCTACCTGTCATAGCAAAATAGATTACCATAGGCTTGGGAAAGGATCAAACCTCCACCACATGGCGTAAGCACCTAGGATAAACTATCAAAGAGGTCTTTTAAAGGGTTGTAATGTTAGGTGTAGGGATATGAAATACACGGTTTTGTTGGATATAGGCAGTCTTTACTGGTGGCGAGTTAACAATCTTGGTTAATTACATGTACGATATGGCGTTGCTATGCCAAGACTAGACTCGACTTAAGCTAATAAATGAAAAATAACAAAAACATAAAATAAACATAGAATAAAAAGGGATGGTAGTCCGTATGTTTTTTCTCTTTTCTCTTTTTTTTTTTTTTTTTTTTTTTTTTTTTTTTTTTTTTTTTTTGCATACACTCTTACCCTACCATCTAAAATAATACATCATAGGGAATGAACATTCCCCTTACACTTGAATCTTTACATACTTTACAATAAACTATTCTAATGACTCGAATTAAGATAATCAAAACACTTGGAGCACTTTTAAGATTAACGCACATGCGGGGGTAATATATGATGTTCTTCCCCATTACTCCATAAAATAAGTACTTTACCCATGAGTCTCAATCGTCCCAAAACAATGTGTACAAGGATATGACTCGATTTAGCAACCATGTAATCAATTAGATAGTTAACTTAGGGTTTAACAAATAACAATAATGCACTTAAAATGAGTGCATACACGGAAGGCTAAGGCGATTTGGGTGTACATTTAAGTGGGGTGTAACAAATTCTTCCTTTAAGTAAAATGCTTAAAGTTAGAAACGAAAAGATAGGCTCGGAGGGGTGTACTAGGGGTTTCGTGTACTAAAAATGAGTACAACGCTAAGGGTGTGGGAAAAATTAGTTGACTTAAGTAGCCAAGTAATATGACTTAAATGGTCAAGAAATTATAATACGGGTTTAACACAAGGGTGATCCTAATGCCTCTTATCATGTAGTAAATCCTACCACACGAATGTAGTCTCACTAGCGGTCTCGGGATGCATCACTAACGCAAGTTCTGGAATCTAAATGCTACCGGTACACTTATAAGCACTAATAGTAAATGCTTTTCCTATCAAATCTAAAGGCGAACCTCACATATTTGGGTGAAAAATTTTTCTGAATATACGGTTTTGTGCTAGTCATACAATCTCCTATCCATGAGATGCTTGCTATGGCTAAAGTTTCACTCCTAAATGTTGTAAAAAAATTTAAATTTGGCGCTAAAATTGCACTAACAAGTGTTTCTCATAGTTTTATTACACATCTACCATCAAACAAAGCAAACTCAAGCGAAAGTGTATTTGTAAGATATCATCATTTTACCCTCCCCTTACACTTAAGATGAACATTGTCCCCAATGTTCAAGTAAAGAATGTAAAAGTGAAATAAGTAAAACAAATGAAATCAAATACTCCCCTGATTCGCTCGGTATGGATAATTAGGTGGCCAGGTTAAATCTTCCTCCAAGAAAATGAACAATCAAAGCTTCCCTTCCAGAATATAAATCATCTTCTTGTCATACATAACCTGTAAATCCTGAGAAAACAGACAAGACAACCTTGCATAAAATCGGCGGCATCCTATATAAGTTACTAAATCCTAGAAAACAAAGTAATATATAATGCTTGTGGAATGAAGTTTGCAGATTTCCTGGAGATTATAAAACTTAATAATTCAACAAAAACCTTAAGACTCCGTTAGAAAAACAAAACCGGTAAAATTTCCAGGTTTTTACACGTGACGCCGTCAAGAGCAAGCTCATGACGCCGTCAGAAGTGACCTGCAGAAATTCTTATGTTAAGTTTCCGGAAAATTTCTGAAAAAACTTGGTCCTACTTCCTGGAAAATCATGCAAAACTTCATTATGACTCAATACAAGCATTTGACTCTAACAAATACGAATACACATGTCCATTTAATATTGTGGAGAATCATGATCGGTTTGTTTCTTAAAAACATATTTGGGGTTTCCCCTTACACTTATCTTTTGCAAAAATACCTTTAGGTGGAGTTAAGACTAGGCCAAACAACAAAGTAAAGTATTTCCACTTTTTAATTGAGAAACATGATCTACCAACAATAAAAATAAAGCATGCATACGGAAGCAAATAACAAACAAACAAAATAAAAATCACACAAAGCATGGGTTGCCTCCCAAGAAGAGCTTTTCTTTATTTACGAGTCTTGTAGCTAGACTCAAGGTCATGT
Organism: Artemisia argyi; assembly: GCA_030686995.1. Classification (NCBI taxonomy): domain Eukaryota; kingdom Viridiplantae; phylum Streptophyta; class Magnoliopsida; order Asterales; family Asteraceae; genus Artemisia; species Artemisia argyi. The sequence goes on from CM060681.1 coordinate 144,352,766, forward strand.
GTTACTACGTGATACGGGTGAGTTCCTCATTGAGGACATCTTTGGGATCAAACCTAGGTTTCAACTTCCTATCGGTTTCCTTAGTATGGTATGACCTTTCAAACATCTCTCCATCCGGATCATACAAAGTCATCCTCATATGCCATGATCCGTCTCCTTCTTTAGGTGGCTTGTCCCACCTCCATTTACACTTATTTCCATCTCTTTTCCACTTATTCATCTCTATATTAATAGGCATTACGCTCAAGAACTCAATCATCTTCCTAAAGACTAAGGGGTCCTCAAAGGGGTCTAGCTCCTCATCTCTAGCTATGAGTTGTTCCACCGAATGTGTCTTTTCAACAAAATCTTTTTCTAGATAGAATGGGCATTGAGGTCCTATAAAGTTCCTTTCTATCCAAGGTCCATATCTAGATGGTCTCCTATTCATCTCTACCCAATGTGGTGTCGGTTCATCATCACAATCATAACTATGCTTCTTAACATCGTACACCGACCAAGTATCACCTTCACCTACCGCTATCTTAGACTCCTTACAATCTATCATGGCGCTAGCGGTTGCTAAAAATCCTCTTCCTACCAATAATGGGCATGTAGTGTCACTAACCATGTCTAGGACGTGAAAATCCGCTAAGATAGTTAACTTTCCTACGTGAACAACTACATCCTTAATCATTCCAACCGGGTGGGCAATACTCCCATCCGCTAGACCTATCAATACCTCCGTTTCCTCTAACTTTCTTAGCTTAAGAGTTGTGAATAAGGATAAGGGAATCAAGTTGAGGCTTGACCCTAAATCGGCTAGTGTGTCGAAAGCTTCGGATCTTCCTATCTTACAAGATAAAACAAATATACCCGGATCATCAAGCTTTTTAGGCAGCTTGTTTTGAACGAAGGCGGTCCCATTTTTACCTAGTTTAAACTTCTCATATTTCTCTAGGAGGGCACTATAGTAGGGAGCACGGGCTAAGACATCAATGACGGGGCGTTCAAGGTGAAGTTCCTTGAATTCATCGTCAAGGTCTTGCGTAGGAGGTGTTTCAATTATACTTTTGACCGGTTCTACTTCGGGTGTTTTATTTGGTTGGTCCTTTTGAGGAATTTGGTTTTGTTTGAAACACGTGCTCGTTGATTTAACCGAGTAGTATTGTGGATACGAAGTGGGTGACGAAACTGAAGATATGGAATTAATGTTTAGTTTCGGATTCTTGACCGTGTCGCTTGGGAGTGCTCCCATTTCTCGGTCATTGAGAACTTTCAACAATGCGTCAATTTTGGTGGTCATCTCGCTTTGTTTTTGTTTGAAATCGGCTTCAAACTTAGATATGCGAGCTTCTTGAGATGCCATGAACTTTGACATCAATCCTTCAAGATTGTTGGTACTACCATAGTTGTTAGAAGGATTGTTGTTGAAAGTACGGTTGGAGGGTGGACCGTTTGGTTGGTAACGATTAGGCGGATTAGAAGAATTGGGTTGATTTTGTTTCCACCTAAGGTTTGAGTGATTTTTCCAAGAGGGGTTGTATGAATCACCGTAAGGGTTTGGCTCGGGCTTGAAAGTGTACCACTTATCTCCCGCTTCGTCGGTACGCGAGGATGCGTAGTCCGCAAAAGCTGTTCCGGGGAGTTCCACACAATCATGAGTGTCATGGGGACCACTACATAATTCGCATGAAGAAGTGATTTTGTTCACTTGGCTTGAAGGCTTAGGAGCTTCGTAAGATTTCATGAGAAACTTGACTTGGTCCTCAAGTTCCATGATCCTACGGTCGGGAGTGCTAGAGTTGTTCGAAGGCAAGGATATTGCCTTGACCATTTTGTTCAAATCACGGGGATCATTACAACTTTCGTTGTCATAGAGAGCAAGATCTTCTATGAGTTCCCATGATTGTTCCGCACTTAGATCACGTAGCTTACCACCGGCCGATTGGTCAATGGCTCGCCTCGTGGAGAGATCGATATGGTCATAAAAGATTTGGACTTGGAGCCAAAGATCTATGCCATGATGAGGGACTTTTTGGAGTAAGTCCTTGAAACGAGTCCATGCTTCATAAAGAGTTTCATTTTGATGTTGTTGGAACATCAAGATGTCATTTCTAAGCTTGGTAGTTCTCCCCGGTGGGAAAAATTGAGCAAGGAAACGAGTGGTGAGATCATCCCATGTGGTGATAGATCCCGCGGGTAAACGCTCAAGCCATTGACTAGCTTGATCCCGTAGAGAGAATTGGAATAAGCGTAATCGGGTAGTCTCTCAAGTGTCAACACCTAGGTCTATGGAATCTACAATTTTAAGGAAGTCCTTAAGATGTTGATTTGGATCTTCGGAACGAAGTCCATGGAATGCACATCCGCTTTGCACCAACCGGATGGTGTCGGATCGCAAGGGGGTCACATTGGCTTCGGTGAGCTCAATGGTGTTTCGGTAGCCTTGGTGGCTAGGTCGGGAATACTCTCCAAAGGTTCGGGGCCTAAGGGGTTCTAGTGGTGGGTTTTGTTGTGGTTGGATGACGGGTTCAAAGATGTTCTCGTTGTCCATGATGTCGGGTGGTGAAGAGTTACGAACAAAGACACAAAGAAATAAGATAGACTAAAGAAACCTAAAAATAAAAATAAAATCTTACTAGAAAGGAATCTAGCAAGTAGACCTAATAAAAAGAAGTTCTAACCTAGACAATAACTATTCCCCGGCAGCGGCGCCAAAAACTTGATACGTGGGAATCGCACCAGGCTTTACCTCTCAAGGGATCTCGAGAAGCTTACAACCCCCACCAGGCAGTGTACCTGATCGTTGTAGTATAGTATAGTGACAAGTACCGGGGGATTGATCGTTCAGCTAGGAATAGTGTCGCTAGGATTAGAAAACCTAATTACTAGTGCTAAAGATGAGAGATGATTATTTTTGTGTTTTTATATTTTTTTGAAAGCAAATTAAAATCTCGAGTTTGAAGGATATGGGCGGAATTAGTTGCTAGTCAACTAACCCAATACTAAAGATGCAATTAAAATAAAATACTAGAAATGAAAATAAACTAAATTATACTAAGGTTGTGAGCAATAAGTGGAGAAGTTGTGTTTACTTAGATTTCACTACTCCCTAGATATCTTTTACACGTTAATTACTTGTTATAGTTGCATGGATGATGGATTGTATTCCTTAATACCATTCATGGGGTGGCGCACTTACTTCCCCAATCCTATGAGTGCCTACTTCACTCCTATGTCGAGCCGGCTAAGAAGCTCCTAACATGGGATCATTAGAATTTACTCATGCATTAAATACAACCAATAAAACCTAGTGCACATCGGTTCATGTTTCCTAAGACGTTCAAGCATGTTACCATTTGGAGATCTGCCAGTTTTCTTAAGCCTAACATCGAAATCATTCATCCAATACAACCATAAACAAGTAATCAACACATAATTAACATCTAGGTTTCATTAGATCCAAGCAAACACAAGATAGATCTAGCCTAGCATAGTGGAATCAAGACAAGAACAAGGTATAGACAACCAACACATAGACATATTGATTTAATTAAAAGAACACTTATCTCAATTACACTTGTAAGGTTTGAAGGGCTGAAAACCCTTGAAAAACCTGTGAAAATCGTATTAGGTTCGGCCTTAGGGTTTCTCCAAAACTTCCTCTCTTTATGTGTGAAAATTAGAAAACTATATATAGGAAATAGGGTCTGACGGCGTCAAGACCAATTAGGTGATGTCGTCATCTCGCCGCCAAAATAAATCTCGGACTGCCTTGATCCAGATCTGACGCCGTCAAGTGTTATGTGTTTCCAGGCCGTCACCACTTTTACTCTTGACGCTCTTCCATGTGACGTCGTCATTTCAGCACTGGGTCGTCATGAAAAATACTCATGACGCCGGCAAAATGTTACTCTTGACGCCGTCACCTACTGTTCCCAGCTTGGAAAATTGAGACTTTGCCGTTTTCTTCACTTTTATGCTCCAAAAACGTCCAAAATGCCTTCTTTTCCAGATTTCACTCCCAAAGTACCTAAAATCACAAAAGGAACGATTTAGGGCAATATTTGATCAAATAAATTCAATTCCGGGCTTAAATGACCCCCTAAAAGTGGTTCATTTTTCGCCTCATCAGTAACGCTCATTCTTCAGTTCTTATTAATGGGTTTCCTACTTCCGAGTTTGAGCTTTTTAGAGGCCTAAGACAAGGAGATCCAGTATCTCCTTTTCTCTTTATTTTGTCTATAAAAGGGCTTCATGCGATCACGTGCAAATCTTTGGATATGGGCATTTTTAGAGGTGCTGTAATCGGGCAAGGTAATATGAATATTTTGCATCTGATTTATGCTAACGATGTTATATTCATTGGAGAATGGTCTCAGTCTAACGTTCATAACTCGCTTTGTATGCTTCGTTGTCTTTACTTAGTACCCGGGCTTAAAATCAACGTTCAAAAAAGTAATATTTTAGGTGTTTGTGTTTCTAATGAGGATGTTTCGGATATGGCCAAGCTTATTGGTTGTGGGGCTGCTAATCTTCCATTGAAATACCTTGGTGTTCCTATTGGATGTAATATAAGCAGATGTTCCAACTGGAACGCATTATTTAGAAATTTTCATCTAAATTATCTCAATGGAAAGCTCGCTTACTATGTGTTGGTGGTCATTTGTCTTTGATTAAGTCTGTGCTTGGGAATCTTCCTACATACTATATGTCGATTTATATGATGCATGTGACTATTCAAAAGAAGCTGGAGATGATGCGTAATAATTTCTTTATTTGTGGCGATGAGAGTGAGAAAAGGATAACTTAGGTCAAATGGAAGAAATGTTTAGCGAGTAAGAAGCTGGGAGGTCTTGGAGTCGGTTTGTGCTTTTGTTCAAGTGGTTATGGAGGTTCTTATGTCATCCTACTGATCTTTGGACTAGAGTTATTAAAAATATTTACGAGCCAAATGGAGGTATTGACTACAATTTTGTTCATTCCTCTAATCATAGCACTTGGGGTGCTATTTTGTCATCTGTCAAGTGGCTTAAACATAAAGGTTTGGACTTAATTTCTTTATGTTTCAGGAAGATAGGGAATGGTGTTTCCACTCGTTTTTGGAGGACACTTGGTGTGGAGATCGCCCTCTTAAATTGCCATATCCACGTATCTATATGCTTGATAATGATAGAGGTTCAATGTTGCGAACCGGCTTCAGGTTAGTGACTAGTCCTTTGTTCTCAAGCGGCTTCCTAGAGGAGGTGAAGAATCCAGTCAATTCACTTCCTTGTTACATATGCTATTGGGGTTGTTTCTATATCAGATCATAATGATTCTTGGTTGTGGTCGTTGGATTCCTCTTCTGGTTTTACTATTGCATCCATTTTTTCTTTGATAGATACCAATTCCTTAGACGTGGACTTTAATGCTACTTATTGGAACCGTAGTATTCCTATTAAAGTCAATGTCTTCTTGTGGAGATTAACGCTTAATAAGCTTCCTACAAAAGTGAATTTGGATAGATAAGGTATTGATGTTGGCTCGATCTTGTGTCCCATTTGTTGCAAAGATGTTGAATATGCAAATCACATATTCTTCTCTTGTGAGATGGCTAAAGATTTGTGAGCTTTGTTGGCTAGATGGTGGGAGCTAGACATTCCTATTTGTGATAATCTATCGGAGTGGGTTGCGTGGCTTAATTCCTAACATTTACCAAATAAGGCGAAGATCTTTTTGGAACAGGTTGAGGGACTCTTTTATGGTCTATTAGAGTTTTCAAAAACGGTTGATCTTCTCGATTCCTCCCCCTAAGAAGGCGGTTCTATGAGATTCCATTGTTTCTCAATCGTTTATTTGGATTTCATCTAGAAATCCTAAGTATAAGTTTAGTTGGGTAGGTTGTATTCAAAATCCTTTAGCTCGTATTGCTTTTATGTAATTGTTTCTAGCTTTTGTTAGTTTTTAATAAAATTCCGCCGTTCAAAAAAAATGTTTTGTTATTTTCTAAGCACAAACCCAATGGAAACACGTTCCAATAGGTGTCGTCAAGAGACGATATCAGGAACCAATTTGACAATTCCAGTCTCTTCTTTCTTATTGTTTCCCTAATTCATTAACTCCTTATCAATAACATGTAGTCTCCTAGCTGCATAGGGGTTCTAAAATTTTTCCTAAAGTGGCCATGACAGCCTCCTTGAAGGGTTTTAGCCGTTTTGACACTGTGGCAATGAACTTAAACCTCATGAACTATTCAGCAAAAAAGTGGGAAACCATAGCAATCCAAACCATGTATGCTCCTCAAAAAGGAACTGAATCATTTTGTTAGTAAGGTGTCATACCCATCTGGTATATTTATATCAGAACAAGTAATATAAAGACCAACTTTTAACAAGCCGCCAATTTGGGTTTACTTGACCTGCCATAAAACTGTTTTTTTTTTTTCTTTAAGAAATGATACATCCTCAACATGTTACTCATATTCCTAATGAGAGGAGAAAAAACATATTATATTATTGTGTGTGTAATAGGATATGTAGGGAATATGATGTAGAAGGCTATATCAAAACTCTTTTTCTTTAATTGAATTTTATACAACTCCTAGTATCAAAGCATCTAGATACAGATTATAGCTAATCCTCTATAGACCTCTATCAGAACTTTAGACCTGTTATAACCAAATCCCAGAATAATTTTCTTGGGTCTAAAGGGACATACATCCAATGGCTAGCCAGTACATTCCAACCATATTTCTTATCCTGAATTTGGCAGCCTGTAAATCAGGTGCCTAGCAGCTAGCATACACATAGATGCATGAGCAAATTAACATTCACAACTTGTATATATGATTGATGAATCAAATTATATTTTTCGCATTTGGGGAGGGAAGATGGTCAGGTCTTTCATTTGTATCACCATCACAACATCCAAAAAAAAACTCTTAAAAAGACTTCAATCCTTTGTTAAACCTCAAGACGATAAATATGGCTATTCAAGGGCTGCTGAGGTTCTTAATATCCTCTTCCTGGGCATACCAGGTGGGTATGATTTTCGTCAAATGAGGATACAAATCCTTGTATGAGTTTCTGATTGTCCCTTCTGCAACTCCAGTCGCAAGTGCCACATCTGTATCCACATTCCCACATCAGGTTTATAAATCAAACAAAACCTACAGCCTGTATATCTATATTCAAGACTAGAGTGAAGAAATGGATGGGTCAGATAATGGGTCACTTTTTGTTGAAAATTTAGAATTTGTTTATTAAATAATTTTGACCAATTAACATAATTTGGCTAAAATCCTATTGGGTAACCATCATTTCTAAAAGAAGACACAAAATGGTACTTCGCTAGAACCAATATGGATAGTGTTCTCCAATATCCACTACTGATGTTGACCATATAGTAAGTTTTGAATTAATAATATGGAGGTGTTAAGAAATACGGAGTAGCACTAGAAAGGTTGATTAAAAGTTTGTGAGGTTCCCCACCACCATACTTTGTCCCCAATAATGCGTATAGTACATGTTACCACCTCCAATCTTGTATAAAGAGCTGCTCGCTTAGTTTCAGATAGAAGGATACTCACATCATTGACTACTCCATTACATAAATCATCGGAATTATAAACTAGTTTGTGGGTACAAGCAAAATTACCCTCCATTAAAAAAGCAACACTTATTGTTTTCAATTAAGATTTGCATCAGTTTCTTTTTCATTTTTTAATTTTTTTTTGGTTCGCTTGCAATCATAATCTACAGTCTTGCCAAAAGATATCACTGCTGAAAATAAGCAACTTTAGCTGTACTTCGCTGATTTTCTATATTTTCGCCTTGTTAAGAGACATTTTACATAAGGACTCAATAATCAGATATGTCTAGTAAACCAGGTGCCGCCAACATGGCTTTCTTAGGGATGAACTGGTGTTCATTCACCTCCCACTTTCCAGGAACACATGAGTTGTCACGAAATGATAACGATAAATTGATTTATAGCCTCCATTTTGATTATAATATACAAGCCATCATGTAACACCAATTTATTTTGAATAAATTGCATTAATGGATCCACCTTTTCTAGGTGTTCGAAAATAAAAATAATGGTGACAGGTATACAAACGGACAAACAAGGTAGAAAGAAGTTACCTTTGAGGGGCTTCTTATCATCAGAAAGTTGAGTTACTATGTAAATAATAGCTGCAGCAATAGAGATTGGGCTTCTCCTGCAAATGAAAATTTAAAGTATGTAAAGACCAAACCATACAAAAGGCCAAACCATCATCTGAGATCCATCTAAAGGTAAATAATAAAACAAGTAGTACAAGTTTAGAGGGGGTCCCATGAGTTTCGACTTCCAAGTCAAGAACAATGCTAGACTCGGAGGAATCACACTACTAGACTTCATGTACACACATATACATGAGTGCATACTACATATACTTATACATAGATACATGTATGTCTAGGTATATACAGGTATGCCTGCACATGCAGAAATATGTCTGCAAACATGTATGAATGTGGATGGAGAAACATGCATGCGATACTGATGCATAAGTATGCATGAAGATACGAGGGCACATGTATGGAATGCATGTTTTATATACGAGGAGACATGTATGAGACATGTATGCAACGTGTTCATACATCCATGTAATTAACTACTTCACTCTTAACTTTAACTGAAATGACACTGAACTCTGCACTTTACTTTTAATTGGGATGAAAATAAGTTTTTCCTCTCTATATTTATGCCCACCACAAATAACTGGGAGGAAGGGACTGAAAGGAAGCTGGACAAATAGGTAAAAAGTCATTACATCTGAAGTGTATTCAGATGCACAATTTCCAAGTCGCTTTGTTGAGTCACAAAATTAGACTACTAAAGCAATAATATAGTTTTTGTAATCAGATTGAACACGTTTAATATTTGTAGATGTATATAATAAGAATCGTTGGGGTCGACCACACTGTACCCGTATTGACTCACATAAAGATTGCATGTTTAGGCTATTGATCAACCTGACTGCCCCACCATTTATCACCTCTATTTCTGACTATTAACAACCATGGCACATGTTTCAGAATTTTTTATAGATAATTCTAAAAACTTGAACAATAATTCTTGAGTCTTAAACAATTAATTTCCTTCTTTTAATAATAATAATAATAATAATAATAATAATAATAATAATAATAATAAAGAACAACTAATATTCTCATCGATGAGAAAATCTTTAGATTTCCCATTCGAAAAGGAATCCCATTAGCAAGTAAGAATTTAAGTCATCAAAACTTTTCTCGTAACTTGACTCAAGTCTAAAATCAGGAAAACCCAACACAGAAATCCAGAAACAGCGACACAACACATGTGGAAAGTTATGGAACCGTGACCTTGACAATCCCCACTTATGATAAAACGTTAGAGCAAATATGATTGCCTCTTAGAACCACTGAATGTTTCAGTCACTTGTTCATTTACAGCATCAATCCATAAACAATGTTTGTTTCTCTAATTAGATACATCAAGGTGGTTCGTTTTTTCACTTAATGATTCACACATATTGGTTTCAGGTAAAGGGTTCAAACAGGATCGGTCCAATGAAACAGGGTCAAAAGGGGCAAATTTAAAATCCAGGTCCGTCTGGTTACTTTTAAATTCTTTATCCCTCAATCATATCATCTGATACATGAACTACCTTAACGGCACAAAATATTACAAATTAAAACAAGGATCAAGAAAAGACAATACCGTATATCAAACTCTTCTGATTTCTGCACAGATTCTTGGGCGGCTTTAACAGTTTGATTAGCCATACCAAGATTGGAGCAAAAACGTCTCTGATGATTTAAAATTTATGTAAATAAACAGTGAAACAATAATCAGAAGAAATTACAAACATGACAAATTTAACGAATTTACCATGAAATCCCCGGCATGAATTGTCCCCATTTCAACCGATTGACCCATCTCAAGCTCAAGTTGTTTGACAATATATTCTTTAGCCCGACCAATTTCTTTCTTTGTAGCTCCATTAGCAACAGAGCAGATTTCTATTTGAAGATTCAAGGAAATCTAATTCATATAAATGAGATAGATTGGAATCATCCAAATGTAAATGGAACAAGATTTGTACCCTTTACAGTTCGTGGCTTGTCCTCTTGACGACAAGCAATGTACAGACAAGCAGCCAAGATAGCATCTTGGTTTCTCCCTCTACTGGACTTCTGGTCTTCTACCTTCTTGAATATCTCATTAGCACGGTCCTATAGAGAAAAAACAAATACAAAAAATCATAACATACAATGTGAGTATAGGAACCCAATAAGTCAATAACACATGATAACCACACAAAAAAACCTACATTAAGAGAATTTTTGAAAAAAGACGAGATTTGGTTAAAGAAAATGACTGCCAGTTTTATTTTTGCACAACGAAAGCATGTAAAAGGAGATACTGCCATCGTTCGTGATATCACCATTGCATACCTTTATTGTTGCAACTAGCCCCAACCTGGATGATAAATTAAGGGCGTCAGATACATAGTAAATGTAATTGCGATGAATTTGAAATTGTAAAAAAAAAATGACAATAATGTTCACTTCAATGTTATGTAGGGTCACGTAACTGTAACAGAAACAATTTAGGGTATGTTTGGCAAAAGTAACTGTTGCTGGAACCGGAGATGGTGCTAGAGATGAAGATTATAAAAAGAGATTATTTTTATAAGCTACAGAAGTACATATTTGAGCAAGATGACTACTTAAATTTAGCATGACTCACAGATGGGTCAAGTGCGTAAAACATTGAATATTATCAATCAATTTATTAAAAATAAGTATACAAAATACTCAGCCGGAAGTCTAGAATTAACATCAGCATCAGAGAATTGTGATTTTATAGCCCTTCTCTAGTATGATTTTCCAGCACCTAGAAGTTCTTGGCTCATAAACTTAAGCATATACCTTATACTTAGAAGAATAAGGCTTTAGCCTAACAGAGACTAATTACTAGTGTATGATGAATTCATTAAGACTGGCAGCCATGGGAACACTTAAGCTAATACGATTATCAGGTGTGATTTGGAAATTATACACATTTCTGATGTTCATGAAGCCTTTAAGCTTTATACTTAAATAGTTAACTCAGTTTAGGTTAGGTTTTAGTATGAATTTCTCTCATTTATTCTAAATTAGCTAGGAAAAGAAGCTCCTACTGGTCATGAATTAGAATAGGTTTACAGAACGAATCAAGTTTTAAGGCAAAATCGTAATTTTTCCATTTCTCCAACATCACTATATGTCTAAAAAAATAGTGACATTTTCAATGAGGCAATTTTGCTTAGAAAATTGATAAATGCATGGTGAGGTTGTCAATCAATGAAATAGCACAATGAGAAGCATCGTCACTTAATTTTTCCCAAAGAAAAAACGACTTTTGTACAAAAACAGTATAGCAGTCATTTGATCGCAGAGAACTTGTTACTATGTGGATATATACCGTAAACCGTTATCTTAAAACTCTAAAATTAAAATATTAAGATGCAGAACTCAACACTTTAATCACACATCAGTCTCATTCTTTCCTTGCAATACAACAAAGCGATACACATCACATCTTTATTTGGAACAATGGATGTCATTAAAATGAAAAAAGTCAACGGCAATCTACAGATAAGCTACAACCATAACTTTACAAAACAGTTCCAAAGATTGCAAAGAAAGTAACTCAATTTTACTAACATGGCAAACTAGTTGCGCCAGATTAAAACTCATAACAGAAACGGAAACTGCAATACATATTAGACCACTGATTTTCACATGTACAAGGCCTTGGAGTTTACGAAAAAGTGTTCATCAAAAAACATAATTCTGATCTTTCCCTCTCTAACATGGTAAAGGTTGTTCTTATCCAGACATAGTACTGTATGTTATAACTTAGCAAAGTAGCCGAGAGGTAAGTCAATAACTCCTTTGTCACTAAAAGAACATGCAAGAGCAACATAAGCCGTAGCTTGCAGTGCCAAGCCTTTACGAGTACAGATACTACAATGTAAGCAGTTTTAGAGGGACCTTAATTTTTTAGTATTAGTTCTAAAAACCTATATTATGTGCAGGCACCTGAGATCAATCATAGACAGTGGGTACATACGTTTCTTGATTTTAGTAAGCTTGGGGTTGTCTTTTGCGTATTGATCCATTATCCATCACAATAATATTCATAGTCAGAATTGCATTAGATCTTGTCTAGTTGTCTATCCTAATTCTATTGCCCCATTTGATCCGGAACAAATACTAAATACTCATTGCATCGAAAACAAAAAACCTAAAAAGGGTAACACAATTTTAACACCAGTGAACCCCTTATCGAAGCCTTTTATAGACACCGTAGTCAAAAGTATTCTAAATTATACAAAACTGTCTATATTTTCCAAAAACACTTTTGACACGACCCCCCCCTCCCCTATTTGTGCTAATCAAAACTTTTACTAATACCAATTCCACAAAACATTCACTCTGCAACAACATCATCCATCCGTCCGAAACTTATATCTCGTTAAGTCCCTAAGTATCATGTTTCCCTAAATTACTACCACAAAAATTACAGACCTATGCCAATACTAAAAAAAAATCAAAATCTGACATCGAAACCCTAACCCTAATCCTAAAAATCACAACAATCAACCAATCCACTCACCGATCACACATGGTAGCAATAGTCTTAAACGCCAGAATCAAACTCCGATCCGGGTTCGACCCACGGTTCTGCCACCGACCCAAAGAACTCGACAAAAAATCACTAGTAACACCATTCGGCTTACTAATAACAGTCGACAAACCACCATCATTCAACAAGATATTGGTCGGCCCACCGACACGGACAGGATCATTGTCTCCAGATTCATTAGCGAATGTTCTCCATTCAGATGTTTCATCAATTGAATGTGATTCAAGAACAAGGCCGCATTCGGAGCAAACTGTGTCTCCTGCTGAGTGGTCGAAGACTACCTCGGTGTTGCGTTTGCAGTCTAGGCAATATGCGTCTGACATGTTTTGATGGTGTTTTTGGGTTAGATGTGTTTTGGTTTGATTTTTAGGTTATTGTGTTTGGTTTTATAGGATGTTTTTTGGGGATAGGTTATGGACACGCACACGGTTTGCCGATTGTTATTATAGTAATTTTTTATTATGGATATTTTTTTTGTTTTATGACTGTTGCGTGCGTTGCGGCGGAGGTAATTTTATATTGTGCGTTGTGACAGAACCAGTTTGTAATGGTAATTAATCATATGTTAATTTGGCGGTAATAATATTAATCTTTTATTTTTGTTTTTTAAATGATAACTAAGTATATCCCAGTGTGTTAACTTTTGCTTATGTGAAGCACGTCTTTTACATTTTAGGTTCATAATGTAGTCATTTAATGCTAATAGCCGGTTTTATAGTTGTTATGATATTCCTCTTTGCATGGAAGATCGGGACATCATTCAAGAGCCGATTTAAGTCAATTATTTGTTGTAAACTATTGTTCGTATGTTTGATGAAGCGTTTTGTTTTAAACTATTTTCAGTGTGATAGTTGTTTGCATATTTCCAGAGTCGTTACTTCAATGTCCGGTGTAAAATCCTTATGTTGTGAATATTAATGTTTGTATTTTTATTTTATTTTTTGGTTACATAAATATTGTTTAAAGACATGTCTTAAATATTAGTGCTTGTTTTTAGTAAATGATCTAACGTTCACCAAAGCCCGGTGAATCCATAAGTATGAAAAGCTCATCTTTTATATAGTTTGCACATAACGTGCTCATTTAATGTTTTGCACTTGTTTTCAGTAAATATGAGATTTATAGCTTCATGAAACCTTGGGAAGTTTATCAACCGTCGTTCCACGTGCCTATATGCAATCATTAAATGCTTGACTTCTCAGTTAGTTCTTGATTGTCCACGTCCGTGAGTGGTTTTCTATTTAATAGGCTCATACATATTACTAAATCTTTAGCAGTTCTTCACCAACAAAAAAAAAAAGTTTCCAAAAAAATTATAGGAATGGCTCGTCTCCAGGAACTTGCAGTTACTTCTAACTCTACTTTGATGAGAGATCAGATGCTTGTATATTTTGAAAGGGGGGTTGCTAAATAGATTAGTTTGCAATGAGTTGAACATCCTTTGTCAAGAGGTTACTGCTAGGGTTAAGGAGAGAAAGGAACTGATTGTCGAACTTGAAAAGTTGCGTGGATCAATAATTGTTGTCAAGAGTGTGGAATTCCTCATGGGGATTCAAATTGATGAGCTTGAAAAGGCAACAACGATGTTCATAATGGTTGCAGAATCGCATATTTGAGCGCATGAAATGATGTCCTTCGTTGTGACGATGAGGAATTTGTAACTGGGTTAAGGATTAGATGATGGGGAAATTTTCATTTTATATTCAGTTTTTATTTTTTACTTTTTATTTTTTGTGTTAATCTTTTAGTTTATTCATGTTATGTTGTTTGGTTTTATTGTGATGAATATGAAATATACTATGGTTTCTCTTTCTTGTTTTTGTGTTTGTGTTCTTTTTGTTTGGTTGTGTGATTTTAAAAAGTATACATCAGTCTGTTTGTAGTTAATATGTGTTGTAAAATTAACAATAGGAAAAACATATGTGGTTGGTAAGCTCTAGAATTTTCACAACAATCGGCAAAATGACATCAAATGAAATTAATCCTTGAAATGTATATAGCAGTTATGTTTTGGTTTAGAAAAGATATGGTTGCAAGTAACAACGACATTAGTTTTTCTTTCTATGATTGCTCAGTTTACATGCTTTGCTTTCTTCATGTCGAGATTACTTGTGTCTTATGTCTATTACTTGAAGAGTGATATTTTTGCTTGTTATTGGTTTGTAATTGGAAAGGGTTGACATCAACTCATCATATATGCCTTGGATGACACATATGCTACAACAGGGTGGGCAATGTAATCTTGAGAGGGTACGTAAACTTTAAGAGGTCGTCCCTAACTATGGGTTGTAACTTGCCACAAATAGTTAAACCAGTGTATAGTGTATTTTAAAAACTTTGACACCGTTATTTGAATACTTTGTGATAGTCTTCAAAATAAATGTGCATTTTTTTATCAACTAACTATTAAACAAAGCGTTGTCATTTCAGTTTCTCAAAAAAAAAACACCTTGGAAGTATAATAAAACAACTCTAAAATACTACAACTTATTGAATTAAGGATAGAATTGTGGCGAGGCATTTGTATACGATAGTAATGTATGCAGTATTGATTCTTGTACTTCTATGTATTAAAATTTAACTAATATTATTTTACCGGGGTAATCCCCTTTACCCAAATTTTAACTAATCCAGAAAACTCACACAGTTTACCCTTTTTAATTATGTAATCACATATATTTGAGGCCTATAATCATGTCCTGCTTCAAAAAACAGGGGCAAGCAGACAATCGCAATTTGCTCCGCACATCATTTCATGTCTATAGAACGTTTATGAAGTTCGGTATAAAACAATGTAATAAACAAAAACAAAAACTAACTATTAAAAAACGCTGTTGTTGGCTCAGCATATATTTGGCAGGTGTTGTGTACAAAAATTAGAAAACACTACAAAGTCAAACAAAAGAAACTTATGAAGCTATCAATGGAACTTTGATTAAATAGAAAAGGAAGCATATCCAAATTTGATACATAAACCTATTTTTACATTTGTATCAATCCAAAATAAAAGACTAAAACTTCGGCCAAACCAATTATGTCTTTTAGCAAGACGATAACTTCTGTAATTAGAAAGTCTTTGTTAAGTGTAAGTTTGTCATAAGGAACCACTTGCGCATAATAGGACCACGTATTATGTCCATACCACACAAACTACACACTTCAGAGACTATTTGACAAAAACTATATGTATGATCAATCTTAATATAGTGCGATTGTTTTTCTACTTTGTTCAAAGTTGCATCTCTTTTTAAAAAATAAAAATAAAAATACATAATGTACCGAGAAACTAAACACTTCAAAAATTGTTTCTACAATATCTAAAAACGGATTCATTCAAACAGAAGAAGCAAAGATAAGTTTGTACATTTTTAACTAATGCATGTAAGTCGTTCGTAGATTATGGATATAAGTAGTTATACACAGTCGAGAAATGCAATATTGAGACTTCTGGAGGTACCAAGAAAGCCACCATAGACAGAAGCCATCATGCATTCACTTGCTCTTTGGGAGCCTGATACCAAGACTGATCCAACAACGATATCCCCAACTTCAGCCTGATTGATATTTGTTTTCTCTACTACTGTCTGATCAAGTACGCAAAAACGATATAAGAGTTTTACATATTCCTCTTTAACAAACAGAATCATGCCATTAACAAATTTCAAAAATTATGCGTTCAAAACATATGCGAGTATATCATCAAGATAGGTGTTCTTGAGCACACCCTTTTTTATTTTGCAAAGTGGAATTTGGTATACACCGCATAACCAAAGAAAAATGAGGTTAATGGTAACTTACTTAACATGAACACTGTCGTAAAACAATTGGCAGCAAAATGCAAGTAATCCCATCTTTGCCTGAATAGATGATAAGGATTTATTTATTACTCTTTTAAGGGGTTATTTAAGCCTTAAATCATAAATATATGGTCAAATATTGCCTCAAATGGTTTCTTTTCTCATTTTAGGTACTTGGGGCGTGATTTCAGAAAAATGACGCATTTTGGACATTTTTTGACTCAAAAGTGAAGAAAACAACAAAGTCAAGAAAAATGTCAGGAATTGCACCTGACGGCGTCAGGCATTGGAAGCTGACACCGTCACTTGAACTTAATGAAGCTGGAAAATATCAAACGTGACGCTTCAGTGAACCATTTGAGGAT
The DNA here is from genome assembly GCA_030686995.1 of Artemisia argyi. Classification (NCBI taxonomy): domain Eukaryota; kingdom Viridiplantae; phylum Streptophyta; class Magnoliopsida; order Asterales; family Asteraceae; genus Artemisia; species Artemisia argyi. The sequence goes on from CM060681.1 coordinate 144,369,618, forward strand.
TTACACCTGACAGCGTCAGGTGTAAATGGAAGTAGGGAGTCATGTTATAAGCTAAAGAGAGACAACCCAAAAGGTTTTATATGTGACGACGTCAGAAGCTGAATTGCACAACACGAAACCCTAATAGCGGTGTTTTGACGGCGTCAGGATTCATAACCTGACGCCGTCAGCCTTGTAATTCTATATATAGTTTTCGATTTTTCATTCATTAGTGGTGTAACTTTGGAGACAAAACCCTAAACGATTTTCAGAGGTTTTTAAGGGTTTTCAAACCCTCTTTTCTTCCATGTTCAATTGAAGATAAGTTTATCTTTTAATCATTCAATATGTCTATGTGTTGTTTAATTATCTTTTATGCTTTTCTTCCCTTTAACATGCTAGCGTAAATATATTAGTGTTTACTTAGATCTAATGAAACCTAGTTATTGATTGTTGATACGTTGTCTATTGTTGGTTGATGCTACACCTTAGGCCTAAGAAAACTGGCTAATCTCTATATGTAACTAGCTTGAACGTCTTAGGAAAGGCAATCGCATGTACACTGTGGTTTTTCTTGTTATATTTAATGCATGAATTGAGGTTAGTGATCCTATAGTTTGGGTACTAAACGTCAACTATTAGGAGAAATTGATATTCATAAGTTGGGGAAGGCTGTGTACACCCTCACGACTGGTATTAAGGAATACAATGCTTCAGCTAAACAATTGCACTGTGAAATTCAATAAGTCAACAAGAGATAACTAGGGAGTAATTATATCTAAGTAAACACGTTTGTCTCATTATAAGAAATCCACCAATTTACTTTTCTTGTTATTTTATTTTTTGTTTTTAGTTTAGTTATGGGTTAGTCGATTAGCAACTAATTCCGCCCATCCTTCCAAAACCGATATTTTATTGCTTTCATAAAATATAAAAATACAAAAAAATGCATCCCTTACATTTAGACCTAGTTGACCTACACTTCAATCCTAACGACACTATTTCCCTAGAAAACGGTCAATCCCCCAGACATACCTATACTACACTACAACGACCAGGTACACTGCTTGGAGGATTGCAAGCTTCTCAAGATCCCTTGAGAAGTAAAACCTTTTGTGAGACTGCATTCCTCGTATCAAGTTTTTGGTGCCGCTGCCGGGGAATAGTTATTGCTTAGGTTTGATTTTTATTTCATTTAGGTCTATTCACTAGATTCCTATCATGTGAGATTTTTATTTTATTTTTAATTAGCTTTCTTTAGTCTATCTTTTTCTTTGTTCCCTTTGTTTGTAATCCATATCATCCGCCATCATGGAATGTGATAATATCCTTGAACCCATCATTCAACCGAACCACCAAAACCCACCCGAACGACCTGGAGCCCACACCTTAGGAGACTACTCCCGACCTAGCTACCAAGGCTATCGAAACACCATTGAGCTCAACCAAGGAGCCAATGTTTCTCCCTTGCGATCCGACACCATTCGGTTGGTGCAAAGCGGATGTGCATTCCATTGACTTCGTTCTGAAGATCCAAACCAACATCTCAAGGATTTCCTTAAAATCGTTGATTCCATAGACCTTGATGTTGTCACTCGAGAGACGATACGATTTCTTCTCTTCCAATTCTCTCTACGTAACCAAGCTAGTCAATGGCTTGAGTGTTTACCCACGGGATCCATCACCTCTTGGGATGATCTCACCTCTCATTTCCTTGCTCAATTCTTCCCACCGGGGAGAACTACCAAGCTAAGGAATGACATCTTGATGTTCCAACAACGTCAAGGTGAAACTCTTTACGAAGCATGGACTCGTTTCAAGGACTTACTCTAAAAAGACCCTCACCATGGCATTGATCTTTGACTCCAAATCTAAATCTTTTATTATCATGTCAATCTATCCACAAGGCAAACCATTGACCACACGGTCGGTGGTAAGCTACGTGACAAGAATGTGGAAGAGTCGTAGGGAATCATAGAAGATCTTGCTCTCTATGACAACGAATTTTGGAATGACCCCCGCGATTTGAACAAGACAGTCAAGGCAATATCTTTGCCTTCGAACAATTCAAGCATTCCCGACCGTAGGATCATAGAACTTGAAGACCAAGTCAAGTTTCTCATGAAATCCTACGAGGTTTCTAAACCTTCAAGTCAAGTGAACAAAATCACTTCTTCATGTGAGTATTGTAGTGGTCCCCATGACACTCATGATTGCATGGAACTCCCCGAACAAGCTTTTGCGGACTACACATCTTCGTGTACCGATTGAGCGGGAGAAAAATGGTTCACTACCAATCACGGACCTAGGAACTTCAACGAGGCTTATGAGGCATGGAAGGACAAGCTAAATTTCAATTGGATTCTAACTCAAAGCATATAATTCAATGACTCTCCTCCACTCACCAAGTCTGAATATTAATCTCCCCAAAACCCTCCTAAACAGCGTATCCAGGAAGGAGTGCTGCGCAATTTTATATCCCCTCAAGAGACCCAACTTTCTAAACTCGAAAACCAATTTAGACAGCAACAAGCCAAAATGGACAACAAGATTGGTAGCCTGATGAGTGCTATCAATAATCGAATTGCTAACACATCAATTAATGGTTTGCCCCAAGTTAAAGAAGTCAAATCTGCCAGCCTCACTAACCAACTACCATCTTTTGTGAAAATAAAAGATCCTAGTAAGCTTTTCAAACATATATCACCAAAAGGGAAAGAGGTTAGGGATCCTTCTTCTTCTTCAAGCCAGATCCATTTTGTAAACACCATTACCGCAATGCCTAGTCCAAAACCTAAAAAGGATAACAACTCAACTGATAAAGAATGGGGAAGTCGGTGATAAGATTCTAGAAAAGGACCACGGTATGTCCAAGGACCCTTTAGGCTCACTTGGGAATTCAACTGTAGGTAAGTCAGATGATAGGAAAGTTTTGAAGGAAGAGTCTGATAGTCCTGAAGAACCCTTAGGTTTATTGGATAGTTCCCTTATGAAGGATCTTGAGAGAGGTACGGTGAAACTCTCCATTGGATTTGTGAATAGAATAGAGGAGGGCGACCCAAATGTTTTTAAAATCTCTTGCACTACTAGGAAGAAGTTTATACCTAGTGCATATATTGATCCCGAATCCCCACTGAACACAATCTCCTTCTCTTTATACAACGAGATCTTCGCCGAACAGTTTACATACGAGGGGTTCAAATTTGTTGGGATAATTAGAAAGGCACCAATTATGGTTGGGGGATTCATTTACAGCATTGACCTAACCGTGATTAATGACATGGACTCCATCATTGATCCAAAATTAACCAACTTGGTCCTCGCAAAAGCGTTTGTCAAAAAAATGGGAGTAACTTTTAATAAGGTTGATGGTAGTGTATTATTCACCGATGGTGTTAGGAAGGTGATCTTTCGAAAAGGTAATGAGGAAGTATATGAATATCACTCACAGTTGGTCAGTAATACGAAGGAATTACAAGTTAGGGGACCCGGTAGGATAAGGCAACGTGACCCTAGTAACCTTAAAATACCTTGCATGATCGGTCACAACTATTTTTATAATGTATATATAGACATAGGTTTACCCATGAACGTTATGTATTTGTTTCATTATAACAATATTTGTAGCTGGGGATTAATATATATGGGAGTGAATATTGTTGGCAGAGACAATGATATGCAGGTATTTGTTGGTAATATGATGTTCACAATAGGTTTTACAATTGTGTACAACATTGAGGATTATGTTGACATTAGGTTATCACAAGTAGTTTTCGGGGCACCTTTTTGTGAGATCACTAGCTTAGTGGTAGATGAACAAAATGGAGTCATGACTTTCACAGACGGAATTAAGAAGGTCTCATATCATACACCATATAAGTCGTGGGATTTCAGAGAAGTAGATTGTGACGGGCTGGATAAATTAGGATCACAAGTTGTACTAAGTGATGATGACGTTAGGAGAGGGTGTAAGAATACATTTGACTTATCCTGTGGATTCTTTAAGGATGTTAGTAAGCTTAGTCCAAAATATAGCAGGGAGAGCATAGAACTTGAAGACCCAAAATACCTGCACTACGAAAGTAACTCCGACAACGAAGATGAAGACGACCTCGAGAACGTAACGGAGGATGGAGTCACGTAATAGAGGCATGACTTTGAGTCTAGCTACAAGACTCGTTAATAAAGGAAAACGGTCCTTGGGAGGCAACCCAAGCTTTTAATTGTTTCTTTGTTTTCTTGTTTTCTTGTTTATTTTTATTTGGTTTCGTATATATGCTCTATCTTTTTGTTCATTGTTCATGTCTCTAATAAATTGTGAAATATTTTGTCTTTAACCTCGTTTTAATAACATATAAAGGTATTTTGCATAAAGATAAGTGTAGGGAAGATCATATTCAGTTTTAAGAACATATTGAACATGAATAATAACAATTAGAGATTAGCATATATATTTGTGTTTGTTAGAGTCAAATGCTTGTTTCGAGTCACAATGAATGTTTTGCAGGATTTCTAGGTGTTAAAACTTAAGATTTTTCTAGAAATTTTTCCGGAAACAAAATAAAAAGAATTCTGTCAGATCATTACTGACGGCGTCAGGAATTATAACCTGACGACATCAGGTGTTATTCCTGTTAAATTTTCCAGGTTTTGTTTTTCTGCTGAAATTGTATAATTTCATAAGATCTTTAATTTTTAAACTTCAGGAACTTGTAAACATTTAATCTGCAAGCATTATATCCTTTTAAGTCCTAGAAAGCAATATAAGATGTATATATGCTCTTTTCTAGGATTTACTTTTATATAGAATTTACCACCGATTTTATGCGAGGTTTTGTGTCTTGTTTTCTTAGTTGATTACAGGTTATATTGGGCAAGAAGATGATTTATATTTCTGGAGTGAAGCTTTTCATATTCATTTTTTTGGAGGAAGATTTAACCATGTTACCACATTGTCCATGCCGAGCGAATCAGGGGAGTATTAGTTTCTTTCATTCTCTTTTATATTTACTTTATTACTTTTTAGAAACATTAGGGACAATGTTCGGTTTAAGTGTAGGAGGGTCAATTGAGAAGCCTTAGAAACTATAACTCCATTTGATTTTTGTTTTGTTTAATAGTGAATGTGTAATAAAACTAAGAGAAATACTTGTTAGGGTAATCTTAGCATAAAATTTAATTTTTTTTGCAACATATAGGAGTGAAACTTTAGTCTTAATAAGCGTCTCATGGATAGGAATTATATGACTAGCACAAAAAAAACATACCACTCAAAAATTTCCACCCCAAAATGTGAGGTTTGCCTTTAGATTATTAGGAAAAGCATTCATCTTTGATGCTTATGAGTGTACCAGTAGTATTAAATTCTAGAAATTTGCGTTTGTGATGCATCCCGAGACCGCTAGTGAGACTACATTCGTGTAGTTATGATTTACTATATGATAAGAGGCATTAGGATAACCCTTTGTTTTAAGCCTTTATTATAATTACATTGACTTCATTCGTCAAGTAATTCTCCTACACCCTTACGATGTACTCATCTTTAGTACACGATACCCCCAGTACACCCCTCAGAGCCTATCTGACTTTAAGAATCTTACTTAAAGGAAGAATTGTTACACTCCACCCCCAAATGTACACCCGAATCGCCTTAGCCCTCCTTGTATGCACTCATCTTTAGTGGATTATTGTTACATATTTAAACCCTTAGTTAATTGTCTAATTGATTACATGGTTGTTAAGTTGAGTCATATCTTGTAAATACAATTTTGGGATGATTGAGACTTATGGGTAAAAGTACTAGTGTTATGCAGTAATGGGGAAGAACATCATTTATTACCCCCATATGTGCGTCAATATTTTAAAGTACTCAAAGTGTTTTGATTTTCTTGATTCGGGTCATTAGAATAGTTAAGTGTAAAGTATGTAAAAGTTCAAGTGTAGGGAGAAAACAAGCTCCCTTTGATGTATTATTTGGGATGGTAGAGTAAAAGTGTAAGCAATAAAAAAAATGATAAATAAAAAAAAAATAAAAAGGCCTACCATCCATTTATTCTATTTTTATGTCAAAATAGTGTATTGAAAAATATAAAAAGAGTTGTAGTTAGTTTAAGTTGAGTCGAGTCTTGGCTTAGCAACGCCACATTATACATGTAATTGACCAAGACAATTGACTTACCACCAGTAAATTATCCCTTTATCCAACAAACCGTGTTTTTCATACCCTTACACCTAATGTTATAACCCTTTAAAAGACCTCTTTGATAGTTTATCCTAGGTGCTTACGCCAAAATGGTGGAGGCTTGATCCTTTCCCAAGCCTATGGTAATCTATGTGCTATGACATGTAGTGAGAGATATTTTTCCATTTCCATTTTTGATATATAAATTTATAACACCCGAGATATGTGAGTATCCAAACACTTAATGTGAGGTGCTAGTGTATAATTTACATGTTTGTTTTGACTAAGGTAGAAAGTTCATGTGTTGTAATTACTTTTACGTTAATGTTAAATGACCCTAACTTGTAAATTGATTGGTGCAAAAGCTCATTTGCTTGAGGACAAGCAAATCTCAAGTGTAGAAATATTTGATAAGAATTTATTTGTTACGCTTTTAAGGGGTTATTTAAGCCTTAAATCGTAAATATATGGTCAAATATTGCATCAAATCGTTTATTTTCTCATTTTAGGTACTTGGGACGTGATTTCTAAAAAATGACGCATTTTGGACATTTTTGAACTCAAAAGTGAAGAAAACAACAAAGTCAAGAAAAATGCCAGGAATTGCACCTGACGACATTAGGCATAGGAAGCTGATGTCGTCACTTGAAGTTAATGAAACTGAAAAATATCAAACGTGACGCTCCAGTGAACCATTTGAGGATTACGCCGTAAATGGAAGTAGGCCGTCAGGTTATAAGCTAAAGAGAGACGACCAAGAAGGTATTATACGTGATGACATCAAAAGCTGAATTGCACAACACGAAACCCTAATAGCGGCGTTCTGACGGCGTCAGCCTTGTAATTCTATATATGGTTTTTGATTTTTCATTCATTGGTAGTGTAACTTTGGAGACAAAACCCTAGACGATTTTCAGAGGTTTTTAAGGGTTTTTATACCCTCTTTTCTTCCATTTTCAATTGAAGATAAGTTTATCTTTTAATCATTCAATATTTCTATGTGTTTTTTGATTATCTTTTATTTTTTTCTTCCCTTTAACATGCTAGCGTAAATCTATTAGTGTTTACTTAGATCTAATGAAACCTAGTTATTTATTGTTGATACATTGTCTATTGTTGGTTGATGCTACACCTTAGGCTTAAGAAAACTGGCTGGCCTTTATATGTAACTAGCTTGAACGTCTTAGGAAAGGCAATCGCATGTACACTGTGGTTTTTCTCATTTTATTCAATGCATGAATTGAGGTTGGTGATCCTATAGTTTGGGTACTAAACATGCAGCTATTAGGAAAAATTGATATTCATAGAGTTGGGGAAGGCTGTGTACACCCCCACGACTTGTATTAAGGAATACAATGCTTCAGCTAAACAATTGCACTGTGAAATTCAACAAGTCAACAGGAGATAACTAGGGAGTAATTATATCTAAGTAAACACGTTTGTCTCATTATAATAAGTCCATCAATTTACTTTTCTTGTTATTTTATTTTATGTTTTTAGTTTAATTATTAGTTATGGGTTAGTCGATTAGGAACTAATTCTACCCATCCTTCCAAAATCGATATTTTATTGCTGTCATAAAATATAACAATATAATAAGAATCATCCCTCACCTTTAGACCTAGTTGACCTACACTTCAATCCTAACGACACTATTCCCCTAGAGAACGATCAATCCACCGGATATACCTATACTACACTACGACGACCAAGTACACTGCCTAGAAGATTACAAGCTTCTTAAGATCTCTTGAGAAGTAAAACCTTTTATGAGGCCGCAATCCTCGCATCAATAGACCAAGAAACACCTCATGATACGAACTTATAAAGAATTTTATATTATCCCATACAATCTTTCAAAATATTTAATAAAAGGTGATCATACCACCTATAAGCCCAAAATCATGACTCTGTAAATTTGGAAAGTTTTAGTTGACCTTTTTACAGCGTGCAGAATTGATGTGGCTAGAAACTAATTAGTTCTAAAAACTACCCTATGTGAAAACCTATTGTAAGTTTAATACTTTTGTGAAAGGATATAAAGTGTGCTACCCAAAATGGGAAAACAACAAACCCACATTTTTTTTATGTAATAGTTTATAACATTTCAAATATGTGGAAAACTAGAAGGGGGTTGAATAGTTTACCGTTTAAAATCTTTTTAACTTGTTTAGTTAGCTTTGAAACTTTCCGTTTGATCAAAGATATATACACAAACACAAAATATAACATGCAAGTAAATGAAAGAAACGATCAAACCACAACACGAGTATTTATCGTGGTTCGGCTACAAGGACTCTTTTTCCTTGCCCTACGTCCACGCCCCGAGTATCCAACTCGAGAGTTTCTTTCACTAGTCAACAAGCTCCTTTCACCGGCGGAGAAAACCTTACACGTCGCTTATACTTTTACCGACACTAAGATAGATGTCGAGTTCTTTACCAAGGGTACAACCACTCCCGTTAGTTCTTTTACAAGGGTACAACTACTCCCGATACACTTTGTATTTTGAGGACTAAAATACTAACCGATCACTACTGAAAATACACAATCAAATGAAGTGTAAACTACACAAGTCTACACAATGCTAAGCTAACAAGTCTTGCAACGTTGTGTTGAATACTTGTTACTTTTAATGAGCTCGTGAATCTCTTTGCTACAAAAAGAAACTTCACATATGAAATGTTAAAGGGTTAGATGAAAGAATGATTGTGTGTGTGTAAAATATGATGTAGAGTGATCAGCCAAAAATCAACTTGTGGCTTGGTATTTATAGCAAAGCCTTCTGCAGGCCTGGCGGATACGGCGGAACCCTCAGATGGGTTCTGCCCATGTACCCCCAGGGTTCCGCCGGGCTTGCAGTTGGTTTTGCAATAAATCTTGCAAACCAAACAAAGTCACATCTCATTACACCTTGCAAACCAAACAATGTCACATCTCATAACATCTAGTCAAACACTAAACTTGCAAGCAACTACATAGTAAGTCAAACACATTTTCTTTCCATAAATGTATATTGACAAAACTTGCCATAAATGTGATGTGACAATTCTATTTTAAGAAATAAAAAGTGTTGTGTTTTATGAAATGTGAAATGTAGCAAAAGTCTAGTTTATGCAAGTCTTTAAAACTAAGATTATGTTTTACTTAGAAACTAAAGTTTACATTTTGTCGTTAACAAAACTTAGCGAAGATCGTAAAATATAAATAACGTTTTTAGGCGATATTTGTATTAACAATCTCCCCCTTTTTGTTGATGACAAAACATAAACTTTGTTTTTAAGTAACTCACAAAATCTTGGTGTTTAAGACTTAAAAAAAATTATATTGAACTTGTTTTACTTAAGTGATGAAAATCATATTAAGTTTTGAAGGTTTAATATATTTCTCCCCCTTTTTGTCGAAACAAAAAGTAGAGTAGCGAAGCGGAATAATGCACTTGCTCCTCCTTGCTTGTTACTCCCCCTAAAAGGAGTGCCAAGATGGGAAACATGGATTTTGATCCTACAAAAAAAAATGGTTAGTTGGTCATATATATAGTCCAGCTTGTAGTTACAACACACATTGCAACCACAATGACAACACCAAAATGATCAACCAACAATGCACGAAAGTAAGTAGAAAGAAATATCATTCCAAGTAAAATTTTGACTTTGAAAAGTCAAAAGACAAGAAATGTGAAATATTCTTCTACTTCTAAACAAAAAACTAAAAAAATAACCAAGAAAGAAAAATAAAATCCTACTTTCCTAAATGGGGCAAACGGCCTCCAAAGGTTGTCTAGGATTTGTTTGGGTGGGAAAGAGCATCCAAACGTTCTATGACGTGTTGCAATGCAAAACAGGTTTCATCTTGGAATTGGTGAAGCAACATTTTGATGCTTGCACCCATTTGCTCACAATTTGAGCAAACATGGGGATGAGTGGGTGGAAATGGGTTGGTTTTGGTTTCTTGGTTTGAGGGTTTGTTGGTTCTTGGTTCTTGGGTGGAGGATGGATTTGGAATTGAGTCAATCAAGGTGGTTTGAAATTCCATTGCTTGATGAAGGTGGTTCTCAACCATGCTTTGGATTTCCTCATAAGAGGGGAAGAAGGACTCAAAGGTTTGAGCTTGAGAATGTGGTGGAGTTGGGTGATCATGGTTTTCAAAGTTTGGTTCTCCATAAAGAGGACCATGGATGTCATGGTAGATAGGGTAAAACAACAATAGTTTGGGTTGATGGTACACTTGTTGTGGTGGTTGGGTGTGGTTAAAATGCTCATTTTGGTCTAGAATTGACCTTGGTGATTCATTTGGAAAAGGTGGTGGTTGTGTAGGTCTTGGTGGAAGATCATTTAGATCTTGGACAAAAGGGTGTGGTGATGTGGGAGGAGACCCAAATAACTTCACAGGTTCAATTTTGGGTAATGGTGATGGTGATGGAGTTTTAGATGGTTGGGTTGGAGCACTTGGTGGAGTTGGGTTAATGGGTGATTTAGTAGGTAGTGGAGTGAGCTCATTGGGTTCATTGGGTGATGGTGATGGAGATGCAAGGTTCAAAAAGTGTTCATTTTTTATAGGTGAGGTGAATTCATCCGAAGATGAGGAGCTTAGGTTGATGGGTTGATTAGACCATAGTGGTTTTACACTTATCCGGGCGGTTTTTCGGATGGGTCGTGATGGTTGAGAGGTGATTGTTGACTTAGTCATGGTTAAAAATGATTTAGAAGTTCAGAAATTATGATGAAGAAGGTGTGATTTGATAGTGTTTAGGATGGTTTAATTTATAGTGATGAAGGATTGTGGAAAGGAGTGTTTGGATTTGATGTTAGTCCATACAAAAATGGAGGTTCCTAATGATTTGGAAAACTAATTGTGGGTTGTCATATCATGGAAGTCAATCCAATGAAAATGGTGAAGTGAAAAGACAAGGTTTGCACTAAATGCTTAGTGGTTTTGGTAAATTTGTTGAAGTATAAATCTCAGGGATTTCAAGGAACCTTTAGAAGGGTTCCTTCCTTTATGTGTGAAGGGTCCTTGGGGTGGTTATGGCTATTTTTGAAATTTGGCGGGAAATGGTCTTGGTTGAGTTATAAGGAATGAGAAGTACCCTATTGTGCTAAACACATTGCAGGAAATGGGTTTCTATCTAAAAGGATTGGATTTTGGTGTTTGGATGTTGAAATGTTGAAAACAAAAACAAAATTTCTGCAGGCAACTGGCGGAACCCTCAGGATACACAGGCGGAACCCATTTGAGGGTACCGTCTGGTCCGTTGGGCCAATTCTGGGTTTTCCAGAAAATACACTAGCGGAACCCAATTTTGGGTACCGCCGGATCCGCCAGTGCTGAAAAAAGTGACAGTCCGCGTTTTTGACCCGCGAGACGATTTTTAAAATTTTCGAAAACTCCTAAAATCAAAAAGATAATGCATTTCTGGTTAGGCAATGCAAAAAATAGACACGTAAACACACATATCATATGACTTTGACCTTGAGGTCGAGAATTTCACTATACTTAGTGAAAAAAACATAAACATGAAAATTTGACAACTTGCCAAAAGTTGACTACCTGCATCAAAGTTAGATACTGCATGTTCCAAAATGTATCAAACATTGTACTAACACACAAATATATCATAAACATTGTTTAAACAACCAAATTTGTTCAAATAGCACCTAGTGCCAAACACCCCTACACACCCGCACTCATTGACGATCGATCTTATTCTTGAGCTTTCCAAGGAATCTTCCAAGATTCTTAAACATCCCCTTTGTTTGCTTGAACTCCTCCGACTCATTAGGAATATCCGGAAGTTGGGATAGGTATTCTAGAGGTGGGAGCCTAGAGTTTGGCAAATTGTCATCTTCACTCATTGAGGAAGATGATGATGAGGTAGGAGGACGAGGACGTTTTCCTCGGGCTTTGTACACTCTCTTATCACTAAGTGGGACAAAGGTGTGTGGAATGAGAGAGTAGTCAAGACGAAGACCGTTTGGAGTTGGTGGAATGGGTGAGATGAACCTAAAGAGACGGGTCAAGAGCATTCCATACGGCATAGCCATTGTGCCATGCACGGGAATGTCGGCCATTCTCTTGGCCATGTAGTAGGCAAGGTTGAATGGTTGCTTAACGGACAAAGAGTAGAACATATAGCAAAGGCAAAGGTTGATATGATATCGGTTTCCTATTGTGTTAATGACATTTGCTCTAAGGACTTCCTCCCATTTCTTGAATTGGGGCTTGAGTTCATTCATTTCCATTCCATATGGGTCCTTATCGACCTCATTTCCCGAATGGGTTCTCCTAGTGTTGGTTGTCCTAACAAAGAGGTGGTCACGGAGTACATCTTTTGACACAAGAGGAGTGTCATAAGGATGGATGCGGTCATGGAGGTTGTCAAGAGTTGAGAAGGAGTGCAAGTCGGAATAGATGCAAGTACCACGGTTTGGGACACCTAGGATTTGAGCAAACTCCTCAAGAGTGAAGGAGTATTTATGACCACTAGTCCTAAAGTTGATAGACATGTGACCATAATCATCCGTGGAGAGGACGGCGGATGCATAGAACTCTAGAATGAATCTAGGACAAATAGGCTCGTCGATATTCAAAAGACACTCAAAGTTGATTGTGGCAAATTCGGCGTAAAGGTTTGTGCCTTCTAGAAAAGACGGGTCAATGGTTCTACCCTCATGGACATAGTGTTTTTCTAAGGCTTTGAAAACGTTGACTTGGTTTGGGGTAAGGCCTTTGGTTTTGTGGTGTTTTGGTAGGTACTTAATGGTGTCCTTGTGGTCGTAGTGGGTTAGAGGAGGCATGATGATTCCTAGAACAACAAAATTTCACATTTTAGTTTAAGTAAACTACTATTATAATGTGGATGTTCTAGTGTGTGCCTATATGAAAACAATGTGGAGGTGCGGTTATCTTGACTCATTTTGATGCTTCAAAAATGTTTTATAATGCAAGTTTTGTTATAAAACAAAAGATAAACCAAACGCTCCTAGTTCAATGTAGCTTCATTTGAATGTACCCGAAAATACATAACGTTTTGATTTTGTATTCCCTTTAGCATTCAAGAGACATTATGCAAGTGATGTTTTAAACATAACGTTTTGATTTTGTATTCTCAATGTGAGACGAAAAAATATTTGTCCTATTTGTGAGAAATTTTTGGAAAGATTTGACATGGGGTGTTTTAGCAAACATGTTTACACTAAGTAAGAATGCAATTCCTAACTATGGGGAACATGATTAGTTTTGTTAAACACCTAATTTTATGCATGAGTTTCTCAAGTTTAATGCATAACCCCAAGTTTTTGTTTTTGTGCAAAAATAGAATTCCTAGACTCAGATCAGAATTGTAATCAAGTTTAGAATACTTACAATGATGATTGATTTGCAATGTTAGTGAAAGGAAGACCAAGAATTCGTAGGTATGGATGGATGGTAAAGTGATTAGTAACAGTTTGGAAGTGGTGGTATGAGATAATGGGTGTTTGGTTTAATATAAACAAAGATATTGATTCTGCAAGTCGGCGGACACGGCGGACCCCTGAGTTGGGTTCCGTCCGTTGTGTCTGAGGGTTCCGCCGACCTTGCTGAGAAAAAGACTTATGGATTTGTTTTGATTTTTGTGATTTTTGTCTAAAGTCCAGAACTACAATGTAGGTTCCATGAGTCCTAAGCCTAGCCTAAGAAGGTTAAAAGGTTCACGTTTAAGGGGTTTTGTGAGAATGTCAGCTATGTTGTCTTCGGAAGAAACTTTCTCAATTGAGATATTTCCTTTTTGAACGTTGTCACGAAGGAAATGATGACGGATTTCAATATGTTTGGTACGAGCATGTTGAACCGGGTTTTTGCTAAGATCAATGTCACCTTTGTTGTCACAAAGAATTGTGATGTCGTTGAGTTGAATTCCGTAGTCGACAAGAGCTTGCTTCATCCAAAGAGCTTGTTGACATGCCTTTCTGGCCGAAACGTACTCGGCTTCCGTTGTTGAGATAGCAAGAGTCGTTTGCTTCTTAGAGAACCATGAGGTGAGACAATGTCCAACAAAAGTACAAATACCACTTGTACTTTTTCTATCGACATAGTCACCGGCATGATCCGAGTCGGCATACACTATGGTGTCTATTCCCGTTCCTTTGGGATACCATAAACCTAAATGTGTAGTGCCCTTAATATACCTAAAAATCCTTTTAACGGCTTCGAGATGGGTAGTCTTAGGATCTTCTTGAAAACGAGCACATAGACAAACACTAAACATAATGTCGGGTCTACTAGCCGTTAGGTAAAGTAGACTACCAATCATACCTCTATATTTAGTGCTATCTACGGATTCGCTTTCCTCATCCTTGGTGAGTTTAGTTTCCGAGGACATGGATGTTTTGATTGGTTTCGAATCTTCTAATCCAAATTTCTTAAGCATATCCTTAATATATATAGATTGGTTAAAGAAGATACCATCTTCTAGTTGTTTAATTTGGAGTCCTAGGAAAAAGTTGAGTTCTCCCATCATACTCATTTCAAACTCGTCATGCATGATTTTTGAGAAATCCACCCATAATTCTTGACAAGTTGATCCGAATATAATGTCATCAACATAGATTTGGACTATGATAATATGTGAATCTTTCTTCTTAGTGAAGAGAGTATTATCAACTAAGCCCATGGTATACTTATGGTCAACTAGGAAGGTTATAAGTCGATCATACCATGCTTTTGGAGCTTGCTTAAGTCTGTAAAGAGCCTTTTTAAGTTTGTAAACATGATTTGGTTTTTCAAAATCGATGAAGCCCGGTGGTTGAGCAACATACACTTCCTCATTTATGACTCCGTTTAGAAATGCACTTTTGACGTCCATTTGAAAGAGTTTAAAATTGTGTGCACATGCATATGCAAGTAAGATTCTAATTGACTCGAGCCTAGCAACCGGAGCAAAAGTTTCATCGTAGTCAATGCCTTCTTGTTGGTTATATCCTTGTGCAACTAGCCTAGCTTTGTTTCTAGACACAATTCCATTTTCATCAATTTTATTACGAAAGACCCATTTTGTTCCAATTATAGTTTGACTCTTTGGTTGAGGAACTAATGTCCATACATTATTCCTAACAAATTGGTTTAACTCTTCTTGCATTGCAATTACCCAAGACTCATCTTTAATGGCTTCATTAATGTTTTTCGGTTCAATGGTTGACACGAAACAAAAGTAGTTGCTTTCATTTTGAACTTTTGACCTTAGTGTTCTTTCGTTAATGTTGCCTATGACACCATCTAATGGATGACTTTTAGATTCTTTGACATTGACAAGTTCTTTGTTTAATAGTTCATCTTCCTTGTCATTACCTAAAATCTCTTGACTTTCTATTGCTTGGCTTTCAACTAAGTCATCATCTACCAAAGGTGATGTCTTAGAGAGAGGTGGATTCTCGTCAAATGTTACGTTCAACGATTCCTCGACTCTTAAGGTTTCTTTGTTCAAAACAATGTAAGCTTTACTATTTTGTGAATATCCAAGAAATACACCTTCATAAGACTTTGGGTCAAATTTGGTGAGATAATCCTTGGTGTTTAGAATGAAACATTTACTCCCAAACACTCTAAAGTATCCTAATGTAGGCTTTTTACCATTATATAGTTCATAAGGAGTTTTATTCAAAAATGGTCTAATTAAGACTCGATTTAAAATGTACGTTGATGTGTCAACGGCATTACACCAAAACTTTTGTGGAATGTTTTGTTCATTAAGCATTGTTCTACTCATCTTTTGCAATGTCCGGTTTTTACGTTCTACTACACCATTAGATTGAGGAGTACGTGGAGCCGAAAAGTTATGAGTAATACCATTAATATCACAAAAGTTTCCAAATTGAAATTCATTATCAAATTCACGACCGTGATCCGTTCTAATAGACACAATATTAGACCCTACTTGATTTTGAATTTTCTTACTTACAATCTCAAATTTATCAAAAGCTTCATTTTTACTTTTCAAAAATTTTGTCCAAGTATATCTTGAGTAATCATCAACTACGACCAAAGTGTAGAAGTTACCTCCATAACTTTGTATAGCGGATGGACCAAATAAATCCATATGCAAAAGTTCTAGACACCTAGATGTAGAAACCAAGTTTTTAGCCTTATGGCTACTATGGACTTTTTTACCGACTTTGCAAGCATCACAAAAGTGTTGGTCATATTTCAACTTAGATAGGTTTCGAACTAAGTCTTTGGAGGAGAGGTTTTGGATTAGTCTCATGTTAGCGTGTCCTAAACATCTATGCCATGAAGTTGAAGATTCATCTAATGAGGTAAGACAAAGTTTGTCTCTAGATGTTGGATCCATCTTCATGACGTATACGTTGTTCTTAAGGACACCTTTGGCTATGGTTATACCATCTTTAAGTATTTTACTTCCGTTTTCACTAAAAAGGACATTATACTTATTACGACAAAGTTGACTAATACTAAGGAGATTAAAACCTAAGTTATCAACATGAGCTACATCATCTATAAAAAGGGAGTCATGAGAGATTGTACCTTTTCCGATGATTTTGCTCTTAGCTTTACTACCAAACGTAACATTACCTCTGTCACATTTGTGATAAGTAGTGAAGAGGCTTTTGTTACCCGTCATGTGCCTTGAACAACCGCTATCTTTAATCCATTCATCCGGTTCCAAACAAACTTTGAGGCACACCTATTTTATGAAAAACACTCAAACATTTGGTCCCCAATTTCTCATGGGTCCATTTTGGTTAAGCATACCGTTAAATTGTTCCAAATATGAAAATAGAGCATAAGGGTTCCATGACATGTGATTTGAAGTTTGGTAATGTCCAGGAGTGTTTTGGTTCCAAACATGTTGGTAGTTTGGTCGAGCGTTGAAGTAGCTCTTTGGAAAGGGGCGTTTGGGAATTGGATTCTTAGGTCTTGGTTGAGTAGTCTTAGCTCTAAATTCATTTTTACTAAGTCTTACTCCAGTTTTAAACACAAGTTTTGTTCCATTTTTATACATAACTTTAACAAATTTTGAACGGTGCGATGTGGATGGAGTTACTGCTGCAGCAGACCTAGCGGAACCTTCGGGTCCAACGGGCGGAACCCTGGCTTGGGTTCCGTCTGTTCCGTGGGCTGCTGTAGCAGTTTTGTTTGTTTCTTGTGCAATCTTTTCTTGTTTAGTTTGACCCTTTGAAGTTTCTATTTTCATGAATCCTAGTCCTGTTTTATCAAATGGTGACTTTTGAATTTTCATAATTTCATCCGCACAAGAAATGCTCTTATCGAACTTCTTAAACTTTGTGGTTTGTTTTATTAGATCATTTTGAGTAATTTTAAGTTTCTCAACTTCGAGTTTAAGTTCTTCACATGATTTGCAAGAAGTGTCAATACCTTTACTCTTTTCTAATCTCTTAGCTTTTTCTTTTAATTCATAA
This sequence comes from Artemisia argyi, assembly GCA_030686995.1. NCBI lineage: Eukaryota > Viridiplantae > Streptophyta > Magnoliopsida > Asterales > Asteraceae > Artemisia > Artemisia argyi. The sequence continues at coordinate 144,387,195 of CM060681.1, forward strand.
ACTTTATTTTCTAAAAACTCCTTTTTAGTTTTCAAAAATTTATTTTTGTTTATGATTTTTAAGCTCAATTCACAAAGTTTGTTGTATTCTTTTTGTAAGGTGTCATTATCAATAGAGGAGTAAGATGAGTCGGAGAATACCTCATTTGAGTTGTGAGCCATGAGAGCAACATCATCATTCATTTGCTCATCGTCATCTCCTTCATAGTCACTCCAAGCACCACCCACAAAAGCTTGTTGAGGTTTGCTCTTGGGTGGTTTTGGACATTCTCCTACAAGATGACTTGTGTCTCCACACCTATAACATTTTCTTTCAACTTTTCCTTTCCTATCATCACGATCTTTTCGGGAAGTTTTCTTGTCATCTTTAGGTTGCCTTACAAACTTTCCTCTTCTACGAAAGAACTTCTTAAAGTCTCTAACGGCCATAGCATATTCCTCATCATCACTATCCGAAGTGGATTCTTCATCATCACTTGATTGGACTCTAGCTTTCAAGGCAATGGACTTAACTTTTTCTTTCTTACCTCTAACTAGTTCCGAATCTTTTTCTATTACCATTTCATGAACTTTGAGGTTTCCAATTAGCTCATCAAGTGACATGCTTGAAAGATCTTTGGATTCTTCAATTGCCGTCACTTTTGCTCTCCACTTCGGATGGAGTGCTCTAAGAAATTTCCTGACAAAGTTCTTACTACAAAAAGATTCATCAAGTGCTTTAAGTGAAGTAATAATAGTGTTAAACCTAGCAAAAGCATTATCAATAATCTCATCTTCGGAAATAACAAATTGTTCATATTGTTGAACAAGAAGATCAATTTTGTTATCTTTAACTTGTGAGTTTCCTTGATGAGTGACAATTAAAGATTGCCAAATATCTTTGGCGGTTTTACACAAAAAGACTCTTTCATATTCTTTCTTAAGCAAAGCGTTGTAAAGCATCATTTTAGCTTCATTATTTTTACCAATCAATTTCTTTTGATCATCATCTTTAATGTTAGTAACTACGTTATCACCATCAATGATTATATACCATAAATCTATATCTTTAGATTTCACGTAAGTTTCAAAACGGTTTTTCCAATATATAAAACCATTTGCTTCAAAGAGTGGTGGTCTTTGCATAGATTGCCCTTCTTTGTAATTTTCAAAATCCATGGATCGTTTCAAGTTTTAAAACACAATATATTTTAAAAGCTTGAGTAACGTAGCTCTTGATGCCAATTGTGGAAAACTAGAAGGGGGGTTGAATAGTTTACCGTTTAAAATCTTTTTAACTTGTTTAGTTAGCTTTGAAACTTTCCGTTTGATCAAAAATATATACACAAACACAATATATAACATGCAAGTAAATGAAAAAAACGATCAAACCACAACGTCCACGCCCCGAGTATCCAACTCGAGAGTTTCTTTCACTAGTCAACAAGCTCCTTTCACCGGCGGAGAAAACCTTACACATCGCTTATACTTTTACCGACACTAAGCTAGATGTCGAGTTCTTTACCAAGGGTACAACCACTCCCGTTAGTTCTTTTACAAGGGTACAACTACTCCCGATACACTTTGTATTTTGAGGACTAAAATACTAACCGATCACTACTGAAAATACACAATCAAATGAAGTGTAAACTACACAAGTCTACACAATGCTAAGCTAACAAGTCTTGCAACGTTGTGTTGAATACTTGTTACTTTTAATGAGCTCGTGAATCTCTTTGCTACAAAAAGAAACTTCACATATGAAATGTTAAAGGGTTAGATGAAAGAATGAATGTGTGTGTGTAAAATATGATGTAGAGTGATCAGCCAAAAATCAACTTGTGGCTTGGTATTTATAGCAAAGCCTTCTGCGGGCCTGGCGGATACGGTGGAACCCTCAGATGGGTTCCGCCCGTGTACCCCCAGGGTTCCGCCGGGCTTGCAGTTGGTTTTGCAATAAATCTTGCAAACCAAACAAAGTCACATCTCATTACACCTTGCAAACCAAACAATGTCACATCTCATAACATCTAGTCAAACACTAAACTTGCAAGCAACTACATAGTAAGTCAAACACATTTTCTTTCCATAAATGTATATTGACAAAACTTGGCATAAATGTGATGTGACAATTCTATTCTAAGAAATAAAAAGTGTTGTGTTTTATAAAAAGTAAAATGTAGCAAAAGTCTAGTTTATGCAAGTCTTTAAAACTAAGATTATGTTTTACTTAAAAACTAAAGTTTACATTTTGTCGTTAACAAAACTTAGCGAAGATCGTAAAATATAAATAACTTTTTTAGACGATATTTGTATTAACAAAATATTTTGACAAAATTGTATCAAGTCAATCCAATCTGCATGAAAAATACGCATTTGGACCCGGTACCCAATTTGCCAGCCCAACTATCTTTACTCCTTTACCTGATGATATATTCCATCAATTTTTCTGGTTTCAAAACTAAATTGTTAGCTTGTGCAGACTTTTACAGAGTCAAAAAAGCGGTGAATCAAAGACTTTTAATTTTATGAATTTTTATTTGTGACAAAAACCAGTACACCTCCTCCACCTCCAAGCTACGAGGAAAAAAATTCCAAGCTTCCAGATATCGTTGAGATATATGATGATGATGATGATGATGATCATGATCATGACAATGATGAGCACGGTATATGAACAATCAAGAAAACATTTATAGGGGTAAAAAGGAGTGATGCATCTGAACTGCCTAAAGATACAATAAAGTATTTGAGATTAATCATTCATATATTAGCCTTTTGTAAATTAGTTAGCAAGCCATGGCATTAATACTTACTATGTTATGCTAGGGGCTGATGATATATATAGATAAATATATTTAGAGTTACTAATAGCCTGTTTTAGCGAGCTATTGAATAGCATAGCACGTGAAGGTACAACATATATATGGATAAATAACAGAGCTACTAATTGCCTACGTTATACATATGGATAAATAATATTTAGAGCTAATAAATAGCACATGTTTGCATATTAAGGTATTGCATGCATGGACCAATTTCTATTTATGCCATGACAGATGCAAATTTCCTTCTATTTGGAATAAAATGATAAGAATATCAAGTAGGAAAATTAAATGATTCGATTTGAGATATACCCATTGACAGATATTATATTCGAGAATATATCTGACCCCTTCATAAATGATATTCGATTGTAATGATTCCCTCGTCATTTCTCAACGTATAAAATAGGAATGCTAAACTCAACCACATGGACAAATAACTTCTCTATCACTTTATAATAAAACACTTCATATATTTATGTTGGGATTATCATATGACTTGATCGTGAGAGCTTAATCCCAAGGCAAAGCCTCGGAGTAAGTTCTAACAAGGTCTTTTTTTATTGAGTGAAACAGATAATCAGGTTCACTTGTTCAGCAACAAGATTCCTCACCTGGACCTACTAAACTTGGTATCATCAGTTAGTGTTTTTATAGAGAATATTAATTTGTATGTTGTTTGTTTGGGTGTTTAATATGTAGTGAAATTAGTTATTGTAGGTTGTTCGGTTGCAGTGGAGGCGATGAAGACGACAGTGAGGGTTGTATGAACTAAATTGGTTGTTTTATGAAAGTAATGAAATGTGCAAAATATGAATTAAAATGGTGTATTGAAGTGATGATTTACAATTGAATCTCGGATTGTATGGATATAATATTTAAAAAATATACATTTGTAATAGTTTAGAACGAGGAATTAGTCCACCGCACGTTACGGCGGAGCCAATTTAAACTTGATAGTCGTACCGAATATTTTTTGTATATAGCGCAGCGCGGTGTATATACAAACAGGAATATAAACAAAACTATAAATCATATAGAAAGACAAATTTGTATTACAAAAAATACAATGTCTAAAAAATAGACAATTATACAATTAACATGTATCCAAAGACCGGTAGATAATGTGGTGGATTCAATTTAAGCATGATATTTGTTCCGAACAATTTTTCGTACTCCGATTCTGTGATTTGTGTTATCTATGTTTTGGATATGAAAGAAGATAGGTATGAATTGTTCGTGGTATGTATAGTTATCTATGAACATATATATTTTTTGGGGCATAAAAGATAAAACATGTATTTATTCAAGATAACATAATAACTTGAAAAAAGAAAAGTTGTTAAATAATCCAAGAAATGTAAGTTATAAACCAAAAAATAAATAAATAAATAAATAAAAATAATAATAAATAAATAAATAAATAAATAATAATAGTAAATACAAAGAACTATGGCACAAATAGAGTTGGTGCAACTAAACACGTGTTGCTGAAAAAACCTAACACAGGCGGTTGCATAAACTTTAACAGTTAATGAAACCAAAAAATCTTAAAAATCATTAAGGGTCTTCGATACAATCTTTAAGATTATACGCAAGGAAGCTCAAGTCTTTACCAATGATTCCAATCATTTTTTAGTATTTACAGATTCCTAAACTTCTAAAATTTATCCAACTGTCCGTACTGAATTTTTTCACAAACTCCAAATGCATCCCCGCCAATCAGAGCCGTAACATTTCCGATGCTCATTGTCTTCATGATGAGGGATTCTCTGTCAGCATTCTAGGATTCATATCACACAACCCTTAAGACATGCTGATAGGCTCTTCATTTTTGACACAATAAAGTTGATTTGAACATAGTACCTAACACAAAAGCTACAAACCACCATTTAGATGTACATTTTCGAGCCCAAGCTCGCGAATAGTTTCGACGAGATTGTCAGACATGTTAACAACGTAAGGAAAGATTATTCGCCCTATGAGCACATTGATGTCCATATTTATTCCTCCAAGTATGGCTTCTCTGACTACTATTCCAATGAATCTCAACCTGCAAATTCAGTTTAAATGAATTATAGATCTTTAAAGACAACTGATAAAATACAGTGAACTTATTAATAATCCAAAAGTGCATTACAATGATAATGAACCATATATTTATAGAGAAGTAAAACTTGCATAAAAAGTAAACTTAAACATAAAAAGAAAAATTCAAGAATCGACACATTTACAGCGTAAATGTGTTAATCCCTTTATGGCGTAAAAGACTTAAAGTCTCAAATATATATTATTTGAGAGCTCTACGGTGTAAAGGGAAATAAAGCTTTACGTCGACGGTCTTATATGTCTCTTGACCTTGAAGCTTGTCCCGATCACTATAAGTTTATGTTCTTGAGTGGATTGAATAAAGATGGGACTTAGGAATGGGTTTTGTGTTTGGTATGATTTATGGTGATGAAATGATGGTGATAATAGTGGTAGTGACAAGATGAAGATAGTGGCGTTGGTGACGAGATGATGGTGGTGGTGGTGATGTTGGTTTGGCTGTAAAATGAATTGAATAAAGAAGAATATGGTGGCAAAAATACTAAAACACATTCACATTCATACCAGGTGAGGAAAGTCAATGAGTGTTAGTGAAAGCCGTTAGAAGGAATGACTAACGGCAGATAATGTTTGGCATATAAGGACAAAAGGTGAATTTGTTTTAGGTCATGGGATGAAACACTGCGTTCAACGCAAACAACAAGAACGAACGATGTAATTTACTCTTAAATTTATAGTTAGATTTTTTCCTATAAATTTTAAGCTTTAATGTACAATGTATTGTTTGAACATAATTCAACGATTTTCTAAAAAAGAGAAAATCATAGTACAACATTATTTTTTCATTGTTCAATCATAATATAACTATATGTTAAAGAAATAATTATAGTATAACGTTATTTTTTTCATTTTACATACACGTTTTAATTTGACTAAACTTTAAGCCAATTTTTCTTGTTAGAAAAACTTGATCTTGGCCGTGATTTCTAGAGCCTCGTCGAGCTCGGATTTCTTGAAGCCGTAACTTAAACTGTCTATCAATTGGCTTATTGCATTTATCATAGTTTTATTTTTATGGCAGGTGAGAGTTGGTTTGAGTCTGGACCAAACTAGATCCTTGAAGGTTGAAGGATTATAAGCAGTTCGGATGTTTGCCTATTCGGTTTTAAGCTAATTCTTGATATAGGTCCAACTTAATGCCTGACTTTGGGTTGAAAAAAAAGAAACTACTAGAAAAGCCCAAAGCAAGGAGTTTGAGGAACCTCGCATAAAGGTAGTAATTATATTGGTACAATACAAAAATCTGGCCCATAACTTGTATTGGGCTTTACAGACTTATTGAGACTTATAAAAGATATACGGCCACAATTGACAATGATGAAGTCCAAATGAAATGTATATTACTTTCAAGAAGGTAGGGGTGTTCATCGGTTCGGTTATCGGGTTATTCGGTTCGGTTTGTTCGGTTAATTTTTTTTTCTGTGTCAACCCGAAAATCGAACCGAACCGAATTCAAATTTGATTCAACCGAACCGAATAACCGAAAACCGAACCCCTATAACCGAAAACCGAACCGAATAACCCGAATTACGTAATTTTAATTATTTTTTCATTTAATTATATATATTTTTAGAACAATTTTTTTTTCAAGCTTAAATAATATTATATTTATACTAAAAAAGACTTTTAGTGATTATTTTTATATATAAATACATAAAAAAAATATATATTTATATATTTTCGGTTTTCGGTTCTCATTGCCAAACCCATATCCAAACCGATAACCGAATATTTAGTTCGGTTCGGTTCGGTTTTGACCAATTCGGTTCGGTTACAAATTCGGTTCAGTTTTTTTGGGTTCGGTTCGGTTTCGGTTTTCGATTATCGTGGATGATTACCCGATCCATGAACACCCCTACAAGAAGGAATATCACAAATAGGTTACGCAACTCTAAAGAATACTTTCGGTTCATTTTTTATTTCAGTATTGACATTCTTTTGTTAGACAAAGTTCTTGCTGTGTGCTAACTCGAGGTTTCATCATAGGTGAAATATGATTGCTCCCGCATAGATGTGCAATGTATAAAGAAGTGATGCCTTTCGGGAAAATAAAAATGTATAAAGAAGTGACACTCGGACGGGCTGGCCTTATCTTTACTCGACGCAGACCATCTTTTTTTACAGAAAAGAATCCCTGGAGACTATGCGTTTATCAACCATCAACGATGTCAATTCAAAGCTTTTAGCGTATTTCCACTACGATAAAAGTACTGTCACTTATAAGTAGCATATAATAAAAGTAATGATGCATACATATGTTTGGTATAACTTAAATCAAATGTTGTCTAAAGTTACGTTTACTTGCAAGTGACTTAGTATTAAGGAAACATTATTTTATTTTATTTTTGAAAGGCAACAATGTATATAATTAAATGAAAAAGGACCCAAAAACCAAAAAACGATACAACAATATATCTTAAACTAAAGTTCACACAATATTATAAGCAACACACTTAGGGGTGCTTGGTGGGGGGTAAAAGGAGGGTGGGGAATGGGTAAGGAAATGAAAAGGGCCCACATATATCAAATAATGGTGCTTGGTTGGGGAAGGGTAAGGTATTGATTACCCGGTAGTGGGTAATCAACCATTATAGAGTAAATTGGGGGGTAAGGTATTGATTACCCACCTCACTTATTCCTTTGCATTCCTTTCCCTTTCCCTTTCCCTTTCCCTTTCACCACTTAAAACCAAGCGGACCCTAAATTATCAATTTTGACATTATCCATTGAAGAAACAAAGTAGACACATTGCAACCATAAATGGCCAGGCGTACAGAAAGCATAAAAGCTCCCATGAACCCGGGCCATTCAACTTTAAGGAAACATTTTAATTTTATATTTTCTAATCTATACTAGGTATAAAAGCAAAATGATCAATTTAAAAAAGTAAAAAAATCAACATGTGAAATTTTAAAAATTTTATATTAGGTAAAAAAAAAAAAAAAAAAAGAAAAAAAAAAACTTAAAACATCACAATAAAGCAAATATTGAAACTAAAAAACGAAATATTAAAACATATGTTTCAAAAAGAAACTATTAATACACATCGAAAACCGGGTTGACCTTGGACGCTTCAAATTAGGCGGGTTGATTCGGTTTAATTTGACTCGTTTTTTCGACCCAACCCATTGTGTTGACCCTGTTTAAATTGACCCGTTTTTTTACTGGAACGGTTCAATCGGTTGAACCATCCAGGTCGAACCGGGTTTCAAATATTATGTTTAATTCTAAAATCCTCAAACTTTTATTATTTTTTTTATAACACATAAACTATTTTTTATCACTAAAACTATATATCGCTAAAAAATTCCATTACTATACACTGATACTCGTCTAATTTATATAAGCTCATAATAAACTTGATGAAGTCGATACCTCATTTATAGTTATAAGACCAACCTCGTAATCATTTTCCTTGTAAAAAGCAATGATCTTATTTATAAAAACATGGTTTGAATACATTTTCTCTATTCGAAATCACTTTGACCTTCAACAAGTACCGTCACATTATAATCTTTGGTAAACTGAAAAAATGTCTCTTAACTTTGTCAATTTTGCGAAAGTTGTCCTAATACAAGAATTTTAGCAAAAAGTGACCCTAAACAGGTTTTCTTAGGCAAAAAGTGTCCTTGAGGATGACGTTTGTTTGCAAAAACGGTTTTTTTGCCTAACGATTGTTAGCGAAGCCCGTTAGTCAGCCCTCACGTGCGTTGCACGTGAGGGTATTTTCGTCATTTCATTGTTCACGCCTTTAACACACTTCAGCTGCCTCACTTGCACGAAAATCGACGAGGACATTTTTTACAAATAACCAAAGTAAGTTGTGTTTAACACATTAACATTAACAAAATCACACACACATAAACGTTCTATCTTCTTTCAACCCAATATCTGAAACAATACAATCGAAGCTTAGAAGTAGTGATTCTTCAAAAAACACACGTACCAGGTAACCACATTTACTATTTTTTACTTCATTCAAACGGTATTTGCATTTTTTTGTAACCTTAATCATTAATGCAGTAACCATGTTTGGTAATCAATTTATTTGCGCTGTGGACAATCCTCAACATGTTTTGGATGAGTTTGTAAGTTAACACCATTATTGACAAGCTGTTATTTCTCTAAGAAACTAGTTTAATTAGTATTTAATTCACAATGGTTAAAAATTAATTTTCATATACAGGAACTGCATAATGATTATGTTCTAGGAGGTTTCTATCATGCCAATGATTTTATTTACTTAGTTAACTGGGGGGGGGGGGGGGGGTTAGATGGAAAGTTCATGTAAAGAGAGTCTCAGAATTAAAGTGTGTTGTTGAGGGAGCGAGGTGGAATGATTTTTTCATTCACAACATAACATGTTCTGATGTTGAGTACATACATTTTGTTGAAGATGGTGAGGATCTGTTTTATGTAACTTGGTATGGTGAGGATGGGTTGGAGTTTCACAATTATGAACCCGAGAGTGTCCTATTTTGGAGATGTTTAGTGCCTGTGACAGACATATCTCTACTTATGCAGTCGTTGCAGGAAGACTTTCTGAGATATCTGGATGGTCCAACCCCTATTGATTCTGTCTTGGTTTCAACTAACACGACTGACTACAATGTTAGAGTGGCTAGTGATCATCTCTATGATCGATACGTCCACTCTTTCTTGTATGGTTGTAGTTGGTTGACACTGGTTCGAGACTTGAATATGAGCCCTAGTCAGTGGATGGTTTTTACTCAGGTTGTCCCAAGCCAGGAATATAATGTGATGTTGTTTGAACCTGATGGAGGGGCCATCGCAACTGTGGAGACATACAACACCATTATTGCCATAAATGCCCTGTGTCACCAACCACATGACTATGGTATCTTTTCCTTTATTAGCTTTAACTACATCAACTATATGATATCTGTGTAACATTTTGGATTATCTGTAACTTACTCATTTTGTAGACGGATGAACTGGATGTGCCGATGGTCGTTTCACACTGTCCATGACCAAGAAGATAGGGCATTCTACAGAACACTGACTACATGCTTCTGGAGAGATGGACGACTTGTAAGTGTCTTGAAAACTTTGATAATTTGTCAAATTGTTATGCTAAAATTTTAATGAGATTACAAACTAAACAACTATCAAACTATAGCAGTTGTAACTTAGTACTAGCAACACTGAATTCCATAAGCAGGCTTATCCTTAATAAGCTTAATATGCAGCAGTAACACACTTGTAGCATTTTCATTGTCATTTTTCTAAGATATTGTGTGTCTGATAGGATGATTGATAGATCATAATGTGTGTTATAATAACCCCCAAAAAACTAATGCTAAGTTTTGTACATTTTGTAACATACTATACCATCAAACTAAACAACTATCAAACTATAGCAGTTGTAACTTAGTACTAGCAGCACTGAATTCCATAAGCAGAGTTATCCTTAATAAGCTTAATATGCAGTAGCAGTAACACACTTGTAGCATTTTCATTTTCATTTGTCTGAGATATTGCGTGTCTGATAGGATGATTGATAGATCATAATGTGTGTTAGAATAACCCCCAAAAAACTAATGCTAAGTTTTGTACATTTTGTAACAGACTATACCATCAAAAATTGTGCACAAGTACAACTTGTATGGGTACTCTGTCACTGTTGTGAAGCACCAAATGATACATAAAGTGTTCGAAGTTCGTGAGAGAATAGTGGTGGTACCTGGTCAAGGGAAGGTGAGGAGGAAGGTGTCAATTGTTTCACACTCTATTTTCAGGGAGTTGAGGCAGGAAGGCGGGTTTGGTGCATCTCAAGGGTTCGCTTCTTTTTAACCGATGACACAAACAGGTCCCAAAGGGTTTTAAGGTTTGATATGTGTTGATGGTTGTTGATGGTTTTATGTTTGTTGATGGTTGAAACAATGTTTGAGAGTTTTTGTAAGTTGGATAAAGTTTGTGCAAGTATCTGATGTATGATAAACCAAATGGGTTTGTCACTAGACAATGGTATGTAATTAGCTGGTGTATGATGAACCATATGGGTTTATCCGTAGACAATGTTATGTAGTGAACGATGTAGGTTGTTAGGATGGTTTATTTAGTGTCATATATAGGATGGTTTATGTAGTCCTATGTCTATTTAAATTTGTTGCTAATGCAATCTATCCGCTTAACTATAAGTTTAAAAACGGATTTTTGGATGAATTTGTGTTGTATTTCAATTTGTTGATGGTTTTAAGTTTTGTGATGCAATTAATTACTATATTATGGAGCATATGATTAGTGTAATGAAGTTTGTGTTTAACATATTATTGTACATGGATTAATTTCCTTTTAGTACCACCATGTATATCTGTTTTCTTCACATATTATCTTCATTAAGATGTGACAAACATAATCAACATCAATACATGTGACAAATAATTAATCACTTCATTGAGATGTAACAAACATAATCAACTTCAACATCAAAAGTTTAAAAAAACACATTAAATGCTAATGAGTATTCCAAAGTTCCCTCCTATGATTTCAATTCACACCTGCATCTTGGAAACTGCAATTGGACATTTTGAATTCCAAAATCCATTTTTTATACTCATTGCCATGTATCACACACATCACAAATCGTTTGTTACCAAAGTCTTAAAAAAAACCTGCAACAAAGTATCATACATTATGTCAGGAAGCAGAAAGAGATCCGGAGGTACTTCAAGTAACCAAAACTCAAAGAATGTTAATAGATTAGTGATGTAAAGATTCAATAATATATCTTTCACCAAATTGTATATATTAGTAATCTAATGTGTCTTTTATTTAAGGAAAAAACGTGTTCAAGGAGAGTCTTCAAGCAGTGGAGAATCAGGTAAAGGTATCTATAAATTACTTATACATTTCTTTGAGATACTGCTGCAAATACTTTAATCATTCAATGCCTAATCTGTTATACATATTACCAGTTTTTAATATTTAATAATGGTATATTATGTGCAGGCAAAGAAGAGAAATGGGATGTGAATGTATGGTCGCAGTGGTGGACTGCAGAAAAAAAGAAAAAATCAAGCAAACAAGCATTGCTTCAGCTTGGTAAAGATGAAAAGGAGTATGGTCGGACCAAGGCGTGCGTGTCTAAAGATGAAGAGGAGTATGATGATGTGGCTAGAATGGCTTGGATTACGAAGCTGCATATAAGGCCTTTGACCCGGAGAAATCTCCAAAATTGGTTGTTAGGTCTTAAGAATGTGTAACTTTTGTTTGATGTACATTTTCTTTTTTATTTAAAATGTAATGGAAAATGATTAAGCTTAATTATCCTTATTTGTCGTTCTGCATTACTCTAATTGATCATGTTTGACTAATTGAGATTCTAATAAACCTTGTAACAATAAAAATAACCAATTGACATTGTTTGACTTTTGTATGTCAAACATTCGTCCAATGAAGTGAGGATGAAGCCATGTCAATGGAACGTACTAATTGAGATTGTAACAACCTTGTAACAATAAAAATAACCAATTTACATTGTTTGACTTTTGTATGTCAAACATTTGTCGAATGAAGTAAGGATAAATCCATGTCAATGAGGAACTGTATTCATAGAGCTAACAGTCAATAACAAAAGGTTGTTACATAACTTCATTAACTTAGAAATGCGAATACAGAGCTCTATTCATAGAGCTAATAGTCAATAATAAAAGTCAATTACATTACATCTTGTGCACTTGTACTTCTACATTACAAGATTACATCCTGACTTCTACACCAACTTTCCTGCAAATAACATAAAAGCAACAACCAGAGCCCTTACAACAACACATTTCCTATAAACCAGTAGCTCAGATTTGCTTTCTTTCAATTCCATTTGCAGAAGTAAGACTTGGTTTTGCAAATAAGACTTCTGATAGTCAAATTTCCTTTGCAAGTCTCTTATTTTTTCATTCAAACTTCATTTGTCTATTTTCAATCCTTTTTCCACTTGAATCAACTTGTGCACTTCTTTTTTGTAGTAGTCACTTGGTAATTCAGGATCAAGCCAGTAAAAGGTGCGACATTTTGAACTCTACATGTTTAGACATATTAGCATATACCCCAATGATAAACAAAGTAAAAATCACTTACATTATAATAATTTATGCAGCCTAGAAAATGCCTTAAAGGATGATAGATGGTTCGTGATGTTTGTTCAATAACGGGTTCCTCATGCTCGCAATGTGTAGGTGGTGGAGGACGAAGACTTCGAACCGAAGATGACGATAAGCCGTTTCGAATGAATGACTTATTTTAGTGTTTATTAGGTATGTGTTTGGATGAGTGTTTGAATTGGGGAAGAAACTAAATGTTAAGATAACGGATCTTTGGCACGTGATATGGCCCATTCTATTCAAACCAGATACTTAAGTCAAGGGACATAATTTGCATGTAAGTAAAACCCTAAACTTCACTTGTGTGTTGTGATGCTAGAAGAAATATTAGTGCTGCTAGTACATAACATTGATCAACAATACATAAACATGTTCATAAACATACATGTGGCACAAACTACCACTAGACACAACATTAAAATGTTATTCGACCTACATAAACTATATTGTTCCAAAACAATCCATCCCAAGGCTTAAGATAAACAAAATAAATAGAACAACCTTCACCATTGCCTTGTGCTGACCTTGATCATTCCCAACTCACTTGGAATCAACCTCCTCATCTAATTCTATTGGCTTCCCATCCTTGTCACCTGGATCCAACTTTCTTCTCTTCTTTTGTATACTAGAGGTCACACTGGCAGGTGAATCCACTGTACCTGGAGCGTCCATGTCTGCCCTTTCCAAACAATCTTCAACTTCTGCTATTGGACCTTCATCAGCAACTACTACAGCTTCATCTCTGACTTCATTTTGAAGAATTGGCATATTTAGAATAACAAAATCTAACTCAACAAACAACATATCAATATCTGTATCTTGATCATGTACATAGGCTGGTTGATCATCCAGCCAATAAACTACAATTTCTTTGTGGTCGAAATCATCCTCTTTGACTATCTCAAACAAATCATTCGTTACCTCTTGAAACAAGGAATCAATTTCTGCCTCTTCAATAGGTCCATAACATGGTTGATCATCCATAGTTTGATTTTCAATTTCATCTAGAACATGCTTGTCAGTTTGTACGTGGTATAACTCACCATCCACTTCCACCTCACCTTCCAAAACATGTTGAAATTCAGGTTCACCCATACCCTTTCCAACATCCTCCTTACTAACTTTCTCTTTTTCTTTGTCAGCACTTTGATTCACATCTGCCACACCCTCTTTCTTACTCGCCTCGGTCTCTTTGCTTCGTTTCTCCTTGATTTCATCATAGTTTATAAAGAAATCCAATTCGAACATGAGGTTTCTGAACTCGTACTCACCACTCAACCTTCTTGCCCTTATTTTGTTCTTCCCTTCATCAAACCATGGGGTTGGAATAACAAGCTCATCATCATCCAGTTTTGAGATAAAAAAATTCTCATCATCCCTGCTTCCAGCCCTACTAGATGAAGCATGAGTTCCCTGTTTCCCCTCCTTTCCTATTTCAGTAGCACCATGCCACTCTAGCAAAAACAACTCGCCATCCTGCTTAACTACATCACCATCCTCTATATCTTCAATCACAACACCCTTACCACGACTATTCCTCATGTACAACGAATACTCCTCGACTGATGAAATACATTATTCAATATAAACCTCTATTTCCTTAAAACGAGGCACGTACTTAAACAGTTGCACGACATCTTCCACACTCATCAATGGGACTAACCCATCATCCAAAGATTTCTCAGGGTTCCTAAAATGTGAGAACAACCTATCCCCTAATCCTAGTGCTTCTAACATCCCAACATACTCCTCAATGTGGTAATGGTTAACATCAATCAGGTCAACATATGCTATATCTCCAAACAAATATTTTCGGTTTGGTGGATATGTAAAGAGCCCTTTGTGGTGAATTTTTAGAGTGAACAGTGTACCATTCAACTCTGGTTAATTAGGAAAATAAATAACAACTTATAAGTATGAAAACCATGACATATCATACAATGTAGTACAAATGCATGTTCAAATAATAAAAATAAATGACAACTTACCGTAAATAGCATGAACCTCATATTCTGGAATGTTGGGTTTTGGATTCTGCTGCTTGGTGAAACTGCTGTTTAGATGAAACTACTTCTATGATGAGAATGCTGCTAAGGTTAAAGATTCTGCTGCTGTTATTCAAAGTGCTGCTATTGCAAAATAATGCTAGTGGAGTCTACTGCTGAAGAGATATGCATGTATACGTAATAGATAATTATAGAATAGATTGTGTGTATATCTTACGTATCTAGAATATTCTTATCTTATGTAGAAAGGTATTGTAAACCTATTAGGACTCCTTGGCCTATAAAATAAGGATCCTAGGGTTAGTTTGTGTACGTATTGTTTTAGCTTCGTTACACTTCAAGGTTGTAAAACCCTAGCATTGTTGAGTACTCGTATTATTAATATATTGAAGTGTTGATAGTGAATTGTTCTTCTTAAGTTAAACTTTAATATTCCACGTTTTAGTTTAAGTGTTTTAATTAAGTCAACTTCTATATAAGATCGTTTGCTCAACTGGGATCAACAAGTGGTATCAGAGCTTGTGATCTAGAAGTTGAAATCAAGAAAAATTTGTCTTTTACAAGTTTGTTGTTCCTAATCAACTGCTGAAGATGGGTGATGACACACATATGGTGACTGCTTCAAAGGTTCCCATGCTTAACCCTGGAGAGTATGAGCTATGGAAGATGTGAATAAGACAGTACATTCGCATGATTGACTTTAACATGTGGAATGTTATTATCAATGGTGACTCCTTGCCAAAGAAGGGTGCTGATGGAAAAGAGATACCAATAAAGTCTGCTGAAGAGAACTCAGTGAGGAAGATGGAGATCAAGGCACACATTATTCTCTTAATGGGAATACCTAATGAATTTCAGTTGGACTTTGATGGCTGTGAGACTGCAAAAGACTTGATGGATGCTGTTGAGTTTAGGTTTGGAGGGAATGATGCTACTAAAAAGTTAAGGAAAAACATGTTGAAGCATCAATTTAAGAACTTTACTGCTGAAAGTGGAGAAAAGATCAATGGCACATACAACAGTCTTAATCAACTAGTCAGTCATTTAAAGCTTGTTGGCTATGTGGTTCCACAAGAAGATGTAAACCTCAAGTTCCTTAGAAGTCTTGCACCTGAATGGAGTATGCACACAGTTGTTTGGAGGAATAAGCCTGACTTTGAAACAATGAAGTTGGAAAGCCTCTACAACAATTTGAGGGTGTATGAACCAGAATTGACTTCTTCATCGACTTCATGTTCTGGTACACAAAATCTTGCCTTTGTATCTTCAAAGTCAAAAGGATCTCAAGAATCTCACTCTACTGCTTATGGGGTATCTACTGCTGATGGATCTGCTGCTAGTTCAAATGATAAGAATTCCACCAGTGATATTGCCTTGTGTGCATTCTTGGCTGATCTAACATCAAGTATAAGGTCACAGGTTATGAATCAAGATTTGGATCATATTGATCCTGATGATCTTGAAGAAATTGATCTTAAATGGCAAATGGCCATGTTGACCTTAAGAGCAAGAAAATTCTTGAAGAGAATTGGAAGAGAAGTCAAGTACAGGGCTAAAGAAAATGTGGGATTTGACAAGTGAAAGATAGAGTGCTACAATTGCAGCAGGAAGGGTCACTTTGCTAGGGAATGTAGAGCTCCAGAAAAGAATGTTGAAGCTCCAAAGAAGACCACTAAAGAACCAAAGAATACCACTACTGCATTGGTATCTTATGATGGATTATGAGAGTATGATTGGAGTGATATGGCTGATGAAGAACCAAACTATTCTCTGGTGGCTCAAGTTAGACCTAAAGTGCATAACTTGAACTTATGGCTTATGCATCATCATCTTCTGGCTCTGACTCTGAGGTATCCAATGATTCTGATCTATCTGTGTGTTCTTTTAAATCATGTGCAAACACTGTTGAAGAACTTAAGTCTAGGAACGTGAGTCTGATTAGAGAAGTTGAACACCTAAAACTTGATAACTTAGGTTACAAAGTAGGTATTCAAAATGTTGAGAGAAGACTAGAGTATCTAAAACAGTGTGAGCTAGAATATGTAGATAGAATTAACCAACAGGATGTTGAGATTTTTAAGAAAAACAGTGAAATTGAATTTCTTAAGAATAAATTAAAAGAAGCAGAAAGAGATAGAGATGTAGCTCTTGCTGATAAGGAAAAACACATAGTGAGAGTAAATAAACAACAATATGCTTATGATTTGGTTAATAAATCAATTGAGAGTACCTTGATGAGGAAAGGAAGTGGAATAGGCTACAATGAGGTTGTTCCTCCTGTTAAGAGTGCCTATGCTCCACCAGGAAAAGAATTGTCTTTTATTAGTGAGCTAGATATAGAAAAACCTGTAGGTGAATCTAGTACAAGTGTCTTAGAAACACCTAAGGTTGAGGTTAAAAACTATCTTGAGGCTCCTATTATTGAAGACTGGCATTCAGATAGTGATGAGGAACAGGTTGAACTTGAACAAATTGAGAAAAAGGAAGAAATTCCTACAAAAGTTGAACCTAAAATTGAACAGGTTAGGTTTGTGAGACCTGTGTTAGGTAAGGGCATCTCTAGGAAAATGGTAGAATATAATGAGATTCCTAGAGGTCAACTGAATGGATTATATAATAAGCCTAGTGGAAATTAGAGAAACTTTAATAACCTAGTTTCAAACAAATTAGGTAGTGAGTTTCAATTAAAGAAAAAGGCTTGTTATAAGTGTGGTAGTTTTGAACATTTGATTAATAGTTGTGCTAACCACAAAAAGCCTGTTTGGAATCAATATTCAAGGGTGAATCATAAATATGTTTATAAAAATACTCACCCTCATCCCAATAAAAACATGATTCCAAGGGCTGTGTTATTAAGATCTGGTGCAACTAGATCTATTTATGTTGCTAAATCAAATGGTGCTTTTAAAACCACAACTGGCTCTATTGCTGACTCTACTGCTAGTAAGCAATCTGTTGCTAGCATCCACTCTGCTGCTAGTAAGCAATCTGCTGCTAGTACAAATATTTCTACTTCTGGGCCAAAAGTTTTATCAAATACAGTTGTTGGAAATCATTTTTATGCTGTTAAGGCCTCAACTTGCTGGGTTTGGAAACCAAAATCATCTGTTTCAAACACTATTTCCAAAAACAGCAGTGCATCAAGTGATTTAAAGAAATTTAATTATGTTGATGCATAAGGCAGATCCAAGTCGGTAATGGCTTGGGTCTCCAAAAGAAACTAATTTCTCTACTTTTATGTGCAGGGTAATCTACTGGATGATCTAAAAGATATGGCTATAGTTGATAGTGGATGCTCTAGACATATGACAGGAGATGAGTCTCAACTTGAAGACTTTGAGGCTTTTGAAGGTGGTTATGTTGCTTTTGGGAATGATCCAAAAGGTGGAAAGATTATTGGTAGAGGAACTCTAAGGACATGAAATTTGGACTTTGAGAAGGTGTTTCTTGTGAAAGGGCTGAAGTTTAACCTCTTTAGTGTCTCACAAATGTGTGACAAAAGAAACTTTGTTCTTTTTACAGACACTGAATGTATGATCCTTTCTCCTGATTTTCAATTGCCAGATGATAAATTTGTGCTATTGAAGGTCCCTAGAAATGAAAATATATAGAGTGACCATATTAAGAACATTGTTCCCAAAAGAGCTTTAACTTGTCTAATTGCAAAAGCCACTATTGATGAGTCCAAATTATGGCATAGAAGACTTGGGTACCTGAACTACAAGACAATGAACAAGTTGGTGAAAGGAAATCTTGTGAGAGGCATGCCCACAAAGCTGTTTGAAAATTGTGAGACTTGTATTACTTGTCAAAAGGGTAAACAACACAGAGTTTCATTCAAGTCCAAGACAGTGAACACAATTACTGAGCCCTTGCATTTACTACACATGGACTTATTTGGGTCTGTTTTTGTGAATAGCTTGAACAAGAAGTCATATTGCCTAGTTGTCACAGATGACTTTAGCAGGTTTACTTGGGTGTTCTTCTTAGCCACTAAAGATGAAACCCCAGAGATACTCAAGGCATTCATTACAAGAGTTGAAAACTTGCACAACTATAAAGTGAAAATAATCAGATGTGACAATGGTACTGAGTTCAAGAATAGTGTGATGAATCAATTCTGTGTGGGAAAAGGAATTCTAAGACAGTATAGTGTTGCAAGAACTCCACAACAGAATGGTGTTGCAGAGAGAAGAAACAGGACACTGATTGAGGCTGCAAGAACAATGTTATCTGATTCTAAACTACCCATACCTTTTTGGGCTGAAGCTGTGAACACTGCATGTTTTGTGCAAAATAGAAGTAAGGTAGTTAAGCCTCACAACAAGACTCCATATGAGCTATTTCATGGAAAGAAACCAATGATTGATTTTCTCAAGCCATTTAGATGTCCTGTCACTATTTTGAACACTAAGGATCAGTTAGGCAAATTTGAAGAAAAAGCCGATGAAGGATATTTGGTTGGTTACTCTGTGAATAGTAAAGCTTTCAGGGTATACAATAAGAGAACCAAACATGTAGAGGAGAATTTGCATATCAAGTTTAGTGAGAACACATCAAATGTTGAAGGGAAAGAACCAGAATGGTTGTTTAATGTTGATATTCTTGCCAAAACAATGAATTATGTACCAGTTATTGCCAATGTTGATACAAACAAATCACAAGAAGAATTTGTTTTGGTTGAAAGATTGAAGGTTGGTCCAACTTTACTACCATTTCAGAAAGATCAAGATACACAAGAAGATGTTGCTTCTCAAGAGAAACCTAAGGAAACTGAAGAAGATATTGAAATCTCTGTTGATGCAGAAAAGGTAACCAATGAAGTTCCCAAAGTAGTTGTTGATGTCTCTCCTACAAGGCCAGAAGACTCTACTGCTGACTCAGAAGACTCTACTGCTAGGCCAAAAAAAGCAACTGCTGCTTCAACCAACTCTGCTGCCAAGCCTACTAACTCTGCTTCTTCACTAAAGTTTCCTTCTATGGACACTCAGGGTAGATCTTTTGCTGATCCAAACTATCCTGATGATCCAAATATGCCTCCTCTAGAGAATATCTATGATGATACAGATGATGAAGCCCTTGATGGTAAGCTATTTGGAGCTGATGCTGATATTACTAATTTGGAACTTAACATTCCTGTTAGTCCCACTACTACAACAGGGGTTCACAAGGATCATCCTAAAGACCAAATTCTAAGTGATCTAACATCATCTATTCAAACAAGAAGAATGACTAAAGAGCTGAAGGATCTACAACATCAAAGTTTCTTTGCAAGATCTCTGCATCAAAAAAACAGTTATAAAGATCTTCAAAATTGCTTATTTGCCTGTTTTCTATCTTAAATTGAACCCAAGAACACTTACAAAGCCTTACAAGAACCAAGTTGGGTGGAAGTAATGCAAGATGAGCTTCTGCAATTCAAACTATAAGAAGTATGGACTTTAGTTGATTTGCCAAATGGAAAAAAGGTGATTGGCACTAAATGGGTTTTCAGATGTAAAAGAGATGAAAGGGGCATAGTCATCAGAAATAAAGCAAGGCTAGTAGCACAAGGATACACACAACAAGAGGGCCTTGACTTTGATGAAGTATTTGCACCAGTGGCAAGAATAGAAGCTATTAGATTATTCTTGGCTTATGCTTCATACAAAGATTTTGTGGTGAATCAGATGGATGTAAAGAGTGCTTTTCTATATGGGACCATTACAGAAGAAGTTTATGCGTCTCAACCACCTAGTTTTGAAGATCCTGATTATCCTGACAAAGTTTACAAGGTGAACAGAGCAATGTATGGTTTACATCAAGCTCCCAGAGCTTGGTATGATACCTTGTCCACATATTTGTTAGATTCTGGGTTCAGTAGAGGAAAGATTGACAAGACTTTGTTTCTCAAAAGACAAAAAGATGGTATTTTGCTGGTTCAAATCTATGTAGATGACATCATCTTTGGTTCTACAAATAGAACTATGTGTGTTGATTTTGAGAAGCTTATGAAGGATAAGTTTGCTATGAGTTCAATGGGATAACTCACCTTCTTCTTGGGTCTACAAGTTATACAAAAGTCAGATGGCATATTTATTAGTTAGGATAAGTATGTCAATGATATTTTGAAGAAGTTTGGATTTGAAGATGCTAAGCCTGCTAAGACAACCATGGATTCCAACAAACCTTTGTTGAAGGATGAAAATGGAAAAGAAGTAGATGTTCACTTGTACAGATCAATGATTGGTTCATTGATGTACCTTACATCATCAAGGCCTGATATTATGTTTGCTGTATGTGCCTGTGCAAGATTCCAAGTATGTCCCAAAGAATCACATCTCAATGCAGTAAAAAGGATTTTTAGGTATCTAAGGCATCAACCCAAATTGGGCCTTTGGTATCCTAAGGATTCACCTTTTGATTTGGTGGCATATTCAGACAGTGACTATGCTGGTGCTTGCTTGGATAGAAAGTCTACAACTGGAGGTTGTCAATTTCTTGGAAATAGATTGGTGTCATGGCAATGCAAGAAACAGACAGTGGTTGCCAATTCTACAACTGAAGCTGAGTATGTAGCTGCTTCAAGTTGCTGTGGACAAGTGCTTTGGATGCAAAATCAACTGCTGGATTATGGGTACAATTTTATGAATACCAAAATTCATATTGATAACAACAGCACACTTTGCATAATTAAAAATGCTGTTTTTCATTCTAAAACAAAACATATTGAGATAAGACATCATTTTATAAGAGATTGTTATGAAAAGAAGTTAATTCAAATTGTTAAGGTTCATACTGATAAAAATGTTGCTGATCTTCTCACTAAATACTTTGATGTGGGGATGTTTCAATTTTTAATTGCAAATATTGGTATGATAAATCTTTGACAAACTTATCTCTTTTTGTTTTTGTAAAGTGTGTAAAGGTACTGTGTTGTTTGTTACTATGTTTCTGCTGCTTCTCAAGAAGCATATAGTTATGTTGGAATGTACTCTGCTGCTATTTAATTCTACTACTAGTACATATGTTGGAATGTTTTGTGGTGTTTGGCCTAACCTTTTGCAGGACAAGTAATCAATGATGATTTACAAGGATGCAAAGATTCTAAACAGAAATGGATTATTCATTATTCATTCAAATCACATGACTACAAATTAAAGAGTACATTCACAAATCACTTCCAAGGAACACAAAAGACTGCTACATCAATAGATGACAACAAAAGACTACAACCTACCACTACATCACTGTCTAGGGCTTGGAAGTCCAAGCACAACCTCTCTATCCTTGGGAAGAGGAGGGTTTAACTTCCTTGTCTTGGATGATGGCTTGGGTCTTGGCCTTGAAGACTGTGGTCTTTCAAGAGTGGCAGGAGGATTGTTCTGAGGTTCATCCTCATCTAAAGAAGTACAAATAAAGGGGGAAACAAGTTCCATTGGAGATGGAGGTCTGTTGGGGATCCAGGATGGGTCTTCTGATGATTCTGATGAAGATGGAGATTTGGGGGGCATAACTTCCTTACCCCTTGAAGTGCTTGATGTCTGATTCAAGTTCAACAGATCCTTAAACACAGGAAGATCATGTTTTCTTTTCCGTGCTTGCTCTTTTGTCCTACATCCATTGTGGGGAGGACGGAATGGTGGTACATATGTGGGGAGTGGTGCTTCATCATCAGAGGATGAATCAGAAGATATGTTGATTATTTCAGGGGTGGATTTCATTGTTCTTGTGATTTGATTTGCGTGATTGGCGTTTTTGATTGTAATTAGGGTTTGATTGTGCTAATTTAGGGAAAGATTAGTTCTGTTTTTATAGGGATCACAACGAATCAAGTGCATTTATTGTTGAGGGTTCTTTGACTTTTTGACCAAGTTTGATTAGTCAACTTTGCTGCTAGTTGTTTCATTCTGCTGCTAGTGTTGTGGACGATATGGTTGTGCTGCTACGGTTGTAAGTGTGAGGGTGGAATGTGTAACTTCTCCAAATCAGTTTAAAACCTAATTGACATCCACAATTGGTTTTTACGCGCTCCAAATTGAAGTTCTCTTAAACCCTAACACCTTATTACTCTCAAAGTCAATAATCCCCAATTTCTCATAACCCTAATTAATGGATTGTACACGTGAAGGTTTCACAGATATGGTAAAATTCTTGAATGCTACTTCTCTTAGGTATGCATTAACTGTGAATCCTACAATATTTGTTTCCTACATCAAACAGTTTTGGCTTACTGCTAAAGCTAAAACTAGGAATGGGGAAAAATATGTTAAAGCCATAGTAGATGGTCAACAAGTTAGTGTAACTGAATCTTCTATAATGGAAACTCTTCTCTTAGATGATGAAACAGAGACCACGTGTCTTGTTAATTCTGCTATTTTTCAGGGTTTAAATGATTTGGGATATGAGGGAAGACATACAAATTTAAAATTTCAAAAAGCTCTCCTCTGTCCTCAATACAAATTTTTTTGGTACACAATCTCCTTCATTGTTTGAGTCCTAAAACTTCTGGGTGGAATGAGTTTAGTGCTACTATTGCTTCTGCTATGGTATGCCTAAGCAAAGGACATCCATTTAATTTTTCAAATATGATTTTGGATGGGATTGTAAAAAGTGTCAAAGAGTCTGGTTCTTATTTACTTTATCCAAGATTTATCCAGCTCTTTATAGAAAACCAACTTTCCAAATACAGATCACATACTGCCACTTATGATGCTCCTAAGTTGGTTTCAAAAATGTTTACTTTCTTGATTAAAAATGGAAAAGGTTTTTCAGGCACACATACAGCTCTTACACCTTATATGGTGCAAATTGTGCAAAATATTCAGGGTGAAGAATGAGGAAATCCCACTGATTCCCATCACACACCCAATTTTTCTGCATCTGCTACACAACCAAAAATACACTATATACCCGTAGGAAAACCAATAAGAACACTGATCTACCTCAGGATAGTGTTAGTATGGCTGTACCAGATGAGGCTGTCTTAGGTGATGAAGGGGACATGTTGGCAAGGGCTGTCATTACTGCTTCTAGCTTAGCAGTAGAGCAGGACAGTGATAACATCATTAAGACCCAAACCAAGGCAACATCAAGTGAAGAGGATTCTGATGAATCTAATTCCAATGATGGTAACCCTAGCCAAATGGAAAACATAGGGGGCTCAGATGATCAAACTAGGTTTGATACTGAGTTTATGTCCAAAGATTCACCTCTCGGACCAGGTAACACAGGTCGAAGTGATGAGGGCAGGATAGTGACAAATGAATTGATGGATAATATTGTACATGGTGACAATGCAGTGATTCACCTCTCGGACCTGGTAATACAGGTCGAAGTGATGAGACTAGTATGGAACTTATTAAGAAATTGACGGTTACTTGTACAAATTTGGAGCTGAAGTGTGATACATTGGAGGAAAAAGTTCTTGGTCTTTCTACTATTGTTGATGGACAAGCCAAACTGATTACAAAATTGCAAAAGAAGATCAAGAACTTAAGGAAATTAAAATCTTCAACCTCCTTAAGAAGATTGAAGAAAGTGGGCACTTCTCAAGTTGTGAGTTCACCTGACCACTCTGTTCCTTTGGAAGAGGATGCTTCCAAACAGGGGAGGAATGATGAGTAGAAAGATGAAATGGGTTCAGGGGAGGCAGATTTGAAGAAAGTTGACAGTGCTCAAGATGTGGATGCTGGAATAGTTTCAGGGGAGGTTCTAGAAGTTGGTGAAATGGAGGTGGAAAGTCCTTAGGATGTGGATAGTTTTGTGATTGCTGACAAATTGGGTAATGAGGTTGTAATGGAAGAAGTGGCTGCTACTCAAGAAAAAGTGGTGGAGAAACTTAAGACTTTGGGGCCTGAGCAATTAGTGAAGGCAACAGGGTTGATGGGTGAAGCATTGATGACTTTGGGTGACTCTGTGATAAAAGAAGTAAATGATGCTGCTGTTACTAACAAAATTGCTGACTCTTCTGCTGCTAAAGACACTACTGCTAAGGATTTTGCTGATTCTGCTGCTAGTGAAAAGGTCAATTCTGCTGATGCACAAGACTCTGCTGTTGGGTCTAGTGACAATGCTGCTGCTGAGGCTATGGTTTTGTTAAGTAAAAAGACAACAGAGTTTCCATCTGAATCACCTTCACAACTTACATCACAATCAACTCAACCACTACCACAACAACCAACATCTACAATCACAACATCTGCACCAAGAATACCTCAAAAAGGAGTAGTAATCAGAGAACCTGCTGCTCAACAAAAGAAGATTGCTACATCATCTTCTACTGACAAAGGAAAGGGCAAGCTGGTTGAAGATCCAAAGATAATGCATAAAGGGATTGATTACTCTCAGATACCTTTTCATTATTGGCCCAAAGAATTACAAATTGAACATGATTCAATTGTTGCAATGAAAGAACAAGAACTAATTGATCAAGAAGAGCAACAGTTGATTCAGGAAGAAAAGGAAAAGGTTGAAAAAGAAACTGAAGATTTAAAGAGGTATGAGGAGTGGGTGGAAGAAAAGATAAGAATAGATGCTGACATAGAACTCTCCAAGATGATTAAAATTGAAGAAAAAGGAACTCCAAGTTTTGATGTTCAAGCTTGGATAAGAGAGTTCACAGCAAAGAAAAGAAAAGAAGATGCTGCTGCTAGAAGAAAGAAGAAGGTTCTCAGGGGTCCAACACTATTGCAACAAAGAAGAGAGCAAGAAAGATACCTAAAGAATATGAAGGGATGGAAATTGGTATAGTTGAAGCCTAAGTCTGATCAAGAGGTTTTTAACTTGTATCAACAAGCTAAGAAAGAGATGGATACCTTCTATCCTATAGGTAGTGCTGAAGATTTAGAACATATTGCTAAAATGAATAAGAAGTTGGTACCTGACAGAGTTGTTAAAGCAGAGCATGTAAAAGAAGCAGATACTATTGAATAGCCTAAGGATGTAGAGGAAAAGGAAATTTCTTCTAGTCAAAGTGGTAAAAGAAAAGGAGTTGTTCATAAATTCTTTGTTAGAAAGAAGAGAGCAGAAGAAGAAAGCAGTAGTGAAAAGGCTGAAGAGGTTGAAAAGGAACAAATAACAACTTTGGCTGTGATAGAAGAATCAAAAAAACCTTTAGCTGAAAAACATCCTATCATCTCATATACTTTCAAGATAAGAGGTGGAAGTGAAGGATATTGGGAATTCATTAGATCAAATCATGCAGTTCAAGGCTTTAAGGAAACTTCACAAATATTTGATAAGATGGATTGTCACACCCCGCCACGGCGGAAACACGCGGGTGTAACTTCATGGATATCATCACAACACCTGGTGTCAACATAGAGAACAACTACATGCACATAAATAGAGCAATGTACCAACACACAATGTTGTAACAATACCCCAAGATAAAATAAATAACCAAAACAAAATCCAAAAGGTAAGTTCAATAGATATGAAAGTACCAAACGGAAAACATAAATGTATCAAGACCAAATCAAAATAAAGTCAAATCCCAAAACATAACAAAGTCTCCATATGCAACTAAGTCTCGCCTAATTGCTGCCCTCAACTTTGGCCTTAGAATGCTCACCTGAAAATGATGCTTAAAATGTCAACATAACGTTGGTGAGATTCATAGGTTTAGACACACTTACACTCTCAAGGCAACCAGTTCACTGTAATTATAAAAATGTAGCTGGGCAAATAAATTACAGTTATCATATAAGCTACATGTATCCATAAACCAATCATCACACAAAAAGGCAACCATCGGGCCGGAACGTGACCCCCGCTCCAAATCACATCATCAATTGCGTCGCATGCGCGAGCAACAGGATAAGCATCCTCCCAATTGGAAATCACACAACATCAATTAGGTCGCTAACCTAATCGGAATCACATATCACACAGCATCAATTAGGTCGCTAACCTAATCGGAATCACACTTTCATGTACCACATAGCATTATTACGATAACATTATAAGTCCAAGCTTTTAAACCACACATAATCACAGTAACTCAAATCATTTTTCACAAGCATCATTCCCACCCCAAGTTTAAAACAAAGTAAAAATATGGGACTATGAACTCACCTTAAACTCCGCAGCTTCCACAAAAACAACTCACAATCTATAGCACACAAAAATAATCCACATTACACAAGGTCAAGCTAAAAGCTACAACCCATGTAATACACATATGATGGATGTCTAAGACTCATATGACCCACCATGGATCTCCTAGACACCATACTAA
The DNA here is from genome assembly GCA_030686995.1 of Artemisia argyi. Classification (NCBI taxonomy): domain Eukaryota; kingdom Viridiplantae; phylum Streptophyta; class Magnoliopsida; order Asterales; family Asteraceae; genus Artemisia; species Artemisia argyi. The sequence continues at coordinate 144,414,453 of CM060681.1, forward strand.
CCACCTCCATAACTTAATACTTACTAAATCCCTTGAACCTTTAAAATAAAATAAAAAAACGCATAATTTTTAGGTACATTCGCCCACATAAAATCACAACAAATAAAGCTAAAAAACTCACACCAAAAATTTACCGTGGTCTCTCATAAGCATAGAAGCTAATCCCAGAAGGCCATGGACCAATAACATACACAAGTACTTAAAAGAAAATCAAACTTCTCAACTACTCAAATTCGGATCTGAACGCACACCAAAAAGTTTTGATTAACATAAAATACTTCCACAAGTTTTTATCGCGAATCCTTTTCGTGGTAGTCTAATATAACCTAATACTTAACTATTCCAGAAGGCCTAGTCAAAATACCACTTTTACAACTACAAAACACCCTCAAACTTTTACCCAAAATCTGTCTCGGTTTGACAGCTTTGACACCTTAACAAAGAAAAATCAAAATACCAACTTCCCGACCTTGAAATCAATCGTGGCTGGACTTTTTGGAAAGCTCTTTCATTAAACTTCAATTTAGACCTAAAATTCGTGACTTAACTCTTCACCATCTATTATTTACACTCACATATTTAAAGCCATAATTTTCTGCCCAAACCCTTACACAAAATCTAACGCGTTTTACACTCAATTCTCTTATCCAATAACCATATTATTAACAACTAATGATCCTAACATGTTTTACTTCATTAATTTACAGAAGTATATAAACCCTAGATTCCAACATATTAAATGTTACATGAAACATAACAATAATTAATTAATTACATGAAAACTAGTATTAAAAATATACCTTGATCTTGGTTTTAGCTTCAAAAACAAAACCCTAAATTTTTCTCTTGTTTCCCCCTCCTTGGTCGACCGTACATTCAAGAAAAAGGGGTAGGGAGGTTTTAATTTTGTATTTATAATTATTTTGGATAACCCTTTAGGCTTAGAGTTGTATTTGGTATCAAATTTGGTTTCCTTTTTCCCCCTAATCCATATATTCGGCCGCCCCATATATCTATATATTTATTTTTATTTTTTTATTAAATTTATTTATTACACTCAAAACCTCATACTTTTCATATTTTATGTATTCCCATAACAAAACCTAACGTCTTTCGCGATAAACCTTAATTTTACGACAAACCGGAAAATATTCATTTTCAAAATAAAGTTTCCAAAAATAGATTTTCACACACTCCATAAACATTTCTCACAAAAACAACATTCCCGTAACTTACTTACGCTCAATTACTTGAACGAAGACTCGTTACACAAAACCTCAAAACACCAAATATACACAAGCCATTTCTACACCACACGGGTGATCAAAATGAACTTTCCCAAAATCAACATCATCAGAAATCACAATAACAACCACAACGCGAAGGGATTTAGTGCTAACTCAAATACTAATCACACAATAACACACATATACCCATATAACTACTCAAACCACACCAAAAAAAGTTAGATAAACTCAAGGCTAAAAGTCTAACTAACCTGCTAAAATCACGGTTGTTACATCATCCCCCACTTAGGGAAAGCTCGTCCCGAGATTTAACGGCTCGTATCATCAGACTTCTCAGCAAACAACTTAGGATACTTAGCTCTCATTTTATCCTCACACTCCCAAATAAACTCAGGACCACGTTTGGAATTCCATCGTACCTTTACCAATGCAATCTTACTACGCTTTATACTCTTAACTTCTCGGTCCATAATCTCAACAGGTTCCTCCACAAAGTGAAGTATTCTATCAACCTTAATCTCATCTAGTGGCACATGCAAACTAGCATCCGCCAAACACTTCTTCAAATTAGACGCGTGAAACGTATCATGCACACCACTTAATTCCTCAGGCAATCTCAAACGATACGCCACAAGTCCAATCCTCTCCGTAATCTCAAATGGCCCAACATATCTAGGTACTAACTTGCCTTTCTTACCGAAACGCACAACACCCTTCCATGGTGACATCTTCAACATCATAAAATCCCCAACACTAGACTCCAAGGATTTGCGGCGATTATCCGCATAACTCTTTTGACGATCTCTCGCAGCCTTAAGTATTTCTTTAATCCGAAAGACCATATCTGTACTCTCTTGTACTAATTCAGGTCCAATTAACTGACTCGTCCCAACCTCTGCCCATAACACCAGTGATCTACACTTCCTTCTGTACAACATCTCAAACGGTGCACATCTAATACTTGAATGATAGTTGTTATTATAGGAAAACTCAGCCAAAGAAAAATGAGTATCCCAGCTTCCTCCAAAATCAATAGCACAAGCACGAAGCAAATCCTCCAATGTCTGAATCGTTCGCTCACTTTGCCCATCGGTCTGTGGATGATAAGCAGTACTCATATCTAACCGTGTATTCAAAGCCTTTTTTAACGACTGCCAAAACCGCTAAGTGAATCTACTATCCCGATCTGAAATGATAGACACAGGCACACCATGTCTTGCCACAATCTCATTTATATAGATCCTTGCCAACTTTTCCCTCTTGTAATCCTCACGAATGGCCAGAAAATGTACAGACTTCATCAATCTGTCCACAATGACCCATATCGTGTCATGTCCATTACTTGTGCGTGGCAATTTAGTAATGAAATCCATAGTTATATTATCCCACTTCCATTCAGGAATTGGCGGCTACTGCAACAATCCAGAGGGTTTCTGATGTTCAGCCTTAACCTTCAAACAAGTTAAACATCGGCTAACATACTCAGCTATCTCCCTCTTCATTCTCGGCCACCAATAAGCATCTCTAAGATCATAGTACATCTTATCAGACCCTGGATGAATCGAGTATCTCGTCTTAAGAGCCTCATCCATCATCACCTTTCTCACATCTCCCACTAGTGGAACCCATATTCGATCTAAGAAATATAGTCCACCATCTTCCTTTCTCTCCATCTGCTGATCTAAACCACGCAACATTTCAACCACAAGGTTCTCATCCTTGAGAGCCTCCTCTTGTGCTGCCAATATCTTACTCTTAATTCCTGACTACAATGTTATGCTCATAGCTCGCACACGTCTTGGCTCAATTCTTTCTTTTCTACTCAACGCATCGGCCACCACATTCACTTTTTCAGGATGATAACGAATGTCGCAGTCATAATCACTTAACAACTCCATCCATCTTCTTTGACGCATATTCAACTCCTTCTAATTAAAAATATGCTGAAGACTCTTATGGTCAGTATAGACCGTACTCTTTGTACCATACAAATAATGTCTCCAATTCTTGAGAGCAAATACCACCGCACCAAGCTCTAGGTCGTGAGTGGTATAATTTTTCTCATGAACCTTGAGTTGTCGTGATGCATAAGCTATCACCTTCCCCCTTTGCATTAACACACATCCAAAACCTTGATTCGACGCATCACAATATACCACAAAATCATCTGGCCCGTCAGGTAAGGTCAGAATAGGTGCATTACACAAACTATCCTTTAGTGTCTGAAAATCCACTTCTTGCTCATCTCCCTACTCATACTTTTTATTCTTCTGAGTCAACATAGTGAGAGGCTTAGCAATCTTTGAAAAATTTGCTATAAATCTCCTGTAGTATCCTGCCAGTCCTAAGAAAGAGTGTATCTCAGAAGGTGTCGTAGGAGCCTTCCAATTCTTGACCGCTTCTATCTTGCTGGGATCTACGTGTATACCTTCACTATTCACTATATGACCAAGAAATTGCACCTCTTGCAACCAAAACTCACATTTAGAGAACTTAGCGTACAATCTCTCACTCTTCAACAAGCCAAGTATTAACCTCAGGTGTTCCCCATGCTCTTCCTTCGACTTGGAGTAAATCAATATTTCGTCAATAAACACAATTACGAATTTATCCAAATAGGGCCTACACACACGATTCATCAAATCCATGAATACCGCAGGTGCATTAGTCAACCCAAATGGCATAACCATAAACTCAAAGTGTCCATAACGAGTTCTAAAAGCTATCTTGGGAATATCCTCCTCATGCACTCTTAACTGATGATAACCAGATCGCAGATGTATCTTTGAGAAAAATCTAGCACCCTGCAACTGGTCGAAAAGATCATCAATTCTAGGTAGAGGATACCGATTCTTCACTGTCAACTTATTCAACTATCGGTAATCAATACACATTCTAAACGAACCATCCTTCTTCTTAACGAACAAAACAGGATCTCCCCACGGGGAATGACTAGGTCGAATAAACCCCTTATCTTGAAGTTCTTTCAACTGTGCAGCCAACTCCTGCATCTCCGTAGGTGCCAATCGATAAGGAGCTTTTGCTACCGGCGTCGCTCCAGGAATTAACTCAATACGAAACTCCACCTGTCGTATCGGTGGTAATCCGGACAAATCCTCAGGAAAAACGCCCGAAAACTCACACACTACTGGAATATCCCCCACTTTGAGTTCCCTAGACTTCGCACTCATAAGGGATTTCGAATTCTTCTCCACACTTTCTACTTGTACTCGCAGCACCTCCCCATGCTCTAATGGAATTCGAACCACCTTCTCATGGCATACTACTTCTGCCTTATGCCTAGTCAACCAATCCATCCCTATTACCACATCAAAACTACCATGTCCTAAGGGTATTAAGTCAATCTTAAACATAACACCCTCTAACACGATAACACACTCATGAATAACCTTATCAACTTCTATTTCTATACCACTAGCTATTTCAATCAAAATACCAGGTCTAAGTTCACTAAACTCAACACCCAATATTCTAGCAAATTCAGTAGTAGCAAAACAATAATCCGCACCCGTATCAAATAACGTAGTAGCATAATGACCATTGAGAGAGAACGTACCAGTAACAATGTTCGGGTCTTGGCGCGCCTCGCTTGCATTCATTGTAAATGCCTTTCTGATGAGGTGAAAAATGAACCGTTTTTAGGGGGTCATTTAAGCCCAGAATTGAATTTATTTGATCAAATATTGCCCTAAATCGTTCCTTTTGTGATTTTAGGTACTTTGGGAGTGAATTCTGGAAAAGGAAGCATTTTGGACGTTTTTGGAGCATAAAAGTGAAGAAAACGGCAAAGACTTAATTTTCCATGTTGGGAACAGTACCTGACGGCGTCAAGAAGGAAAATGTGACGGCGTCAGGAGTAAAATCCATGACGACCCAGAGAAAACCTGAAGGCGTCAGATTAAGGGCGTCAAGAGTTATTTTGGTGACGGCCTGAAGATGGATTACACATGACGGCGTCCGACCCAGATCTAGGTAGTCCGAGAACTTTATTGGCGGCGAGATGACGGCGTCAGAAATTTACTCTTGACGCCGTCACCTCACAAAATCTATATATACTTTTCTATTTTTCATTCATAAAGAGAGGAACTTGTGTGGTGAATACTAGGGTCGAACCTAATAAACCCTAGGTCGTTAATAACAGTATTTTCAAGGGTTTTCACCCCTTGAAACCTTTCATGTTCAATTAAGATAAGTCCTCTTTCAATTCAATCAATATGTCTATGTGTTGTTTGAATATATCTTATGCTTGTCTTGATTATAACATGATAGGCTAGATCTTTTGTGTGTTTGCTTAGATGTAATGAAACCTAGATGTTAATTATAGGTTGATTGCTTGTTTATAGTTGTAATGGATGAATGATTTCAATGTTAGGCTTAAGAAAACTGGCAGATCTCCATTGTGTAACTTGCTTGAACGTCTTAAGAAACATGAACCGATGTGTACTAGGTTTTTATGGTTGTATTTAATGCATTAGCAAATTCTAGTGATCCCATGTTAGGAGCTTCTTAGCCGGTTCAACATAGGAGTGAAGTAGGAGCTTATAGGATTGGGGAAGTAAGTACGCCACCCCATGAATGGTATTAAGGAATACAATCCGTCATCCACGCAACTGTAACAAGTAATTAACCTGTAAAAGATATCTAGGGAGTAGTGAAATCTAAGTAAACACAATTCTCCCTTATATTGCTCATACCACTATCTTAATTTAGTTTATTTTCATTTTTATTATTTTATTTTGATTGCATCTGTAGTTATTGGGTTAGTTGACTAGGAACTAATTCCGCCCACTCTTCCAAAAACCGAGATTTTTATTTGCTTTTATAAAATATAAAAAATACAAAAAGAATCATCCCTCACCTCTAGACCTTGTTCTTAGGCTTTCTAATCCTAGCGACACTATTCCTAAGTTTAATGATCAATCCCCCGGTACTTGTCACTATACTATACTACAACGATCAGGTACACTGCCTGGTGGGGGTTGTAAGCTTCTCGAGATCCCTCGAGAGGTAAAGTCTGGTGCAATTCCCACGCATCAAGTTTTTGGAGCCGCTGCCGGGGAATAGTTATTGTCTAGGTTAGGATTTCTTTTTATTAGGTCTACTTGCTAGATTCCTTTCTAGTAAGATTTTATTTTTATTTTTAGGTTCTCTTTAGTCTATCTTATTTCTTCGTGTTTTTGTTCGTAATATTTACCATCCGACATCATGGAAGGTGGTAACATCTTTGAACCCATCAACCCACCACAACAAGACCACCCACAAAACCCACCACTAGCTAACCAACCTCTTAGGCCCCGAACCCTAGGAGAGTACTCCCGACCTAGCCACCAAGGCTATCGAAACACCCTTGAGCTCACCCAAGGAGCCAATGTGTCTCCCTTGCGATCCGACACCATCCGGTTGGTGCAAAGCGGATGTGCATTCCATGGACTTCGTTCCGAAGATCCAAATCAACATCTCAAGGACTTCCTTAAAATCGTAGATTCTATAGACCTTGATGCTACAACTAGAGAGTCAACCCGATTACGCATATTCCAATTCTCACTACGTGATCAAGCTAGTCAATGGCTTGAGCGTTTACCTGCGGGATCCATCACCTCATGGGATGATCTCACCACTCGTTTCCTTGCTCAATTTTTCCCACCGGGGAGAACTACCAAGCTTAGAAATGACATCTTGATGTTCCAACAACGTCAAGATGAAACCTTTTACGAAGCATGGACTCGATACAAAGACTTACTCCGAAAAGTCCCTCACCATGGCATTGAGCCATGGTTCTAGATTCAAATCTTTTACGATAAAGTTAATCACCAAACGAGAAGGGCTATAGATTACGCCGCCAATGGCAGGCTAAACAGACTTAGCATTGATGAGTGCTGGAAAGTTCTTGAGGGGTTAGCACAATACGAAGAAGAAGGATGGGAGGACCCTATGTTTTCAAGTAAGGGGAAACTTGATTACGTAAATGCTACCCAAGAACAATTATTGAGAAATATCGAGAAGCAGGTAATGGAATTAATGAGAGCTGAAATGCCTGCTGCTGAAACCGCAAGGAGTCCTAATATGCGTGTGAGTGCGATTGACAAACATAATTTTCCTGAACGTTCACGACAAGAGGAGTTCGAAGGGATAATGGTAACCTTCATGAATAATCAGGAAAAACAAATTCAGCACGTGGAAGCACGCATGGAAAGCACTCGTAATGCTTTTATGGATTTAGCAGACAAATTCATATAAAGGATTAAAGAGAAGATTAAGGAAAAATTCGCACCAAGAAAAATAAAAAAAATCTTTGAAGTTCCAACTCCTTTGGTGTGTGACCAAGAAGATAATGAGAAATCCTTTTCAAGTGCTTCGCCGTCACTCCCTGCTTTTGTGAGCATCCTCAGGAGGAGAAGAACTCGCAATTTCATAACATTTTCGTTGGATGCTTGCAAACCACGCTCCCCAATCTGTGCAAGTGGCGCTTCTTTGGTTTTAAACCTGGTGTGAAGAGGTTGCACCTCAAAAACACCACAGCCTTGAGACCCTCTATGGAACAATTCCTCTTTGTACCCACCATCGACCAATGCGAAGGTTACAACTTAACTGAAACCTCACCCACCCCTTTTTACAACCACATCTCTCTCCGTGACAGTAATGAAATGTTTGACCCTGGTGGACTTTACTAACGGGATGGCTACTCATAGTTTTTACCTATGTTTGGCTATTTACATTAGTGCAGGGAATGAATTTGGAAATACAACTTTTTGTTCCTAATACGGGCATCTGACGGCGTCAGATTTTAACTCTTGACGCCGTCACCTTGCTATCTCAGCAATAATAACCCAAACTCTATCACTTTCAACTCATACCCCACAAATCACACCCAAATTGCTGCTCCACCTTCGAGTCTCCATCATCCAATCCGACATCTTCCGTGACAAATCTGCACTTGGTAAGTAGTTTTTCTTTACTCTTTTTCGTTCAATTATCCCTGGGACCTACCAATTTTGAAAACCCCCATCATCCGAAACCTTATCTTTGACCCATCTTTGATAAACCATAATGTCTTTCCTTAGATGTTTTGTAATCATGAGGTTACCATGAGATGATATTGTTCTACTCGAATCATGCGTTAATTAAGGAAAAATCTTTCACACCACGGATTTTTTGACCCTCCACCCAAGTTTTCTACATAAAGGAGTGTTTGGGTCATGGATTTAGAGTTTGAAAATTGATTTTTCCCTCGTAATTGCATGGATGGATTTCTGCTGGGTCTGATGGCGCCAGGTTCTCCTTCCTGACGGCGTCAGATGTGTCTGACAGCATGAACTTGTAAAATTCTCATTCTAATCATTTTCGTCCACTTTATCTTTTCCCAGGAAAATGAGCAAACAATCACGACAACACCGAGGCAGCTCGTCTAGGTCCCAACGAGTTAACTATGGGGAAATGGTCCACAGTTGGAGTGAGTTTGACAATGATGCCGCTACAACTAAGTACGTGGAGCTTGTTTATCACCACATTGATACTGGTGCTGTGATTGATTGGGAGTTTCTGAGATCCCAAGGTTTAGAGGGTGAGTTCTTGGGAGGATCCAAACTGATGGATTCACGGGTCCTCAATGGGAGAGATTGTTCAGGATGAGGGAGAGTGTGTACAGTGAGTTGGTTAGGGAATTCTTTGCGATTTTTCGCTTTGATTTGGCGGAGGCTAGGACGGATATGAGGGGCACCACTATTTACTTTAGGTTAGGGGGGGGGGGGGAGATTCGATCATGTTCGTTTACTGAGTTTGGATGGACGATAGGTTTGTACACTAGGGAGGAGGCTGTTGAGGGAGGTTTTATGCAGAAGTTATTGCATGGGGAGACTGTGAGGAACGAGATGAGGTGTGCCACTTTTTGGCCGAGTATTGGGAACGGGGTGTACACCTCGACTACTGGGGCGGCCTCAATAAGGGACCCCATGATCAGGTTAGCCCACAGGTGCATCACCTACAGCTTGTCGAGGCTTCATGGCACCACTCACCGTGTCACTGCTTCAGATCTTTTCTACCTGTACACCATGTTTTCAGTGGGTGTTTACTGTAACATCCCATTTTGGGTAGCGAGCTATTTGAAGACTAGTGTGGGGGAGAGGGATATTGACAAGGTGTATGGGGGATGTTCGTGACCCGGTTGGCTCGATCTTATGGGCTACTTTTTCCCGAGATCATGGGGTACCTGAGCGACTGTGGGGCTTGTAGGGTGGTGAGGGCTAAATCCCTCAGGCAGATGAGCATCATTATGCAGCTAGGGGATGGGTCCTATACCTGGTACATGGCGGGAGGACCTGATGGTGTTGAGGTTGTTGTTGATGATGATGATGATGATGATGATGATGATGATGATGATGAGGGAGCGCCCCAGCAACATCAGTTCAGGGATTATGAGGTTGGGTCTGCGGATTACTACCGACACTTGAGTCGGGGAGACTGGCAGGCACACCAGGGGGCCTGGATGGGTCAGGTGGACGCATGCCGAACCACCACTGACCAGCGCTTTGATTGGATGTATGATCATACCCTCCGCTAGATGCAGCACCTCTCCACCCATGATCAGATCAAGCCTCAGCTACAGATCGACCCATTCCCCGGTCGTGAGATGGACTACCCTCCCTACGGGTACACTGGGCACCTCCCACCTGGTTATGACTACCGTTATGGTCCCCCTCCCCAATGATTTGTCTTGATGTTTGTGATATTTGAACAATTTATTCATGTTGATGTAATTTGAAACAATTTGGACTGTAATAGTTTAGGTTATGGCCTTTGTTGACCATGGATAATTTTTATTTTTATTTTTATGTTCACGTTAATTAGCAATGTTATGATTTGCTTATGGTTTCATTCTTCTTTTTGTGCGATTTTTATTTTGTTTGATTGTTATTTGCTTCCGTATGCATGCTTTATTTTTATTGTTGGTAAATCATGTTTCATACTAAAATGGTGAAAATACTTTATTTTGTTGTTTGGCTTAGTCTTAACTTCATCCAAAGGTATTTCGCAAAAGATAAGTGTAAGGGGAAACCCCAAATATGTTTTTAAGAAACAAACTCGATCATGATTCTCCACAATATTAAGTGAACATGTATATTTGTATTTGTTAGAGTCAAATGCTTGTATCGAGTCATAATGATGTTTTGCAGGATTTTTCAAGAAGTAGGATGAAGTTTTTCCAGAAATTTTCCGGAAACTTAACAAAAGAATTTCTGCAGGTCACTTCTGACGGCGTCAGGAAGAAATTCCTGACGACGTCACGTGTAAAATTCTGGAAATTTTACCAGTTTTGTTTTTCTAACGGAGTCTTAAAGTTTTTGCTAATTCTTTAGTTTTATAATCTCCAGGAAATCTGCAAACATCATTCCACAAGCATTATATCTTACTTTGCTTTCTAGGATTTGTTAGCATATATAGATTGCCGCCGATTTTACGCGAGATTGCCTTGTTTGTTTTCTCAGGTTTAACAGGTTATATATGACAAGAAGATGATTTATATTCTGGAAGGGAAACTTTGATTGTTCATTTTCTTGGAGAAAGATCTAACCTGGTTACCATATTATCCATACCGAGCGAATCAGGAGAGTATTAGATTTCATTCTTTTTACTTATTTCACTTTTACATTCTTTACTTGAACATTGGGGACAATGTTCATCCTAAGTGTAAGGGGAGGGTAAAATGATGAGACCTTATAGATACACTTTCGCTTGTGTTTGTTTGTTTGATGGTAGATGTGTAATAAAACTACGAGAAATACTTGTTAGTGTAATTTTTCGCGCCAAATTTAAAATTTTTTACAACATTTAGGAGTGAAACTTTAGCCTTAGCAAGCGTCTCATGGATAGGAGTTGTATGACTAGCACAAAACCGTACCATTCAGAAAAATTCTCCACCCAAATATGTGATGTTCGCCTTTAGATTTGATAAGAAAAGCATTTACCATTAGTGCTTATGAGTGTACCGGTAGTATTTAGATTCTAGAACTTGCGTTAGTGATGCATCCCGAGACCGCTAGTGAGACTACATTCGTGTAGTAGGATTTACTACATGATAAGAGGCATTAGGATCACCCTTGTGTTAAACCCGTATCATAATTACTTGACCATTTAAGTCATATTACTTGGCTAGTTAAGTCAACTAATTTTTCCCACACCTTAGCGTTGTACTCATTTTTAGTACACGAAACCCCTAGTACACCCCTCCGAGCCTATCTTTTCATTTCTAACTTTAAGCATCTTACTTAAAGGAAGAATTTGTTACACCCCACTTAAATGTACAACCAAATCGCCTTAGCCTTCCGTGTATGCACTCATCTTTAGTGCATTATTGTTATTTGTTAAACCCTTAGTTAATTATCTAATTGATTACATAATTGCTAAGTCGAGTCATATCCTTGTACATATTGTTTTGGGACGATTGGGACTCATGGGTAAAGTACTTATTTATGGAGTAATGGGGAAGAACATCTATTATTACCCCCATATGTACGTTAATCTTAAAAGTACTCCAAGAGTTTTGATTTTCTTAATTCTAGTCATTAGAATAGTTAATAGTTTATTGTAAAGTATGTAAAAATTCAAGTGTAAGGGGAATGTTCATTCCCTATGATGTATTATTTTGGATGGTAAAAGTGTATGCAAAAAAAAAAAATCGAAAAATCAAGAAAAAGAAAAAAAAAAAGAAAAAAACATACGGACTACCATCCCGTTTTATTCTATGTTTATTTTATATTTTTGTTATTTTTCATTTATTAGCTTAAGTCGAGTCTAGTCTTGGCTTAGCAACGCCATATTGTACATGTAATTAACCAAGATTATTAACTCGCCACCAGTAAAGATTGCCTATATCCAACAAAACAATGTATTTCATATCCCTATACCTAACGTTACAACCCTTTAAAAAGACCTCTTTCATAGTTTATCCTAGGTGCTTACGCCATGTGGTGGAGGTTTGATCCTTTCCCAATCTTATGGTAATCTATTTTGCTATGACAGGTAGTGAGAGATGTTTTCCATTTCCATATTGTGATATATATTTTATTACACCCGAGAGATGTGAGTATCTAGACACTATTTGTGAGGTGCTAGTGTATGACCTCCGTGCTTGTTTTTGGTCTTTAGTGGAACGATTATTTGTTGTAATTACTTTTATATTAGTGTTAAATGACCCCTAACTTGTATTTTGATTAGAATAAAAGCGCCTTTGCTTGAGGACAAGCAAATCTCAAGTGTAAGGGTATATAATGAGGCGAAAAATGAACCGTTTTTAGGGGGTCATTTAAGCCCGGAATTGAATTTATTTGATCAAATATTGCCCTAAATCATTTCTTTTGTGATTTTAGGTACTTTGGGAGTGAATTCTGGAAAAGGAATCATTTTGGATGTTTTTGGAGCATAAAAGTGAAGAAAACGGCAAAGACTTAATTTTCCATGCTGGGAACAGTACCTGACGGCGTCAAGAAGGAAAATATGACGGCGTCAGGAGTAAAATCTATGACGACCCAGAGAAAACCTAAAGGCGTCAGATGAAGGGCGTCAAGAGTTATTTTGGTGACGGCCTGAAGATGGATTACACATGACGGCGTCAGACCCAGATCTAGGCAGTCCGAGAACTTTATTGGCGGCGAGATGACGGCGTCAGAAATTTACTCTTGACGCCGTCACCTCACAAAATCTATATATACTTTTCTATTTTTCATTCATAAAGAGAGGAACTTGTGTGGAGAATACTAGGGTCGAACCTAATAAACCCTAGGTCGTTAATAACAATATTTTCAAGGGTTTTCACCCCTTGAAACCTTTCATGTTCAATTAAGATAAGTCCTCTTTCAATTCAATTAATATGTCTATGTGTTGTTTGAATATATCTTATGCTTGTCTTGATTATAACATGCTAGGCTAGATCTTTTGTGTGTTTGATTAGATGTAATGAAACCTAGATGTTAATTGTAGGTTGATTGCTTGTTTATAGTTGTAATGGATGAATGATTTCAATGTTAGGCTTAAGAAAACTGGCAGATCTCCATTGTGTAACTTGCTTGAACGTCTTAAGAAACATGAACCGATGTGTACTAGGTTTTTATGGTTGTATTTAATGCATGAGCGAATTCTAGTGATCCCATGTTAGGAGCTTCTTAGCCAGCTCAACATAGGAGTGAAGTAGGAGCTTATAGGATTGGGGAAGTAAGTACGCCACCCCATGAATGGTATTAAGGAATACAATCCGTCATCCACGCAACTGTAACAAGTAATTAACCTGTAAAAGATATCTAGGGAGTAGTGAAATCTAAGTAAACACAATTCTCCCATATATTGCTCACACCACTCTCTTAATTTAGGTTATTTTCATTTTTATTATTTTATTTTGATTGCATCTGTAGTTATTGGGTTAGTTGACTAGCAACTAGTTCCGCCCACTCTTCCAAAAACCGAGATTTTTATTTGCTTTTATAAAATATAAAAAAATACAAAAAGAATCATCCCTCACCTCTAGACCTAGTTCTTAGGCTTTCTAATCCTAGCGACACTATTCCTAAATTGAACGATCAATCCCCCGGTACTTGTCACTATACTATACTACAACGATCAGGTACACTGCCTGGTGGGGGTTGTAAGCTTCTCGAGATCCCTCGAGAGGTAAAGCCTGGTGCAATTCCCACACATCACTTTCCCTTAGCTGAATTTCTATTAAACCCTTGTCCTTGTCCTCCTTCAATAGCCAGTTGATTCCCAGGACGTCCAAACATTCCAACAAGTTTGGGACACCAGTTTCGCAGATGATCGGTACTACCACACTTGTAGCACGCCCTGCGATGAGGCCCCGCACCCACCGAGTTAATTGGAGTCGCTTGAGTAATCACCACACGCAGTCCTTAGCGAAGTGTCAAGGTTTGCCACACCTGAAGCACACACGACAAGCAGTATTCTCAGGATGATTGCCACTACACTAAGACCTGGACACCTGAAGCACACACGATAAGCAGTATTCTCAGGATGATTGCCACTACACTTAGCACATCTAGGGGCATTACCAACATATCCCCTCTTCTCATTATTACCAGTCACAGCCGTAGAAGCTGTTCCCACATAACTTGCTGCCATCATATGATCTGTTGCTACAAACCCCTTCCCTTTCCTTGCTTTCTTATTGTCACCACTAAAACCAACTGTCTTAGTAGTATCAACCTCCTCTCGCTTCTTCTCTCCCGACTTTGCAAGTGTTCCACTCCTAACCGCTTCATCTGTCAGTGCACCAGCCTTTTGAATAACACTTAGAAGCGTTGTCGGCTCAGTCGCCCTAACCATCGAGCGAATCTGTGGAACCAAACCACGGATATACCTCTCAATACGCTTCAATTCAAGAGTTACTAGATGAGGAACCATCCTAGCTAACTCATGAAACCTATCAGTGTACCCCATATGATTAGCCCTAACCATAGTATGTTTCCACAATTCTTCTTCCAATTTATGCATTTCATTGGTTGGACAAAACTCCTCCACCATTATGGCTTTGAAGTCCTCCCAAGTCATACCCAAAGCCGCAACTCGTCCTCTAGCTTGCAGTTGCGTGTTCCACCAGGTCAACGCCTTGTTAACCAAGGAACTAACCGCATACTTAACTTTCTGGCCCTCACTAAATCCACTTATGTCCATCACCGACTCCATTTTCTCTATCCATCGAGTGAGTGCAATTGCACCACCCTTTCCATCAAATTCCTTAGGCTTACAAGCCATAAACTCCTTATAAGTACACCCAGTATTTCTGCTTCCTCCACTCCCAGCACCATCAGGATGAGCTCCACTTCCAATCTGCGCACTCAATT
This sequence comes from Artemisia argyi, assembly GCA_030686995.1. Lineage (NCBI taxonomy): Eukaryota > Viridiplantae > Streptophyta > Magnoliopsida > Asterales > Asteraceae > Artemisia > Artemisia argyi. The sequence goes on from CM060681.1 coordinate 144,429,565, forward strand.
GAGTCACAAGTTCAGGCATTAAAGCTTCTAGCTGCTGATTGATCATTTGCTGAAAGATAGGGTTGCTATCCCCAAAAATGGGTGTCAACTTCTTGGACTTCTTCGGTGTCCGGAAAGCTCCACTCATAGGTGACTTAGTGATAGGTCGTCTTGGTTTCCTTGGCGCCATTTCCTAAACACGCAGGACAATAGAACCATTAGAGACCATTCACAAGATTCCACAACTTCCATAATCCTACCCAATCATCTACCTCCCATCACCTGAGATACTCTCAATCATATAACCAAATTAACTCAACTCTACCACACATAAGCATATCACCATCGGTTCAATGTAACATTGGTTGTAAGTCCACATATGTCGTGATACATGTTAGGTCACCATATTGATTTCACACAAACAAGAATGAGATAGATATAAGGAGTTGGGTGAATATTTGAATGAGAGAAATATAAGTGCAAGAGTTTCCTTAAGATTTCAAATAAACAACCAAGTTTACAAGAGACCTAAGACTAGTATTTATAGGTAAGGAGCTAGGGCAACACTCCTAGTCCTTCCCTTCATACAAAACGTATGGGCTTAAGGCCCATGGGCTAGATAACTTAAGTCTAGTAACCTTGTAAACATAACATAAATGAAAGTAAATAATAACTTAAGCAACCTATTATTACAAATGACCGAGACTTGATAAAATAGTAAAACTTTGATCCCAACAATCTCCCCCTAAGGGTTGGTCATCACGGTTGCTTGACGTATTTGTCATTTCTTCATCTTTGACTTTCATAGCTTTAGACGTCTTTCAATAATCATGAGATAAGAATCATTCACCGTTCTTTGTGCTTTGTTCATTGTTGTTGTGATAGTGATCAAATAATGAAGTTGTCTGCCTTTTGTCACTTCCGCGTCTGTGGTGGTAGTCCGCCATTCCAACATGCTCACACATCTTTGAATTCTGACTTATACATGCACGTAGTCCCTTTCTTTCACTTTAGATCTTTAGTCTTTATACTTTGTAGATTCTTCTTTTTGGCGTAGAATCTTTCTTTGAACTTTGTGTTGCTTTGATCTTTGAGGGAGCTTTTGATGACTTCAAGATGCATGTATGAGCATGTGGAATCCATCGCCATGGAGATGATGTATCCCTGCATGTAAACAATTAGCAATAAAACATCCGGTACTTACAGATAAGGAATTAGAGATCGTCAACAGCATATTGTGAAGACTCCTTCTAACCCTTATCAAGGCCGTTCCCATATCAAATACCCCCGAAGGAGCTTACAAGACCTACTAAGTAGCTCAATGACTGGGTGAGTCACTGGGGATCACTCCACGACTATAGATCGCTAAGAAACCACTGCAAACACTAAGTGTAACCCGCAAGGAGTTACCAAAGTGACCTGCTGTCAGGGCTGTTTGATGTTGACCTTGGCAGGATTTCCATTCAATCATTGAGAAAAACTTACGTAAATTCTCTCCTAAACGTTCTTGGCAGATTTCTAAGATCTGCGAAGGACTCGATAATTTACAGCTAGTGTCCATTGATGTAGAACACTAGTTGTAGAAGTACTAAGTGTTCCTAAGAGATCTTTTGATGTATTTCATGGCTCTAGACTTGAAAAGTGCACACTTAGGTTTCCTATTCGGAAACTAGGGAGGGGTCTCCTGCTTCAATATCAACCATCTCTAAGAGATAGGTCGATAGATTACACCGGTTCCCCGTGAGAATGAAACAAGCTCTTTTAAGAGAACTTGAGTGGTTAAGAAGGTTTAGTGCAGTGCGTCACTGGGTCCATGACGTCTTTGTCTTCAATACCGGTGTCACCTTAGTAACAACAAGTAGCATATGAGTTGAACCCGGTGTCTGCCCTAAGGTTGAACATATGGAGGGCTATTTCTTTTCACCCTTTTCTTTACTTTTCTTTTTAGTTCTTCAACTCCTTCTTTCCCCTTTCATTCTTTTCTCCTTTTATCGTATCATACCTAAGGACTTCTAATTCTAACTATTGGTGATGTCCTTGGGTAGATCCCTTCGGCTCTGGCGGATCATAGGACTGTTTTTCCTATCTTAATCACCTTATAACTCCATGATTATCCAACAATAGCTAAGAAACCTTTGAAAAATCTCTCAAAGTGTTTGTGATTATCAAACATTTGTTTAACACTTTGAGAGTTTTGTGTTTACTTTAGAAGGGCTCCCCCTTTACATGTGCTCATAAGTGTTTAAATAAATTTGCACATGCGGGAGGAACAAGCACTTTTTGAATTGATCCACTTTCAGTGAACCTGACCGATTCGAGACACGCTTACATCACTAGTTAGACTAGCTTGAAGTTATTACCCAGCCTGGTCAAATCCACGAAAAGTTTCTCGAAACGGTACATTTCTACTAAGACAAATCCTTTTCGAGACACGCTTACGTGGCTAGTTAAAGAGTTCCATTGTCAGCTTTTAGGTGACAACCAGCTCTAGTAACTAACTTGATGTTATTACCCGTCGAGGATAAGTCTTTTCGAGATTACTAACTTTTATGTTTCGTCAATTCCTGGGTCAATTCTGAGTCTAGCTCACATGAGATTTGACTTTAAAGCAACTTAGAACTTTCATATTTTAATCACATTCACTTTTTCTCCCCCTCAAAAATAGCATATGAGATGTTGTTTTTGATACACTTTTGATTAAAATATGCTTTTTGAGTCTTATGGGGAGATATCAACAAGAACTTTTGTGTTTCAAACGATGAGTTTTTCAAGTGCTCCCCCTCAACAAGTGAATACTCATTGAGGTGAAGTACTTGTCTTTTGAGCAGAATTATGAAAAATCAGAAAATGTTTGATTAATTCTACTCAAAAGTAAGAAGCCTTCGCTCCTTATATTAGGATTGAGGCACTGATGCGTACCTCAGGGTCCTTTCTTTACAAGAACGGGTTGTACACTGTTATGTGTGCACAAGCCATAATGAAAACAATTCAATCAAATGAAACAATTAATATTGAAAAATTAATATCCAAGTGTACCAGTTTAAACTTCATCAGTGAGTGGAGCATCAAAGTCAGTGAACTTTGGTTCGGGTCTTTCGAAGAGCCTGATAGGAAATGATGGTCTGACACCGATATAGCTTTCCAGTCGTCTGATCTGTTCACGTTGAAATAACCTTTCTTCAATCTTCAAGACAAAGTTACGAACTTGTCTTCTTGAGCTGGATTTCTATCTTGGTGGCTCACCTTTAGCTATCTTTCTGCGATCATCATTCAATCTTTTGACAAGCCCATGCGGTTTTTAGCGTAACATCACATAACTTTTGTATCTCATCGAACCGCATGAAGCTTTGTAGTTTTTTGCTGTTGATGTAGGTGAAACCAAATGAAGGTTCTTGGATAAGAGTAAACTGTGGTGTTTGGTAGATTCCATCAAATCTGAATTGCGGCTTTGTCAAATTGATCTTCTATTGGTAACTTTCCACTCCAAGCTGAAGATCTTCCAATCTTTCTTGAACTATCAATCGTCGGATGAATAGAAGTAGTGATGCCATGAAGTTGTACTGAGTTTCTCTTTTGAATCCACGCATTCTTCCTTGAACCTTTTCGAGATACATGTCTTCGATGTCATTGAGATTAAGGTCTGGAAAGTCTGCTTCGGAGAATTTGTACTTCTTTTCATCTTGTCGTTTAACCACAATCTCACGCATGAACATGTAGTTAAACCGTTTCGACTCTTGAATCTCCAAGATAGCAATGATCTTAGATTTATGCTTCACATTTTCCAATGATTTCTCTCCTAATCTGCTAGTATAACCGAGACGACGACGTTCTGGCCAGTGTTGAATCCCGTGTAGAGCATCTCTGTCGTAAGCTACGATGGAGTTGCTGAATACTGGAGTAGACTCTTCAATTGCAGGAACTTCGTATCTTGTGGCTGGTACTGAGATTGTGAGTGAGGAAGCATATCTCTTCTTGGATGTCTCTTGGGTGAGTTGGATGTTATGAAGATCTTTGTTGAAGAAGAAGCTGTAAGGTAACTTGGGTTTATCTGGAAATCCTGTCAAAGGTAAAGGTTTAGTCCAGTCAGTGAAGTAAGGCTTTTCATGGTTTTTGGAACTGAGGTCGATATTCACTTCAGGATTTAGCCAGTCAAACTTGCCAGACATTACACTAGCTATATTCTGCATGTGATACTCGTATTCCATTTTGTTTCCAGATCTGGACTTAAGGAATTCCTGTGCATCCCTATTGATTCTTCTGAGCTCCGCCTTTGTAAGTTTCTCAATCTGAAGATCCTTCATAATGACTTGAGTGAATTGTAGTGTGTTGCCTGGAAGGGGTTCTTCATCTTCGAGAGGAGGTTGAGCTTGTACCAATTCTGTCAACCAGTCATTCTCAGGTGTGTCGTCATTGTCGAGCGATGAATGACGTCTTCTTTTCTTTGATTTCTTAGACTTGGATGGAGCATCCTTGTCTTTAGCCTTAGATGGTGACGATGGTCCAGCGTGAGAATCAGGAATAGGGGAGGCACGGTACTCTGTATCGGGTTGACCATGGTAGTCATCAGTTGGTTGCATGAAGGTTTCTTCCTCTTCTGTTGGACCTTGACCGGTAGCTGAGGTGTGTTGTTGATTTCCAGGAAGAGTGGAGTCCTTTCGTGGTTGTTGAGAAGATGAGGGACCAGTTCCAGACTTATGTTTCTTACCTTTTGAGTTCGGGTCTGGGTCGTCATCTTTCCTTGACCTCTTTAAGGTTCCAGCAGCATCTTTGCATGACTCTTTTGACAAGTTAGCAGATATAGCATCAACAAGTGCCTTTTCTTCAGTTGAGCAAGTAGGTCATCGAAGAAAAGCAACTTCGCAAAGAACAAAGGAAAGCAGCACTCCAAAGACGACTTGAGTCTCAACCTTCACCACCACCACCTGTCGTTCAGTCAGAACATGAAGGAGCTACAAGCAGCATGATTCCTCCCATTGTGTCCACTACTTTAGAATCAGCTTCACAACCTGATGACATAGTTAAAGACACAGATTATACAGGAGATATCAATATGTCTGAGACTGCTAATGTAGAGGAGAATGTTGGCGGACAAGAGAACATTGCTACGGATTTGGAACATGAATACCTCATTACTCCAGAGTTTCTTGCACGAGAAGCAGAGGAAGCAGAGGAACGTAGAAGAAAAGAAAATGAAGAGAAGAACATGAAGATTTCTTTGCATGACTCTTTTGTAGGCAACTTTGTCGTAGAGTTGAGCAAGCAGGTCATCGAAGGATAATTCAGGGACGGTTGGAGTTGCAGTAGAAGCTTTTGCAGTGTGAAGCGTGAATGGTGTGGTTGACAACATTTTCCTAACGACACTTCTGATACTGTGATCCAAGTTGTCCTTGATTGGTTCAATGAGGTTTGCGACTTCAGGAGTGACAATCTCAACTAGATTTTCAGTAAGATAATCTAGTGTGACAGTCTTAATAAATCCTGAGTAATCAGAGTTCAAGAACTTATCGATCAGCTGCTTTAACTCCTGAAAATCTTCAACTTGTTTGGCAAGACCGGTAACCATGGTAGTAAGTTTGTTGACTTGCTCCTGAAGATCAACTGGTTGAGTCGGTTCATTGATTGAATGTTGCTTTGATGCGGTTTCAGAAGGTGTGGGAGATGAATGCTCAGGTGATGATTCGGATGACGACTCGTTGTGAGAGTTTGAAGAAGAAGCAGGATGAGTCGGATCCTTTGGTGGAGAGTCTTGAGGAGGTGGAGGTTGCACTAAGGAAGTCTGCTGAGAAGATGATTTAAGAAATATGTTGGTGTCGAAAGCGTTCTTCTCTTCATATTCTTTTCTTCTACGTTCCTCTGCTTCCTCTGCTTCCTCTGCTTCTCGTGCAAGAAACTCTGGAGTAATGAGGTATTCATGTTCTAAATCCGTAGCAATGTTCTCTTGTCCGCCAACATTCTCCTCTACATTAGCAGTCTCAGACATATTGATATCTCCTGTATAATCTGTGTCTTTAACTATGTCATCAGGTTGTGAAGCTGATTCTAAAGTAGTGGACACAATGGGAGGAATCATGCTACTTGTAGCTCCTTCATGTTCTGACTGAACGACAGGTGGTGGTGGTGAAGGTTGAGACTCAAGTCGGCTTTGGAGTGCTGCTTTCCTTTGTTCTTTGCGAAGTTGCTTTTCTTCAGCTCGTGTGTCGACAATTATACTTTTCAATTTACGTTTGTCGACCAACTGTTCAACGATTGGTTCGTCTTCTTCATCATCATTTGGCTCATTAATCGTGATCCCTTTTCTTTTTCTAGACTCTGCTTCAAAAGTTTCAAGACTTTGTTGTATAGCGATCTCCGTTGCAGGAAATGCTTTTTCAGGTACTCTAACTCTTCGTTCAAAGTCTTGTTCTTCTTCTTCTTCAGATTCCGTGTCGAACTCAGAATCGCTTTCAGAAGGTGGAGGTGTAGGTTCATCTTGAAGAATGTACTCAGGAGTTACCTTCTTCTTTGGCTTGGTTGCAGGCTTAGGTTTGGATGTCGGTTTAGGTTTGGCGGAAGTCTTGGGTTTAGCAGATGTTTTAGTCTTGGGAGCAGCCTTAGACTTAGTCTTAGGTGAGCCAGTGGTGCTTGTAGTACTCCCATATTTCACACTTCCTTTGCTGCGAGTCTGTATAGTAGCTTCTTCCTGTACTCCTTTGTAAGCATTATCATAGAATTTGTAGTTCAGACTTTTCTTGATATTGTCATCAAGAAGATATTCGGGAAGCCTCATTCCTTTGATCTTGGTAGAGGAAGTGGTCGTCTTGATGAAGGAGGTGGTGAAGTCGTCCTCGAAGAGGTGCTTCGGCTCATTAGGGTCTACCATCCTTTTGATAAATTCTGGAGTGTCTTTGCAGAAATGTTCGATGAGAAGCTTGGTGAATCTTGTGAACGGGATCATAGTCTTTACACGTTCGGTTTGGATGCTGTAGACTATATCGTTCATGATTGGAACTGCAAAGTCAATAGGTGTCAAAGTCACCATTCCCCAAAACGTTTGTAAATGCTCAAGTCTGGGATGTTCGTGACCACTCTTTCTTCCTGATATAGATCTTACAACTAACAGACAGAATGTTCTCCAGGGCTGAGGTATATTCTTGGCATTGAATCTGGAATGTTTGACCAGAGGTAAGTCATCATCAACATCATATCCTAACTCAATAAAGAAATCAAGAAGATCCAGTTCAGGTAGTATTGGAGCAAATTCGTTGTCAGTTTGAGGCAGGAGAAGGACTGTACGAAGGACGTCGTGATCTACAGTGTAGACTTGTCGATCCAGCGTAACAGTGAAAGACTCATCATCCAAATTCGCCTTAGCCGTAAGCCAGAACTGATGAAGGTAAAACAGAGGAACTGAAGTAGAACTGTTGAGAAGATGTTTGCATGGATGTGCAAGTAGAATATCTTTAACAATCTTGCACGAGTTCTCAGTAATTCTCAATTTGTCGAAATCAACTCGTGGATTGTTGTTGCCAATCATAACGTTGTAGTTAGCGGGAGTGATATCATCCATGGTGAGTAGTGGAAGAGTTTGTTCAGGGACATTCTCGTTGTGTTCAGCCATGTTATTCTGAAAAGCATTATCATAAACCAAACATCGAGATTTGTTACGAGTTAGCACGATTGCAAAGTTTGATTATAGATAAGCATTTAGAATCATGTAAGCATGTGTGATAAGATTATAGCATGTATAATGATAGGTGACGTATTCTTAGATAGTCTATTGGAATTATGAAGCACTTATGTGATTAAACATGCATAAAGATAATCCAAGATACACAAATATCATCACATTATACATAAACTAGAAATCATAATCATCATGTACATGTTTTCGAAATTATAAAGTCACAATGTTCATGAAATGGTACATAGAGCCAAGTAAATCTCAAACACCTAAGTACATAACATATTTTCGAAACCAAGTCACAAGTACCACTATTTTCGAAAAGACCAAGTCTCAAATTTATCGCAAACATGCATATAGAGAGTTTTCGAAAAAGTTTCAAGATAGTTTTCGATAAAAGTTTATAGAGAACAGGTTGATTGAAGAAGTTTTCGAAAAAACTCATTATGGGTGATTGCGAAAAATATTGATATAGATGGTGATTTCGAAAACATGACCAAGGATGAGGAAATTTCGCAAACACCAAAATATTTTCGAGAAAATAACAAAGTGAGTATTTTTCGAAAAAGATACAACACTTTGAAATTTTTTCGAAAATACAGTGTTTTCGAAAGAAATTTCTCAAAGGCTGGTGATTGCGATAAATTGTTTTCGAAAAAATTCTTATACAAGAATTTCGAAATCATTCCAACGTGCGTTTCTTTGTGATGTAAATAAATCCAAGTGATGAAACCTGTTATCAACGATGATAAGCATCAGTTAGAAACATGGTATACATACTCAATCAGTGATTTCGAAATAACTGCAAGAACATGATTTCGATAATATTCTAAACCATGAATCTAATGAAGGTGTCCGGTTCAAGCATATCACAAACATGTAAATGAAGTATTTAGGCACAATAAGCATCACATTTAAATACAATACGAGAGAAACCCATTATTGAACGAAACCTTACATATCGAGAATCATGCATTCATAGATAAAATTCAAATTAAAGAACACAAGAACGATTCATACACTCATGTGAACAAATCCCACCATTAAAAGCACAAAAACAAACATTAAAACTATAAAATCCAAATCGTACCAAAACCCTAAATTTCGAATTCTACAAAAACATGATGGAAATTAGGATTAATCAACATAGGAATGATAGAAACATGTAGTGTGACTAAACCCCTATCAAAATTCAACTCTCCAAACACAAATTGACAAATTCCGAAATTATCGAAACCCTAGTTCTTCAAATCGAAAAATCATAAAATCTAACCGTTAATTTAGCGATTAAACGAAAACCATAGTTAGAAATCATCTAAGGATCATATAGAAACTTACGTTTTGAAGATTGAAAGCTCGGATTTTACGTTTGAATTACAACCGTAGGTTTCAAAGGGTTTAAGGTTTGAAATTGTTTTGTGTAATTTAGAAAAGGACGGTGTGTGTTTGTTTTAGTTTTAATATTATGGTATTTGACACTTTTAGTCCCCTAACTATCCATATTGCAACATAAATCCTAAAGAAAGATATAAGTAAATGACCAAACGCAACAGTCTAAGATATACTCCTTACGACATCGTTTTTGAGAAAAGGAAACGAGATATGAAATATCTTATGACATCCCGAAACAACGCATCAAAGGTGATATGCAAGTATACCGTTTTTTTTGAAAAATTAATAAAATTTAGGCGAGTCTCCCCCTCAACACTTGTAAAATAACAAGGTGTTGAAAGAGAGCGATATACTTGCAGTTTTTTTTATTATTTTTTTTAAGTGCAAGAGAAATTAAATTGTTGATGTTTGACACTTTACTTTTGTTTTAAAAACTTTTGCAGATCAAATGGTGTCAAACATCGCATACCAATTTGGCGAACTAAACTTGTAAACCTTGATGGAGCTAAGGGTTTTGTAAGTAAGTCCGCCAATTGGTACTCAGTACCCACAAAATATAATTCAACTGTACCCTTCTCGACATGCTCTTTGATGAAATGATATCGGAGATCAATGTGTTTGGATTTGCAATGATGAACTGTGTTGCAGGAGATTGCAATGGCACTCTTAGAATCGCAGTATATCGGAATCTTGTTGAATAGGTAGCCATAGTCTTTAAGTTGTGATCTCATCCAAATGATTTGAGCACAACAAGCAGACATAGCTACGTATTCAGATTCTGTAGAAGACAGTGATGTGCAGTCCTGCTTCTTTGATTGCCAAGACACAAGTTTATCTCCAAGAAACTGTAGGCCACCTGATGTACTTTTTCGCGAGTCTAAGCATCCTGCATGGTCAGCGTCTGAAAAAGCTATTAGTTCAAAACCAGAATCCTTCGGATACCAGATCCCCAAGTGGATGGTTCCCTTTATGTATCGAAGGATTCTTTTTGCCTCATTGAGGTGTTTTTCAGTTGGATTAGATTGATAGCGAGAACACATAAAGACAGCAAATACAATATCAGGTCTACTAGATGTGAGATACATGAGGGACCCAATAATACTTCGGTATTTGGTAGGGTCAACTGGAGTCCCATGTATATCAGCATCTAGTTTAGTGGAATTGGCCATCGGTGTATTCATAGTATCACTACTTTGCATTCCATGTTTCTTTAAAATCTCAATAGCATATTTGGACTGATTTAGAAAAATTCCACGGGGTGATTGATGAACTTGTAGTCCTAGAAAGAACGTAAGTTCACCCATCATGGACATTTCAAAATTATCTGTCATTAATTTTGTAAAATCCATTGAGTAATTTTTGTTGGTTGAAGCAAAAATAATGTCATCGACATAAATTTAAACGATTAATAAGTCCATCCCGTATGTTTTTGTAAACAGTGTTGGATCCACCGAGCTTAGAGTAAAATCATTAGCCAACAGGAATTTAGAAAGCTTATCATACCACGCCCTGGGGGATTGCTTTAGACCGTAGAGAGACTTCTTAAGCTTGTAGACATGATTGGGACATTCTGGATCAACGAATCCTTCAAGTTGACTGACATAAACCACTTCTCGGAGTTGACCGTTCAGAAAAGCCGTTTTCACGTCCATTTGGTAAACAATCATATTCCAATGAGCAGCAAATGCTAAGAATATCCGGACAGCTTCAAGTCTAGCTACAGGAGCAAATGATTCTTCAAAATCGATTCCTTCTTCTTGAGACTAACCTTTTGCTACCAAGCGTGATTTGTTGCGTATGACCGTGCCTTCTGCATCCAGTTTGTTTTTCCAGATCCATTTTAAACCAATGACTATGATGCCTTCTGGTTTTTCAACCAATTCCCATACTTCTAATCTTTGAAAGGTTTCGAATTCTTCTTGCATAGACTCAATCCAGTTTTCATAAGTCATTGCTTCATTGACATTTTTAGGTACGGTTTCACAAACTGTGAGTGCATAAATGCAAGTTTCACCGTCTGTGTGAAGGCGTTGTCTTGTCATGATAGGTGCATCTGGATGGCCAATAATTTGAACTAAGGGGTGATCTCTAGTCCATTTGTGTGTCGAAGGATGAAGTTGATAAGTATCTCGCAAGTGAGCAGGACCCAAATTGCGTGAAGATGACTTAGCAATGTCAGGGACAGGTTGAGCATTTGCAAATGGGTTAATGAATGGTTCTGGGTCATGCTCTGCGGGTTGTGGAACTGATAAAGGTATGGAATCTCCAGTTGATTGTCGTGAGTTGGACCCGGTTTGTTCTGTTGTTGTAGGTGATATGACTGGAGGACCGTCTCTTCCAACAGTAGTTGTTGTTTGTTGAGGTGTGTCAGGTACTTGATGTTGATCAAGATGTGCAGCGGAATTTGGTATGGCCTCAGATGGACGATTAACAGGCGTATCATCAAACAATGGAGCAAACAAGGTTTCCACTTCTTTACGAGAAAGTGACAATGGTTCAGTCAAAGAGACCGGAAAGTTAAGACGGTTGGTTGCGGGTCCTAAGCCGTTTTGCTCAGAAGCCATTTGAGTGAGTTCATCGAAATTAGCATGAATAGTTTCTTGAATTTCCCGAGTATGACGATTCCATATCCGTTAGCCTTTTGAATTTTCACAGTATCCTATAAATATTCCAATGTCAGCCTTTGCTTTTAGTTTACCTAGATCATCACGATCATTGACTGGGTAGCATAAAGCTCCGAATACATGAAAGTGACTGATGTTTGGTTTCCCTTTGTGAACAATTTGATATGGGGTTTTGTGATGGCGTTTTGTGATCATGCAACGGTTTTGAGTGTAACAGGCGGTTGAAACAACTTCTGCCCATAAGTAATCTGGTAATTGAGCATTGATTAACATCGTTCGAGCAGCTTCCACTAACGTTCTGTTGCGTCTTTCGACTACTCCATTCTGTTCGGGTGTGCGTGGAATAGATGTTTGATGTTCAATTCCCACTTTCTCAAAATACGACCTTAGAGTCTGATTCTTAAATTCTATGCCATTGTCAGTTCGAACAATTCTGACTGTGTTGCGAAGCTGAACTTGTATTTTGGTGAGAAAGGTGATGATCATTTGAGGAGCTTGATCTTTACTTCGAAGAAAATAAACCCAAGTCCAGCGAGAGTAATCATCAACAATTACTAAGATGTAGCATTTACCGTTGATCGTTTGAACACGCACCGGACCACACAAATCCATATGAAGCAATTGTAAAACATGATTAGTACTGTGTTAAGGTTTTGAGGGAAAATGAGCACGAGTACTTTTTCCTTGTTCACAGGCTGGACATAGATGATCTTTGGCATAACGGAATCTTGGAAATCCTTCAACTAATTTGTGACGAGCGAGATCAGTCATCGTTTTGAAATTCAAATAAGAAAGGCGTTTGTGCCATAACCAGGATTTAGTCGTTTCAGCTTTGGATAGAAGACAGATTGGAGATGAAGCGATCATGTCAGACATTGAAATTGTGTAAAGGTTAGTGCCACGTTTGCCAGACATCAAATCATTGCCTTGTAGATCACGAACAAAACAGGTTTTCTCGCGAAATGCTACTTCTAAATCTCCATCACAAAATTGACCGACTGAAAAGAGGTTGTGACCCAAGCCTTCAACATAATAAACTCTGCTAATTTCAATATTCCCATGCATGTAGTCTCCAAAACCCATGAGTAAAGCGTATTGATCATTCCCGAATCTGACAGTTCCAATAAACTTTGAGACAAAGTTTTTTAACAGTTTGAGATTGCCTGTCATATGTCGGGTGCAACCGCTATCAACAATCCATAGAACGATCTGAACCACCTGCATCAAAAGAAGACGACAGAGATGCAACAGAAGTAAGGGTGGAACCCGACGAAATTGTGGGTTCCTGTTGGTTAGAAACACAAATATTGAACAATTTAGGAATCCATTTAAAATTTGGTTTGTATTGTAACCAACGTTGCCAGTTCCAACTAGTTTTTGCTTTGTTCTTAGTGAATGCACTAGCTTTTGGCGTGTTCCTAGAAGTGTTCATTGCTGCTTTTGGGTTGACTACAACATCATTTGAAACTGTAGTAGGCGTTTTTCTTAAGGTAGACTTGGAGGCATTAGTGGACCTAGAAGAAGAGCCGGATCTACGTTTCTTTTTACGGTGTAAGAGATTATTAGCTACACATTTGGTATGATCACCAGATAACACACTTTTTCGACAAAACACACAAGATGCATTAATATTCAAAACATTAGAAGGTTCTGCATTCGTTACATTAAGATTTGGATTACAATTTGCCAGATTAGAATCTAAATCAGATGCAATGTGAGTTTTATTCGAGTTCCTAAGGTGAGCTTCTACTTCTTGCACTTCTAGTGTTCCACTTTTACGTTGCGAGAGCCTAGTCTTTTTAGTCTTCTTAACGCTTTTTGGATTTGGGTTTCTAACGCTCTTAGGGGAAACTAGACCTGTGGAAGTGGAAGAGCTAACATTAGAACTCTTAGCATGCTTACCCTTATCTGTTCTGTCTATTTGAAACATTCCTGGTGCTATCACAGTGGTGTCAATAAACTTTCCTTTTTGAAGTAGCTTAATTTTCTCTTTCAAATCAATGATGATGTGTTTTTTTGTCCTGAATATCAGACTCAAGTAAACCATTGCAATAACGAATGTCATCGCGGTTTTGTTGCCATTCGGCGTTTTCAATTTTTAACTCCGCAATTTCATTTTTAAGTAGAAGACATTTGTTTTTGTGAGACTCAATCTTGGTATGTAGTTGCAATTCTGTTTCAATATTTTGAGCTTGACACCAATCAATCTTTTGTTTGAGTTGACAAATTTCATTTGAAAGTTTGTTTATCACATTATCACTGTTTTGACGCAACGTTTCATATTGATGTTTCAATGTTTCATTTTGTGACCTCAACAAAACAAGATCAACACAGTATTCTGCAAATAATTTAGCATTGCTGGAAAAATAGAGATCATTCATGTGAAAACTATGAATATTAGCATGAAGAAGTTGTTCCAAGAGTCGATCAGAATCTGTTTTCAAAAATCGGTTTTTGCGTTATTGAACCAAAATTGCATTTTCATTAAGAGCGAAAATTTCTTTCATATCTTTAACTTCTTTTTGGAGTTCCTGTTCCCAACGAGTAGCATAATAACGCAAATTTTGAACTAAAGGCAGAATTTGTTTTTGAAAAATGTCTCGCTTTTCCCGCTCGTAAGCTGATTGAAAAGTAAGAATTTTAATTTGCGAATGATGTTCAATGACGTTTTCCAAATTATCGATGCCTTTCATGAATGTTTGAAAATAGTCTAAAACTTTACAGCGTGTAGGTAATGGTGTCACATGACCAGAAGATGGTAATGGACCATTTACTTGTGCCACGGGTTTGACAGGAGCTCCATCGGAAGATGAAACATAAGACTCAGTAACATACCATGATTTCTCAGGTATTTCTCTTGACGGAACAAAAGATTTTGAAATGTGAGGAGCTTTTGAGTAATCATATGGTTTGCAATATTCAACTTGACTCATTTTCGATCGACTCTTCTCTTCTAGTTCGTATTCTTCCTCAGTATTATGTACAATAACACGCACAACATTATTATCCATCAATTGGTCCATACTGTACAGCTTAGGAATTGTTTTGAATGCAATGCGAAGAAAAGAGGATCTGTAATCGCCGAGGCCAAAACCTTTATCTGGTCTTGATTTTAAAGTAAACTTTTGAATTGTCGTTACAGATTCCCCATGTTTATAAACGATATTTTGAAAAGCTTTAATTTAACGTTCGAGAGCGAGATTATCATCAAGTAAAGAATTTTCTTTTTCTCGTTTTTGCACTTTATGTTCATAAAATTCCTGTTTACAAGTTATCAACTCTTTTTTTGTTTTTGAAAGTTCCTGTTGGAGTTGAACAACTTGTTTTTGAAGATCATGTTTTTCATTTTCCAGTTTGGAAACCAATTTACCGTTTGACTCAACTATGTCATATACTTGCTTTTGAAGATTTTGTTCTTTGACATATGAATCCTGAAATGACTTTTCAAAGCTTTTTTCACGATGAACTTCATTTTGAAAGTTTGAAAGTTGTATTTTATAACATTCAATGTCCTTTTTCAAATCGGCATTTTCTTTCAAAACTTTAGTTTGCTCGTCCATTATGTGATTAGAAAGAAGTTGTGTAGCCGTAACTGTATAGTCAGGAGCTGGATCAGAAGGAGGTTCATGTTGTTCAATATAGTCATTTTTGTCTTGCTCAATAGGATCATCAAATGAGACGACAGTGTCATCATCAAAAATAACAACTGTGTCTAATTCTTCATCCTCTTGAGAAGATAAAAATGGTTCAGAAGGAACAACTTGCGCCTGATCTGATTCAGAAACAGAGGGTGATGCATTAAATTCTATGGAGCATGTGGTTAGGTCATTTACTTGAGACAAGCCATCAGTGGAGAACACTGAGCCTGAATCATTCAACTGATGTTCCTGCATGTTGGCCATAAGCATCACAGCTGCATTGGCTTCAAGATCTTCCATATCATCATCATTGTAAGCATTAGCAAAGAAACTGTTCTCATGAGCATTGAAAGTTCCTTCATTTTCATCTTTGAGAGCCATAAGTAATTCCTGCTTGTGAAACTGACTGCCGCGGGTTCTTGGGTGAGGGCATGCAGTTGCAATATGACCTTTTTCGTTGCAGTTGTAGCACCATATCGCATTCCCAGAGACTGTGTTGTTACTAGCAGCATTGTCATTACTTCGCTGAGGAGCACCTGGATTGTTTCTGAATCCCCCATTGTTGTTGACTCTTTGTCCATACCTAGAATTTCCAGTATACCCACCTAAACGTCCAGAATTACGGTTCTGAATCTCAACTCAACCATCTTGAATGACAGCTTGGTTTCTTGTATTTCATGAAGAACGAAGACGGTTGTTGGTTTTGTTGGAGAATTTGCTAAAAGCACGAGCAACAAGAGCAAGTCCTTGATTCAACGTATTGACGTCATCATCATCATCTTCAATCTGATTAGAGTAATACATGCTATCATTGTTGTCATATGGAGCAAGTTGAGTAGAAGCGTGTTGAGAAGTAGGAGGTTGCTGGTGACTGAAATAATTATGTTCCTGATCATAAGCATGATTAGACATCGGAGGATGTGAAGCATGAGTTTGAGCAACGAGTGCAAGGGGATTAGAAGTAGGTGGTGATGTATATCCTCCTCGGGCGACTTTATCTTTTTCAATTTCAGACTCATAGTGCTTGAGATAGTCGTACAACAAACCATATGGATCTCTGTGAAGATTCTTAGCTTGTCTCACAAATGTCACATACTTTTGCCACTCAGGACCCAGACTACTAACAAACTTTGTATTGACAGCGATTCTTGGAAGAGGTACTTCATGTCTCTCTAAATCATTGACGACATTGGTGAAACGATGAAAATAAGACTCAAGAGATTCCCCTGGTTCGATCATGATATTAGTGTATTCCAAGTAAAGTTTAGATTCCATGTCTTCCTTGTTTAGTTTTGTGCCTTGCATCAGTAGATGGACGTGTTCCCACATAGCTTTTGCAGTTGTTTGAGCATCAACACTTCTAAATATGATGTTTGGTATCCCTTGAAGTATGTAAGACATAGCATACTCATCTGCTTCACGATGGTGATTTTGTTCAGCAGTAAGTTGAGACTCAGGAACACGCATAACAGTTGGAGCTACTGGAGGATCAGCCGATGGGTCACCGCCAACGTAGTTAACAGGCCAAGGAAACGGTCCTTCAAGGATAACTTGTTTCATGTATTTACCATTGGGTTTCTTGAGTTCAATAAACCTTAAGAATCGACTTGCCCATTGAATATAATTTCCCGGTGTTAACATTGGTGGGGTGTCAGGAGAGCCTGCTTCGTGTCTGGATTGTTGAGTTGAAATGACTTCACACATCCTGTCAAACCAGTGAGTAGGTTTTGGTGGAAGTTGGCTTTGTTGTGGTGACATATGATAGGATTGTTGTATTGGAACCATCTGATGTTGTTGCATGAAATTATGTTGTTGTGAGTAAACCGGTTGTTGATAATATTGTGGTGATTGTTGATACTGTTGCTGTTGCTGATGATACTGTTGATTCTGATGTTGCTGAGGATGGTTAAAGTTGTAGTACGGTGGTTGAGACATATTGAAACACTTGTGTGAAAAAATGGATCTTGTAGAAGGTATAGGTTTGCCAAATCTCGAAAAGTTTGCCCAAGTAGATGTTTTCGAAACTTAGTCACAGAACTTTGCGAAAAATTGAACTTTAGAGATTGCGAAATTAGTTACTCAGAGATTTCGAAAATTTTGGGATTACGGAAGAAAAGTTTCTCGAAACTTAGGATATTTTCGAAAACCTTGAGATTTCGAAAACTGAAGATGTTTTCGAAAACCTTGTGATTTCGAAAATTAATGAAATTTTCGAGAACACAATTTCACAAACACACTTTCGAAATTATACAATTTCGAAAGTTTACCAAAAGTCGAAGTACTTTTCTTCCTTATACAAGAGAGAAAAGACTGAGTCCACAATTCATAAGGCGATTTGAAGCACTAGAACACGATTTCGAAATTATGTCAAGGGGGTGATTTTGAAATTTTGCAGAAATGTGTTTTTCAAGGAAAGCAATCCAAAAACGAGTTTTTAATCCAAGATTTTTGTACTTCAAGTTGTAAAATGATGAAATCTTAAAGAAAGTTATAAACTTGACAAACTTTTTCAAAATTTTAAATAATTTCGAAAAATTGTACAAAAACCAAATCGAAAATTTTGAAATAAAAGTTGATACTTTTTTGTTTGATATGATTTGTAGCACAAGTTTGTAAGCAAAGATGTGATAAAAACCAAGAAACAAACAAGAAAGTACAATTTTGTTAACAAAATATCGAATTAAAAGGAGTTTAAGGATCGAATTTCAAAGAAAAACAATAACTACACCTTCATATGGCGAATGATACCACTTGTTAGGTCACCATATTGATTTCACACAAACAAGAATGAGATAGATATAAGGAGTTGGGTGAATATTTGAATGAGAGAAATATAAGTGCAAGAGTTTCCTTAAGATTTCAAATAAACAACCAAGTTTACAAGAGACATAAGACTAGTATTTATAGGTAAGGAGCTAGGGCAACACTCCTAGTCCTTCCCTTCATACAAAACGTATGGGCTTAAGGCCCATGGGCTAGATAACTTAAGTCTAGTAACCTTGTAAACATAACATAAATGAAAGTAAATAATAACTTAAGCAACCTATTATTACAAATGACTGAGACTTGATAAAATAGTAAAACTTTGATCCCAATAATACATTTATAATTGTATTGGCCACCCACAATTTTAGATGTATCCTTCCACATGTGTACCTACTTCAAAAGCCACACCTAACAATAGTAACATCTTATAACAAATAACACACAATCAATACCATCCAAACTATACTCCCATAATACACATAATATACACACCAAAATATTCAAACTTGCCTAAGGCTTCTCATAAAAAAAAAAAAAAAAAAAAAAAAAAAAAAAAAAAAAAAAAAAAAACGGTATAAATCCCAAAATCCGAAGGAATTCACATTCCAACATACAATTAACGTCAAAATAACTCAACAAACCATAAAACATTAAAAACATAACATTGAAAACAAGTCGTACGCGGTTCAAGTCCTATCTAAGACCTAAAACGGTGTACGCGCAGTGGACTCCAAGTCCGAATCCACTTCCTCCTCCTCGCTCACCCATCCATTCTTATTTCCATGATTCTGTGGTAGAGGATGTCTTGCAAAATCATCTTCACGATTTCTTAACTCTTCATCTATCCTATCCAGAAAATCATACAACCCTCGGGGTCTAGCCCAAACTGTAACACCCCCAATTCATGGATGCAGCGGAATTCGAACTGGGTGTTACTCGACGGCACAATAGTCACAATAATAGAAAACGAACTCCAATTGAGTCGTTTTAAAAGATTTATCATTCAAATTATATAAATATCAGAGGTTACAAAATGAGGTCCCAATTGGTTCCATGTTTACAATGTATAATAAATGAGTTTTTGAATGATAATAAAATTTATAGCCCTCTTGAGTATCCATGTCCTTCCGTGCCATCCTTGATCGTCATGAACCTGAAATACATGCTTGAGAGGTCAACACAAAGGTTGAGTGATATTCATAGAGTTTGTTAAATCGATTGAACACAATATGTTGGTAGTGTGAGTTATAGGCTCACACCAATGTTTGGAAAACAAAACAGGTAGGCTACGTTATTATACGCCCGGAACATGTATTATACACTAAGCTTATGACACCAAAACGTTAACGGGTACCAATATCAATCGGCGGAGTTATCCCGGTAGGTACTTTGCCGTCATACCTAATGTCTCAAATATTAATGCATTTGTTTGAACTTAGTCAATACAAATGGGATTCGTCAATCCTAATAGGCCTATTCACAATATTCGCGCTCACTTGCAAGTAACCCTCGCAAGTGATTAAATGGTTCATAATATGGGATCTCGGTTTGGCAAGGATGGTACTTAGTGATAATAAAACAATCAGGCAAGCATACAATTTAAAAACATTGTGCTCGGTTAAAAATAGCATGTATTCCCCCCAAGGGTTTGTAAAACAATGAAGTAATGTAAAGTGGGGCTATGAACTCACCTTAAGTAAGATAGCAAGTAATGAATGTAACGGTCGAATCATGAAGGTTTCTACGAGCAACCTATAATCGAATGTTGCGACTTAGGATTGGAGTAAAGAATATGAAGTAGTGCCTATATATATATATATATCTTGCATTATAGTCCATGATGTGGTATGATGTATATTGTAAGTCCTTGAAAGAAAAGATTCATGAAACATGTATGTTTTGTATATCGTTTACTACCGTTCGGGCCGACATAATTCAGAAGTCATGTTAGTAAGCGTTCGAGGAGCCAGGACACTTTAACTCGTAAATCCACAACTCAACTCGACGGCTTACATAATGAACTCCTCACATGAGGCTCCCTACTATTGTAGTAGTTGATGAAATATATAGATATAAGTTTGGATCCGAAAGTTACATGTCCAATAGTTGAATAAACTTAGGAAAGTTTATTTGTACATGAAGATTGTTATTAGGGTAAGTTTCTTATAACTTGTATGACCATTTTCTCTTTGTAATATCTCATGGTTCCTTTTTAAGTGAAGTAGATCCAAATTGTATGTTCAAGTTATCGCCAACTCTTGTTTCATGTTTACGCCTATGTAAGTTGGTATGGTCATTTCGTCATGGCCTAGCCATGACCTTTGGTCCTTGTTCCAAGGTCATGAGACACAACCTTGGCTCTAGCCATGGTTGTGGTCTTGATTATAGGTCATAAGACCTCTTGTTCCTTTCAAAGTATAACCATAATCTTGTGACTTTCGCCTAAAAATGGGCTGTTTAGAATTTGAAGAATTTTATCACTCGGAAAGTGTTTTTAGGTCTCGAGCTTCTTTGTTCCTGAACGAAAATGTCGTTCCGGACAACTTTCGTGTTTTAACTTTTTGATGAATCGGACCAGAAGTATGACTTTCAAAACCCAAATTTGATCAGGAAGCTATTTGGCAGTTTTGCCGGAAATCTTTGGTAATTTCAAATCGCCATAACTTTTGACTCGTATACTCGTTTTGGGTGGTTCAAATTGCTATGGTTTCCTTGTTAAGTCCTCTACTGTAATATGTAATGATCCAATATCATAATTTTACCATTTTGGTCGTGGTTTTCCAAGAAAGTCACTAGTTTATTTGTTTTAGTAATTTGTTGTAACAATCAATAACAATAACTTGTTTTGCTCACTTTTATACATCATGGACATAACTACAAGACATAATATAGCAAGAATAACATGTAAATAACATGAACATGATTATTTAACAAGAATCAAGTTAGGGTTTGGCTCACAACTTTTGGCTTTCAACAAAGAAAGGAAAGTTAACATGTAAGGATAGGACATTGATAGACTTGCTTCAACCCTTTTTCACTTCATGCATCCTTTCTACCCTTGGTATTCTTGAAAGATGAATGATGAAGATTGAGGTGAATTGAGTGGATTTAAACTCAAGATAAATCACCAAGTATGTGAGGTTATGGAAGTGTTTGATGAATGATAACCTATCTAGGGTTTCAACCTTGAACTAGCACTTGAATCTTGCATGAAACTTGGAAGAGAATGAACAAATGAGATGGGATTGGTGTGTGGTTATGGTGGACGGCATAAGGGAGGAGGAGGGGCTTTTATAAGGGCTTGAGGAGGTTAGAACATGGACTAGTCAACACCTTGGAGACCAAGGTGAACACTTGTAACCATCTTAAGGCCTTAAGCACAAGATCAAGCCACCTAGTGTGAATCCCCCCCCTATAGGCGGTTCATGAACTTGGAGAGCAAGAGTGTGGACTTTTCTTGGTATTATCCAAGATACTTGATTAGTTTTGACTCCGGGAAATGCCAATCGTAAATGATTAAGCCTCAAAACGTAAAACCGGGTGTCGTAAAATTATGGAACTTGAAAGTATTGATAAACATCTCAATAAGTTCCATAATAAAATATAAAATGAGTGGTAGGTTCCATCGGGTGCTAAAACCCTGCTAAAAACTGGAAACACGGGTCTAAAACGCGTAATTCGTAAAATGTACGAATATTGCGTAAAATTGAGAAAAGTAAAATGTTACTTTTCTAATGTGATAAAAATGATTTAAAATGACTTATAATGTCTAGACTGGGCTCAGTCTAGTGTCGGTTGGTGTTAAATGTCTTTTAGACATCAAACCGTAAGCCTAAAAATCACGAAATGACTTATAACATCAAGGAATGATTTTTGGTCAAAGGAGGAGGGAAAATTATGTTGACTTTTTCTAATAATTTTGAAAACTCAAAATGTCTTAGAAACTCGTTTTGTGGTCTAACGGTTAATCGCCCATTCGGTTAAGCGTGCTCATGTGAGATTAGTACCGACATGGGTGACCTGCTGGGAAGTCTTTGGTCATGTTTTTCTCAGTCACGATTAATTCTCAAATAAATCATGAGTGTGTCAAACATTTTTCTGATGCGGGGTCACTTAACTCGGTCGAGTTTCGTTGTACGTAGAATTTCTGAATGACGTTTTACCCTAAAACGTGTAATTCCTTAATAACTTTCACGAAAATGATCTGACGAATGTCAAACATTTAATTTGCCATGGAAATGATTTATCACTCGAGAATATCAAATAAAAATCAACTTTCGGGAAAGTTTCGGGAAAAATGAATAGTAAAAGTGAATAGTGAAATTTTCCGGAAATGGTAATTAACCTGAAATTGCGAATTGTTACAGTCTCTACCCCTTACGGGGAACTTCGTCCCGAAGTTCTATGTGTGTCATATGTTGGAGTGGTGTCGATAAAGATGTGTGGTTACTTATGAGGACCAAAGTCTGGAATTACTAGTGATGTAGTTTGATTTGTCTCAGAATATGGTGTGTCAATAGAGATTGATAACATGGTTGAATATCAGTAGAGATCCATATAATAGTCGAATATCAAAGAAAATTGATATAGCAGTCGATTATTAATAGAAATTGATATAGTAGTTGTACAGAAATTGATATAGTTAAATATCAAAATGGAAATTGATATAGTTGTCAAGTATCAATAGCAATTGATATAACAGTTGAACAACAATAGCAATTTACATAGGAATCCAATAAATGGAAATTGATATAGTAGTGGAATATCAATGGAAATTGGGATAGTCGTTGCAATCATAGCCTAGTAGGTAATCGGTTGTTGTACCTAATGTTTATGTCATGGTTTGAAGCGATGTCGGTGAAAAGATAGGATTTCTTGTGGCGAATAAAATGTAGGTATCATGCCATACCCGAGCAATGTAATGTAGGTATCAAGCCATACCCGAGCAATGTAATGTAGGTATCAAGCCATACCCGAGCAATGTAATGTAGGTTGACTTCATACTTATGTTATTTCGGATATAATTAAGCCCACTTGTTTATAATTCTTTATTTACATAGAGAGGCATCCCAAACAATGTAACTAAAGGAATATAAACGTATGGTTCGATGATTTATAATTTCTTTATTTAAATGAAAAGGCATCCCAATCCATTCAGATAAGGACATTATAAATCATCCTACTCAAGAATTCCCGACACAACATTCATACTTAGCCGGTGAGTTACAAGGTAGTGTATTACGAGATGATACTGGTGTTCCAA
This sequence comes from Artemisia argyi, assembly GCA_030686995.1. NCBI lineage: Eukaryota > Viridiplantae > Streptophyta > Magnoliopsida > Asterales > Asteraceae > Artemisia > Artemisia argyi. The sequence goes on from CM060681.1 coordinate 144,452,887, forward strand.
AAGTACAAGATGAATATTCAAACTTGTAAAGCTGATGAGGGTACTTGTGGTGTAACTAAGGATGATTTGAGCTTTACAAATGCATCAAGATCTGTTAATGAGCTTGTGTTTGTAACGGTTGTGAAGATAATGATGTGATATGTTAATGAACAAAAGTGTGTAGTGTATGCTTAACATTAATACTCTTAGGTATCGATGTTGAGTTTGCTTTAAAAATCTTAAGAGATTTGTAAAAGTTTATGACGGAATGGTATCCTAAACAGGATGGTACTTCCACGGAATGAAGAGAAGAATTGATAACTATTCCAAGATAGTCGTTCGGATTATCTCATAAATGAAAATTTTCAAGAATGAATTTAGATCTTACAAATAAGGTGTTAAGATCTTGCTGAGTGGTAAGGCACTATCGTGTCTCTAGATTGTTTTAATGTATTCTGGTGGTTTATCGTGTTCATGTAGGAAATCAATCTAAACATAACCCTAGTACAACTACTCTCAGTATTTGAAAATTCTAAGTCGAATATAGTTAGTCAGACTATATTCCACTGTCCCTAGGTTAAATATAGGTGACTAGTCTATATTTAGCCAAGGTTCGATAAAATTTTCAAATACCTAAACTAGGTATACTTTTGATATGTCTGTTGCTTTCGGGAAACTGTCCACTAACAAAGGCGATGTCAAACCCTTAAGTTGCAAGTCCCGTCCATACAAGACTTGTAACGTATGTTTTCATATTCCATTGCATAGAAGGTAGTAAGGGTAGATACGTATGGAAAGGAAGTTTTAAGTAGTTCTAAAATAGAACATACTTGGCCAGGATCACGAACTTTTAATAATGAAGGTTTCATAAGAAAACTTTGATGAATGTAGAGAAAGTTCAGCTTTTGTTGATGATGGATTAGTTTGTCCTTTAGAAATCTCATATTTCTTGTTTTGAAATCGATAGATTGTGACGGGTTTTTGATATCATAAGAAATGATATTGATGATGTGATGGAATAATTCTAGAGACCATTTGCACAAAACACAATGTCTCGGAAGCAGGTTAGACCATTGTGCAATTCACAATGTCTGGGAAGTAGGTTAGGTCATTGTGTGACTCAAAACATTTGAGAAATGATTAAGACCATTGTATCATACAATGTCTTGGAAAATGAATGAGACCATTGTATCTCACAATGTCTTGGAAAATGATGTCTTGGAAAATGAATGAGACCATTGTATCTCACAATGTCTTGAAAAGTGAATGAGACCATTGTATCTCACAATGTCTTGGAAAATGAATGAGACCATTGTATCTCACAATGTCTTAAAAAGTGAATGAGACCATTGTATCTCACAATGTCTTGGAAAGTGAATGAGACCATTGTATCTCACAATGTCTTGGAAAATGAATGAGACCATTGTATCTCACAATGTCTTGAAAAGTGAATGAGACCATTGTATCTCACAATGTCTTGGAAAATGAATGAGACCATTGTAATTAGTTACAATGTCTTGGACATATAATGTTGGAGTAGGAACATGATTGGGAGAGTGTGGCTGTGCCGAAATGCCTTAGAATAGGCATACACAGATATGTTTAGTCCATTGTTTAGATAAATGATTGAAAATAAACCGAGTTTATATATCAATATACTAATATGTTCATGTAGCATAAAATGCCTAGTGTGTATATATCAATATACTTATATGTGTTCATGTAGCATAAAATGCCTAGTGTGTATATATCAATATACTTATATGTGTTCATGTAGCATAAAATGCCTAGTGTGTATATATCAATATACTTATATGTTCATGTAGCATAAAATGCTTACGGGGAAATGCTCAATTATGTTAAGGGTACATATATCAATATGCAATTATGTTTGTGTAGCACAAAAATGTCTACGGGGAAATGCTCAAAATGTGTATATATGAATATACTAATATGTTTGTGTAGCATAACATGCTTACTAAGTCCATAATCGTCTGGAGGATGGAAGACACGGAGAGAGGAAGGCTATAAAATGTTTTTGCTTGTACATGTGGTTATAGTTTAGGTCACAATTAGACCCGTTTCTCTATAACCATGGCTCTGATACCAATCTGTAACACCCCCAATTCATGGATGCAGCGGAATTCGAACTGGGTGTTACTCGACGGCACAATAGTCACAATAATAGAAAACGAACTCCAATTGAGTCGTTTTAAAAGATTTATCATTCAAATTATATAAATATCAGAGGTTACAAAATGAGGTCCCAATTGGTTCCATGTTTACAATGTATAATAAATGAGTTTTTGAATGATAATAAAATTTATAGCCCTCTTGAGTATCCATGTCCTTCCGTGCCATCCTTGATCGTCATGAACCTGAAATACATGCTTGAGAGGTCAACACAAAGGTTGAGTGATATTCATAGAGTTTGTTAAATCGATTGAACACAATATGTTGGTAGTGTGAGTTATAGGCTCACACCAATGTTTGGAAAACAAAACAGGTAGGCTACGTTATTATACGCCCGGAACATGTATTATACACTAAGCTTATGACACCAAAACGTTAACGGGTACCAATATCAATCGGCGGAGTTATCCCGGTAGGTACTTTGCCGTCATACCTAATGTCTCAAATATTAATGCATTTGTTTGAACTTAGTCAATACAAATGGGATTCGTCAATCCCAATAGGCCTATTCACAATATTCGCGCTCACTTGCAAGTAACCCTCGCAAGTGATTAAATGGTTCATAATATGGGATCTCGGTTTGGCAAGGATGGTACTTAGTGATAATAAAACAATCAGGCAAGCATACAATTTAAAAACATTGTGCTCGGTTAAAAATAGCATGTATTCCCCCCAAGGGTTTGTAAAACAATGAAGTAATGTAAAGTGGGGCTATGAACTCACCTTAAGTAAGATAGCAAGTAATGAATGTAACGGTCGAATCATGAAGGTTTCTACGAGCAACCTATAATCGAATGTTGCGACTTAGGATTGGAGTAAAGAATATGAAGTAGTGCCTATATATATATATCTTGCATTATAGTCCATGATGTGGTATGATGTATATTGTAAGTCCTTGAAAGAAAAGATTCATGAAACATGTATGTTTTGTATATCGTTTACTACCGTTCGGGCCGACATAATTCAGAAGTCATGTTAGTAAGCGTTCGAGGAGCCAGGACACTTTAACTCGTAAATCCACAACTCAACTCGACGGCTTACATAATGAACTCCTCACATGAGGCTCCCTACTATTGTAGTAGTTGATGAAATATATAGATATAAGTTTGGATCCGAAAGTTACATGTCCAATAGTTGAATAAACTTAGGAAAGTTTATTTGTACATGAAGATTGTTATTAGGGTAAGTTTCTTATAACTTGTATGACCATTTTCTCTTTGTAATATCTCATGGTTCCTTTTTAAGTGAAGTAGATCCAAATTGTATGTTCAAGTTATCGCCAACTCTTGTTTCATGTTTACGCCTATGTAAGTTGGTATGGTCATTTCGTCATGGCCTAGCCATGACCTTTGGTCCTTGTTCCAAGGTCATGAGACACAACCTTGGCTCTAGCCATGGTTGTGGTCTTGATTATAGGTCATAAGACCTCTTGTTCCTTTCAAAGTATAACCATAATCTTGTGACTTTCGCCTAAAAATGGGCTGTTTAGAATTTGAAGAATTTTATCACTCGGAAAGTGTTTTTAGGTCTCGAGCTTCTTTGTTCCTGAACGAAAATGTCGTTCCGGACAACTTTCGTGTTTTAACTTTTTGATGAATCGGACCAGAAGTATGACTTTCAAAACCCAAATTTGATCAGGAAGCTATTTGGCAGTTTTGCCGGAAATCTTTGGTAATTTCAAATCGCCATAACTTTTGACTCGTATACTCGTTTTGGGTGGTTCAAATTGCTATGGTTTCCTTGTTAAGTCCTCTACTGTAATATGTAATGATCCAATATCATAATTTTACCATTTTGGTCGTGGTTTTCCAAGAAAGTCACTAGTTTATTTGTTTTAGTAATTTGTTGTAACAATCAATAACAATAACTTGTTTTGCTCACTTTTATACATCATGGACATAACTACAAGACATAATATAGCAAGAATAACATGTAAATAACATGAACATGATTATTTAACAAGAATCAAGTTAGGGTTTGGCTCACAACTTTTGGCTTTCAACAAAGAAAGGAAAGTTAACATGTAAGGATAGGACATTGATAGACTTGCTTCAACCCTTTTTCACTTCATGCATCCTTTCTACCCTTGGTATTCTTGAAAGATGAATGATGAAGATTGAGGTGAATTGAGTGGATTTAAACTCAAGATAAATCACCAAGTATGTGAGGTTATGGAAGTGTTTGATGAATGATAACCTATCTAGGGTTTCAACCTTGAACTAGCACTTGAATCTTGCATGAAACTTGGAAGAGAATGAACAAATGAGATGGGATTGGTGTGTGGTTATGGTGGACGGCATAAGGGAGGAGGAGGGGCTTTTATAAGGGCTTGAGGAGGTTAGAACATGGACTAGTCAACACCTTGGAGACCAAGGTGAACACTTGTAACCATCTTAAGGCCTTAAGCACAAGATCAAGCCACCTAGTGTGAATCCCCCCCCCCTATAGGCGGTTCATGAACTTGGAGAGCAAGAGTGTGGACTTTTCTTGGTATTATCCAAGATACTTGATTAGTTTTGACTCCGGGAAATGCCAATCGTAAATGATTAAGCCTCAAAACGTAAAACCGGGTGTCGTAAAATTATGGAACTTGAAAGTATTGATAAACATCTCAATAAGTTCCATAATAAAATATAAAATGAGTGGTAGGTTCCATCGGGTGCTAAAACCCTGCTAAAAACTGGAAACACGGGTCTAAAACGCGTAATTCGTAAAATGTACGAATATTGCGTAAAATTGAGAAAAGTAAAATGTTACTTTTCTAATGTGATAAAAATGATTTAAAATGACTTATAATGTCTAGACTGGGCTCAGTCTAGTGTCGGTTGGTGTTAAATGTCTTTTAGACATCAAACCGTAAGCCTAAAAATCACGAAATGACTTATAACATCAAGGAATGATTTTTGGTCAAAGGAGGAGGGAAAATTATGTTGACTTTTTCTAATAATTTTGAAAACTCAAAATGTCTTAGAAACTCGTTTTGTGGTCTAACGGTTAATCGCCCATTCGGTTAAGCGTGCTCATGTGAGATTAGTACCGACATGGGTGACCTGCTGGGAAGTCTTTGGTCATGTTTTTCTCAGTCACGATTAATTCTCAAATAAATCATGAGTGTGTCAAACATTTTTCTGATGCGGGGTCACTTAACTCGGTCGAGTTTCGTTGTACGTAGAATTTCTGAATGACGTTTTACCCTAAAACGTGTAATTCCTTAATAACTTTCACGAAAATGATCTGACGAATGTCAAACATTTAATTTGCCATGGAAATGATTTATCACTCGAGAATATCAAATAAAAATCAACTTTCGGGAAAAATGAATAGTAAAAGTGAATAGTGAAATTTTCCGGAAATGGTAATTAACCTGAAATTGCGAATTGTTACACAAACTACCCCATCATCTTTCAGAAACTGAGGACACCTACACGGGTACTTGGTGGTGAAACCTTCTTTATCAGCTATCTTTGTCTCATACCTCTCCACCATTTCCCCATTCACATTCACGAGTGTCAGCTTCTCTTCAATCACACATGGTACCATGCTAGCGGGGACCAATATTCTCCTGTTGGTTCTCTTCATCTTCCCAACTCTCTTACGTCCCTTAGCGACTACTGTGGTCCAACGAAGTATCTTTCGCGCAGGAGGTGCCATTCTATAAATGACACACACACGATGCTAAGTATTGGGTTTGACAGACGTTCAAAAACTCGGTAAAATAACTCATAATTTAGGAAAATAGACATGTAAAGATATTACACTTGCACATAGGTCCAAAATGCAACTATATGAGGGACTCCTAAGCTATAGACTAGGTTAATCCACCTAATTCTCTATAACCAAGGCTCTGATACCAATCTGTCACACCCCACCACGGCGGAAACGCGCGGGTGTACTTCATGGATATCATCCCAACACCTGGTGTCAACATAGAGAACAACTACATGCACATAAATAGAGCAATTTACCAACACACAATGTTGTAACAATACCCCAAGATAAAATAAATAACCAAAACAAAATCCAAAAGGTAACTTCAATAGATATGAAAGTACCAAACGGAAAACATAAATGTATCAAGACCAAATCCAAATAAAGTCAAATCCCAAAACATAACAAAGTCTCCATATGCAACTAAGTCTCGCCTAATTGCTGCCCTCAACTTTGGCCTTAGAATGCTCACCTAAAAATGATGCTTAAAATGTCAACATAACGTTGGTGAGATTCATAGGTTTAGACACACTTACACTCTCAAGGCAACCAGTTCACTGTGATTATAAAAACATAGCTGGACAAATAAATTACAGTTATCATATAAGCTACATGTATCCATAAACCAATCATCACACAAAAAGGCAACCATCGGGCCGGAACGTGACCCCCGCTCCAAAACACATCATCAATTGTGTCGCATGCGCGAGCAACATGATAAGCATCCTCCCAATTGGAAATCACACAGCATCAATTAGGTCGCTAACCTAATCGGAATCACATATCACACAACATCAATTAGGTCGCTAACCTAATCGGAATCACACTTTCATGTACCACATAGCATTATTACGATAACATTATAAGTCCTAGCTTTTAAACCACACATAATCACAGTAACTCAAATCATTTTTCACAAGCATCATTCTCATCCCAAGTTTAAAACAAAGTAAAAATATGGGACTATGAACTCACCTTAAACTCCGCAACTTCCACAAAAACAACTCACAATCTATAGCACACAAAAATAATCCACATTACACAAGGTCAAGCTAAAAGCTACAACCCATGTAATACACATATGATGGATGTCTAAGACTCATATGACCCACCATGGATCTCCTAGACACCATACTAACCACCTCCATAACTTAATACTCACTAAATCCCTTACACCTTTAAAATAAAATAAAAAACGCATATTTTTTAGGTACATTCGCCCACATAAAATCACGACAAATAAAGCTCAACAATTCACACCAAAAATTTACCATGGTCTCTCATAAGCATAGAAGCTAATCCCAGAAGTCCATGGACCAATAACACACACAAGTACTCAAAAGAAAATCAAACTTGTCAACTACTCAAATTCGGATCTGAACGCACACCAAAAAGTTTTGATTAACATAAAATACTTCCACAAGTTTTTATCGCGAATCCTTTTCATGGTAGTCTAATATAACCTAATACTTAACTATTCCAGAAGGCCTAGTCAAAATACAACTTTTACAACCACAAAACACCCTCAAACGTTTACCCAAAATCTGTCCCGGTTTGACAGCTTTGACACCTTAACAAAGAAAAATCAAAAGACCAACTTACCGACCTTGAAATCAATCGTGGCTGGACTTTTTTGGAAAACTCTTTCATTAAAATTCAATTTAGACCTAAAATTCGTGACTTAACTCTTCACCATCTATTATTTACACTCACATCTTTACAACCATAATTTTCTGCCCAAACCCTAACACAAAATCTAACGCGTTTTACACTCAATTCTCTTATCCAATAACCATATTATTAACAACTAATGATTCTAACATGTTTTACTTCATTAATTTACAAAAGTATATAAACCCTAGATTCCATCATATTAAATATTACATGAATCATAACAATAATTAATTAATTACACGAAAACTAGTATTAAAAATATACCTTGATCTTGGTTTTAGCTTCAAAAACAAAACCCTAAATTTTTCTCTTGTTTCCCCCTCCTTGGTCGACCGTACATTCAAGAAAAAGGGGTAGGGAGGTTTTAATTTTGTATTTATAAATATTTTGGATAACCCTTAAGGCTTAGAGTTGTATTTGGTATCAAATTTGGTTTCCTTTCCCCCCCCCCCCCCTAATACATATATTCGGCCGCCTCATATATATATATATATATATATATATATATATATATATATATATATATATATATATATATATATATATATATATATATATATATATATATATATATATATATATATATATATATATATTATTTTTTATTAAATTTATTTATTACACTCAAAACCTCACACTTTTCATATTTTATGTATTCCCATAACAAAACCTAACGTCTTTTGCGATAAACCTTAATTTTACGACAAACTGGAAAATATTCATTTTCAAAATAAAGTTTCCAACAATAGATTTTCACACTCCATAAACATTTCTCACAAAAACAAAATTCCCGTAACTTACTAACGCTCAATTACTTGAACGAAGACTCGTTACCCAAAACCTCAAAACACCAAATATACACAAGCCATTTCTGCACCACACGGGTGATCAAAATGAACTTTCCCAAAATCAACATCATCAGAAATCACAATAACAACCACAACGCGAAGGGATTTAGTGCTAACTCAAATACTAATCACACTATAACACACATATACCCATATAACTACTCAAACCACACCAAACAAAGTTAGATTAACTCAAGGCTAAAAGTCTAACTAACCTGCTAAAATCACGGTTGTTACATGGATAGAGATGATATTATTGCCATATGGGGATTATACAAAGAAAAATATGATGGAAAGAAGATGGATAATGTTCTTGATATTAATCTTGCATTTGAAAATGTAATGTATCGCTTCTTGAAGAATATGTTTGATCCTCAGCCTGGTGATAGTGAATGGAATGAGATTAGTTGCAGCAAGGTGCATAAATGGTTTTTGTATCAATCTTGTGGAGTTCATGAGTTAAGAACTGGTGCAGTTACATTGTTTTTGTTGGTAGAGAAAGACTATCCTAGTCTAAATAAGTGTCATGAGATCCTTCGACAGATGTTGAGACCTGGATTTCTCAAGTGTCAAAAACAGCCTGTGTCAGACAATCAAGCTTATACATTGATACAAAAGTATGAAAAGATTTTGAATCCAACTGTTTGAAGAAGCTTTCAAAGAAATTAGAAGATATAAGTGTTTGGAAGCATCCTCCTGGTGTTTGGTTGAGCTTTGAAGAAACTTAATGATTTAGAAATAAATATTAAGTTTAGGGGAGGATTGTTGGGTTTTAGGTTCTGCTGCTTAGATGAAACTGCTGCTATGATGAGAATGCTGCTAAGGTTAAAGTTTCTGCTGCTGTTATTCAAAGTGCTTCTATTGCAAAATACTGCTAGTGGAGTCTACTGCTGAAGAGATATGCATGTATACGTAATAGATAATTATAGAATAGATTGTGTGTATATCTTACGTATCTAGAATATTCTTATCTTGTGTAGAAAGGTATTGTAAACCTAGTAGGACTCCTTGGCCTATAAAAGGAGGATCCTAGGGTTAGTTTGTGTATGTATTGTTTTAGCTTCGTTACACTTCAAGGTTGTAAAACCCTAGCATTGTTGAGTGCTCGTATTATTAATATATTGAAGTGTTGATAGTGAATTGTTCTTCTTAAGTTAAATTTTAATATTCCGCGTTTTAGTTTAAGTGTTTGAATTAAGTCAACTTCTATATAAGATCGTTTGCTCAACTGGGATCAACATGGAAACAAGGGAGTTCACATATGCCAAACTGGAGATAACATTACCATGGTATTGTTTTGTGGGTGAGTGTTGAAACAAGGGAGTTCAAATCATTTGTGCGTATGATTTGGTCGATTTAAACTGTTCAACACGAATCATTTGATTAACAAACAATGTCCTCATCGATTATCGTGCCTGGGTGGGAAGAGTTTTGACATGCAGGCGGGAAAGTTGAAATGACAAAAATACCCTCACGTGCAACGCACGTGAGGACTGACTAACGGGCTTCGCTAACGATCGTTAGGCAAAAAACCATTTTTGCAAACAAATGTCATTCTCAAGGACACTTTTTGTCTAAGGAAACCTGCTCAGGGTCACTTTTTGCAATTCTTGTATGAGGACAACTTTCGCAAAATCGACAAAGTTAAGGGACATTTTTTGCAGTTTACCCTATAATCTTTTCATGTGTCTATCTAATAATTTAATTGGAAAAAACACTAAAATCACAGCAACAACAACAACAACAACAATAACATACACAATCCCGTCGAGACGGGGAATGGGGGAAGTAAGATGTAGACATATCATACTCCTACCCCAAGATAAACCTGAAGGTAAAGAAACTGCTTCCAGGAAGACCGCCGGCTGGTGTGTGCAGTGGGAGCAAAATAAAAAGGTATACCAACAAAATAAGCATATAGAGAAATAGAAACATATAAGCAAAAACGGAAAAACAACGATAATAACGAGAAAAAAAAACATACATACAAGCAAAAAAAGCAAACAGAGAAAAGGAACATATAAGCAAAAATGAAACAACAAGCATAAAAGCTAGAAAGCAAACAAAACAAAAGACAGACCAATACAACCCGAAAACCAACACCATAAGAGGAACCGTAAAAGAAAAAGAAAAAAACGAGTATATAAGCCAAACAGGAAAAGGAAAAAGCAGCGCTAAAAACACAAAGGGACAAGAGTAAAACAAGCACAAAACAAAACCACCTAGACAAACGCGAGTAAAAAAGGGGAGAGAGGGACACAAGACCAAGGCCAAATAAAGCAGCAGAGACCAAAGAAAACAACGCAAAAGGCCTAGAGCTAAGGCAAAGCAAAAAGGGCGAGCAAAGGGAACAAGCAAAAGGTCCTAAAACCTAAAGGCTAAGCAAAGGACATGCAAAAGGCACAACAAAGATCCTATAGCCAAAAAGGCACAAGCAACGGGACCCTAACAACATAAAGGAAGGGGCAAGGCAACCAAGAGGCACCTAAAAAGCCTAAGACACCACAGCAAACCCGAACCCTCGACTAACCTAGCCCAAAAACTAACCACCAATTCTAATCCTATCTCTCCACGCCTTCCTATCTGAGGTCATGTCCTCGGACAAGTGAAGCTCCTCCATGTCGAGCTTAAGTCTATCCTCTCATCTAAGTTTATGTCTACCCCTCCTTCTCAGACCGTCGACTATAAGCGTTTTTACTCTTTTTACTGGCGATGTTTGTGGTCTTCTCCTGACATGACCGAACCACCTCAATCTTCCTTCTCTCATCTTTGAGATAATAGATTCTACATCAAGTACAGATCTAAACACCCCATTCGGAATCATGTTAGCCATGGTTTTACCACAAGTCCACCTCAGCATTCTCAGTTACGCTACTTCCACCCTGTTTGCTAGAGAAGGAGGAAAAAAAAGTTATGTTCTTTTTCATGTGTCTATCTAATAATTGAATAGGAAAAGTTATCAACACCCCCTCAAAATGATTCTAATACTCCTACTTTTTTATTTTTATTTTTTTATAATTTTTATTTTATTATAAATTTACAAAACATAAGAAATAAAAAATATAAAATTTAACAAGATAAAAAAAAATATTATATTCGAATTTGTTAAATTGGATGACCTCATTTTGTTAGAAACAAAAATATCAGCTTAAACAAAATTAAATTAAATATGAGGAGTGCTAGACTCACTCATATTTTACAAAATTTCTCTCACACAATGAGGTGACATGCATCTTAGCCACTCATGTGAGAGCATTAATTGACCAAGTGAGAGCATTGGGTGGCTAAGATGCATTCCACCTCATTGTGTGAGAGAAATTTTGTAAAATGTAAGTGAGTCTAGGGTTGGATCAGTTGGAAAACCCCTTGCCTCTTAACATAGAGGTCAAGGGTTCGATCCTCACTCCCTACAAAAGGCCTGAGGTCCTTTCTACCTTAGGTAGAACCGGAAACAGCCTCTCTACCTTAGGTAGGGGTATGGTTGTCTACATCTCAACCTCCCCCATACACCGTGGAAGACGGTATTGGGACCCATAACCCGTGGAAGACGGTATTGGGAGTTACTTTACTTTACTTTTTTGTTTGTGCCCGCAAGTTAGATTATACAAAATTGTCATATATGTAAAAATAATTTGGTTCATGCTTTTGGTCATGTCAATTTCTTAATATTTTTTTGTATATTTTTTTATTTGTTTCCCATTCGACGTTTAATCTAAGAAGTTAGCTTATATCTTATATATATTTCGATGTTTATTTACCAATATATCCATTAGAAAAGATACGGCCATGTGTAACAAGTGTCTAAAAAGGTGGTTGTGGACGCTAAGGACGCGTCATCACTAAAAGTTCCCTCACATCGACGCATTGGTCAATCACAAAATAGAAAAGTCAGTCGTTTGACTAATGAGTTGTGATTTTGATTGCGTGTGAAAAGTGGTGAAGATGGTAAAGATGTAGTGAAGATGGTTGTGTGTGAGAGTGTGAGTTATATGAGGTATATATACGTATAATTGATGTATGTTTTGATAGTAATGTTGTTTGTCTTATTATACTATGTCGGTGGTGGATATTAAGAAGTTGATGAGGCATTGAGTTGACGGTTGTATTTGCGGTCACCATTACACCTAGCTTAAGATCACAAGATTTTATTTTATGTAACACGCGAAAAAAAAATAAGTCAATGACAACAACAAAACCCAATCCTGCCATAGCAATGTATGAGGGAGGTAATATATAAACAGTCACACTTCCAGCAAGTGTGTGTGTGTGCGCGCACGCAAACAGACTTTATGTATGGTGTGTGTGGAGATGGAAAAGACAATGATATAAAAGAAATCATATAAAACAAAAACATATAAGTGTGTAAAGATATAAACGTATATCGAAGAAAAACATGAGAGCATGCCAGTAAATATATGAAAAATATAGCACTACGGGCAAATAAAGATCAAATTTCAAAAAACAACATATAAGAAGATAAATCAAGACAATCAAAACATTAAAAGCAAAAAAAAAAAAAAAAAAAAAACATACAAGTATAAAAATAAAACACGCGTGAAAATGATATAGACATATATGAGATATAATCTTAACTGCTTATAATGGAAAAACAGTCAAATGTAAAAAGTGAAAACTGAATTTTCGATCAATGCCAATAATGCCCTTGTAAAATTGAATTGGTCAACGCCCTTATTGCTTGCGTTTGAAAATACCCCTTGACATACAGAATTTTCGAATTGAGAAAACTAATATTGCTTCTTATCATCATCCTGTAAACGAATTAAGGAAACTAATCTTAACTACATATCTATTCTACATATAAATATCAAACCTTGAAAAGTGAAATGTTGAAAGTCAATGGTGAGAGAAATACATAGTATAATTAATACTCATATTAAAACAGCTTATTACATAAAAGTACAATAATTTATTCACATTATACAACCAATTAAAAGCATATCTACCAAATTAAAATACCCTTACTAAAAAGTACAATAAAATTTTCACAATGTATTAAACAAACTACGACATAATCTAAAAATTTTCTAAAGAAAACTATTAATCCACATCGAAAACCGGGATGCTTCAAACCTGGCGGGTTGACCCGGCTTAATTTGACCCATTTTCGACCCAATCTGTCGGCTTGATTCGGTTTAAATCGATCCATTTTTCGACCAGAACGGTTTAACCCGTTGAACCACCCGGGTCGAACCGGATATCAAAACATTATGTTTAATCCCCAAATCTTCAAACTTTTATTACTTTTAGTTTATAACCCATAAACCTTTTTTTATCACTAAACGATCTATCGCTATAAAATTCCGTTGCTATGCACGGGTACTCGTCTAGTCTTTTGAACACATAAGGAATAAAGTAGCGAATATATATAAGCCGTAAAAGCATGAATTCCTATACGGATGAACTCGTAGAAGGCTAAATGACTATCCACTCGATATATATAAGTCGTGTAATATACTTCAAAATGCGATTTAAAAAATACTGTAGAAAAAAATTGTTTTGGATGAACAAAGCACGTGACTTGACAAAAGTAGGATATGCCTCTGACAACAAAAGCACGTGCTTCACATGCTGTTGGATCTATGGAGTGTCTATGATTAACTTCTTTTCTCACATCATAATAATTCCATCATCTTCACTTACAAATAATACATGTACAGGTGATCGATCTACTACTATCTATTGAGTCATGCAAAAAATAATAAAAATACTGCAATTTGGAAGATATAACTTCATAGTACATACAAAAGCTTATCATTGTGTGTTGTTTATTTTTATACTAATTGTCACTATTACAAATTATTGGCAGAAAAATTCTAATAAAAATCATCCTCTTTAGGGATTTCTAAGGGTGATTTTCAGAAAAGTTCGGAATTTTCAAAGATGTAAATATTTGCCAATAGCTTCGGACGGTAATATTTGTCAATTTCCACATACTACATGGATGATTTTTACAGTTTACGCAAGCGTAAATGATTTTGAACAATTTACATATCGATCTACATAATTGTGTTCGAGTCTTCGAGGTAGTAACTAGTTAACCAAATATTTTGCCTCTTCGTAAATATATTAATTTGGTCAAATATGGTATAATCAGATGTCACTATAGAATGCGAAATGGTTGAGGAATTATTGCACGCGATGATAACTTTGGTGTTTTGGTCTTACAAGATATCTGACAATAACTTTCATACATTTGACATCACAAACGTTACTGTCAAATTAAATAAGCTCTTAGAAAAGGCTCATGTTGGTCGACTTCTTACTTTTCTAGTATTAGAAGATGTATCAAGAAAAGTATTCCATCCATATACGTAAATATAGACCTCTTATTAGAGATTAAACATATATATTTAACAACTTTTGTGCGTGTGATATTGTGCTAAAGTTGTGTAAAAGTTACAGAATTTTTTGGTACAACAAATTTAATAATTATTTAAAAAAATTGATGATCTTGTCAACAACAATTTGCATTTTGTTTCACTTTCTTTATTGTTGTACAAACGTACATATATGAATAATGAAATTATATGACGACTAGTATGAATATCCTTGTGTTTTGGCCACTTGATGTCTTGCCTTCGTAATGTCTAAATTAAATTATTACAAAATTGATTTGTTATATCAATACTTGAGAATTGTGATCATTGATTTTGACTAGATGCCTTTAGCTTTGAATAATAGCTTCATATATCTTAACTCTTTTTAATTAACTATTTTATGTACGAGTCAACTTCAGCAGAAAATATATTATTATTAATTAAACAAAATGGTTGTAAAGAAAAGTTTTACACTGAAGCGCCAGACAAATAGGCAACAAGCTGCGCCGCTAGCCCTTTTTGAATAGCGAAACTTAATCTTTTAAAAACTACAGTCAACTTTGCTTGTAATTGTATAAATGTTTCGAGGATCGGAGAATTAAAGATTTTTAGAATATAGATGGAGGAAGAATAGTTCTTAGATGTAAGTGCAGATCGGTTTATATATTTCTATAATGATGTAATTTTATAAAATTAGAGCGCTAGAGAAATATTCATGTTTTGGATTAATTGGTTTAGTTTGCCCCTTGATCATGATATACCAAAGACATATATCGTGGTTTGCATGGGATTATAAATATCTTACAATTCTAAAATACAAGCATATATATAGCCATGCATATACATATATGTATTTTTATAACATAGATTCGGAACATAGAGACAAGCATATATATATATATATATATATATATATATATATATATATATATATATATATATATATATATATATATATATATATATATATATATATATATATATATATATATACACACACATTAGAAGCTTGTATTTGCCTCACGTAGAATCGTATGCACATACACAAGAAAATATACACATAACATGCATAATCTCGTGTTTGTTAAAATTGATATAAGCCAAATGCAATGTTGATCTATAACTCAACTCAACTCAACTTTAATTTATCTAAAACTTAACTTAACAAGTCTGATTGAGTATGGGATATGTCATTACTCAAAAAAGATAAAGTGTCAATTGTTTTGCTGTTTTTTAACTCGATGGTGCAAGTGGAACATGCTTTAGCTCTTGAAAACTCCAACCAATTTCTTTATTGCATCAATATCGGTTTCTTATTATCTACTCAAAGTGAGTATGTATATGGTTTGCATATGTGCTAAAGCCTTGTGATAAGATATAGACATATAGTCGTTTGAATGTACCTTGATTGATACTTTCTTGAAAGAACAATATATCATATAAATTAAGTTATCATCAATCATTTAATTGCAGAAATTTTATAATACTTGCTAAAGTTCTCTAGTTTTCAACCCAATAATTTTTTAATATCCAAATAAACAGGTAATTTTTGTAATTTCGAAGTAATTTATCTTTATAAAATCCTTCCATTAAGATTTGGATATCTACTTGCTCACAAGGCCACCACCTAAACCTAGTGCATGTTGAACTTAATGTTAAGGTATGCGTTATAGACATTTATAAAAACATGTGAGATAGTTAATGTCCAGTTTAATTCCACCTTCAATTCTCATCAAAACCGCTTAATATATATTTTACTAAACATGTTACATGATCATGCATGGATCCAATGTACACATGATCCCATAGGATTTTGAATATTCTACGAAGAGAAATTTTAACAAGTTCACTATCACATTATCTTTCGGTATATTATGAGTCTATGACCTTAACAAATGGGGGTGTGAAATCAGTACTCTCGACTACACAGCCATCCATATGAACAGATCGAGTATACAAAATCACGATCGAGATATTTGATTCAGTATACGGATATTGTTAATGTATAACAAACTTTTAAATGCATATTCAATTCGAACTATGTCCTTGCAGAACATATGAGCATAACTTTCGCAAGAATTATATATAGGATAGGTTATTGGTCTCAAATGGAAACTAATATTTCAATCGCAATTTCATTAAGAATGAATCAACTAGCTGGAGGTAAGAAAAACAAGAAAATTTGCAATATTAGTGCAAGCCAAAATTGAGTTTTGATTCTATCTAAACCAAATTTCTTCTCCTATGTAAAATTCACTAATAAGAGAAAATTTTGGTGCTTCTTTAAGAGTGTCTTTACGTGAGATCTAATAATTTGTACATTTAAGCCTTTTGAAATAAACAATACATGTGGTCATGGCTCCATGCTCAACGGATTCCATACCACATCACATGTGAGCTATTATCTCTTTCTGTTTCCCATCTTAGAGAGTTTTATTAGCACATTTGTTGCTGGCATTTTGGTTAATGGCTTTACTTTTTCTATTTTTCAATTGAGATATACGAACATAAAGTCAATTATTTACGATATTTTATCCAGGGAATAAGGCTTTACTATGTCAGGTTGGATCAAAGTACTTACTTGATTACATATTCAATTTTCAAGCTGTATGTTTAGTACAACGCAGTATAAATGTGAGACATATTTAATATGTCTAGTTCACAAAATCTATAAAAGACCAGTAAAACCCATTAAATCACAAACGAGCAACATTAAAGTATGGTTGGTGCATGAGTTGTGAGACGTAAACTTTTTCCCCCCTTAAACAGTGTGCTCCCGTTAAAAAAAAAAAAAAAAAAAAAAAAAAAAAAAAAAGCCTAGTTTTGCTGACTAGCAAGTGATTAAACTTCTATTCCAAATCAGTAAAAGCTAAACAAAAACAATTTATTTTAAGTATTGTTATTATGATACACTAGTTATAATACCTGTGCACGCACAGGGTTTTTTAAAATTTCTTTTTTATTATATATTATTATCGATTAAGAAATGAATCACTTAATATGTTTCAAATGGTTTTACTTGGTGGTCTAAAAATAAAAAATCATATGTATATATTTTATAATCTACCTATTATTTTAGGAGAATACTTTTGGATTAAAAACAATATTTTATTATTCATCAAAATTACATGATAATACTTGACTTGCATAAGATGTTAGTAATATATGCTTTTAGTTTTGCAAACCCGTGCTAACAATTTATGATGTGTTTTGTAATTCTGGTTTTACTTATATTTTCGTTAAAATATGTAATATATTTAAATAGCTTTAAAAATTGATTCATTTCTTTGATTATGAATAACCATCATACCAACCTTTCACTTTAGTAAATTATAAATACATGAAAAAAAATGAAAAAGAATACATTCGCAAGTCTTTTAGGATTGTTTGAATCCTTACCGACCTTTCACTTTAGTGCAATTTTTTTCACAATTGGCATAAATCATCAAGGTAAAAGACACCCATATTTTAGACCGTTGGTTGACACCCATAGTGTTATCAGTGACAGCAAGCACATGCTAAGTTTCATTAACTCAAAGACATATGCTAAGAATCCTACCATAAAATTCCCCATATATGCACTAAAACACATCTTTGGTACATTAAAATACATTCATGTATTATCTAAATCAGCAACTCAACTTAATTATACATTCATACCTTGAGCAGGCGTAGAAAATCCTTCCACGACAATCATGTGTTGATACTTAATCCTCCTTTAAAAAACGCACACAACAAATTGCATTACATTTTAATGTGTGCGATAAGATCATAAAACTGCAAACACCATTAACATGTTGCATTATAGTGAGGATAACAACAAAGTTAGTAATAACATCAAATAAGAAAACTTCATATTAGAATGTTGGTTATGCTTATTAAAAGTGCTT
Source organism: Artemisia argyi (assembly GCA_030686995.1). Lineage (NCBI taxonomy): Eukaryota > Viridiplantae > Streptophyta > Magnoliopsida > Asterales > Asteraceae > Artemisia > Artemisia argyi. Next base: position 144,471,517 of record CM060681.1, read on the forward strand.
ATTGGCTTATTCAATTACTATAACTCAATAAGTTTATGATAAAACTATAAGCTTTTTTGAGAAGCTTAATAAAAAACCCCTGAATTCACAACTAATTCTATCATAGCTTAGTGTGTTTATAGTAAAAATACAAATATTAAGTGTAGAAGTTTTCAATAAAACATTAAAAAAAGTTACTAAAAGTTGGTGTGTATAAAAAAAGGTAAATCTTAAAAAATGTTACTAAAAACTATCAGCTAGATAAGGCATAAGTCAAAGTTCTGTTGAAGTCTCTTTCGGATTCTGTTCAGAAGCAAAAAGAGGTTAACACATAAATCATAAGTATAGAAGAATGGTTGTATCTCACATCCATAATTACCAACTAAATAACATTATCGCAGTATAGTAACGTAATAACATGATTAAAAACTATATATACTTGCTTAATAATTCTCATATACATAATTTTAATTCCTTTACAACAGCCGATTATTGCATTTTTTTTAGGAGGTGATTGTTATCAAATAAGGATTGTGATGCGTGCATTTTTTTTAATAATTTAAAGAGAACACCTTCTAAATTAAACAATGACTATCTAACCCATGTGTTTGTTTGTTTGTTTTTTAATAATTAGCTTTGTATAACGTTTTTAACTGACAGACATGTTGAGGTTGAGATTGAGGTTGTTGTTTAACTTTAACTATTGATATCATGTTGTACAAAATGTGTGGGTTTAGTAGCACATAATGAGCACTGATAAAGTTAAAATATGTTCCATAAAGTTTTTAAAATGTTTTTATAGATATCCATATATAAATTTCAAATAATAATTTCATGAGTCGTTGTTATAAGTAGAATCGCGTATATTTATTTTCATATCACACTAACCCATGCTTAGTATTTGATATTTATATTCCTGTTAATAATAATTTAGCCGTATTTAATATTCAAACTCATGTACGTATAAATTAAACTTTTAAATAAAATAACATGAGTCCTTATTTAAAAAAATATTCTAAAAAATTCAAAAACTAACATTAGTTTAAAAAATATTTAATGTGTATTAAAACTAATTCGCATATTTACCAAATTTGGTAATGTTAATGGATGAAAGTCTAAAAATTAATATTAATACTCATGCAATTTTAAACAAAGTTAATACTATAAAGTATAGAGGGTATAAAGTGTAAGGTGTTATTTGTTTTTTTCCTAAAGTTATTAAAAAACATGGAAACTTGTAATTTACACTTATCTTTATATAATTTATTTAAAATTCAACCACAAAACTTTATTAATTACTTCCTCTTTTGTTAAGTTTTTGTTTTTATAAATTTGACACTTATATTTTTATGCATTTTTTTTCTTAACCAAATTTATTAAGTTTGACCAAAATCAATCTAATTTTGACTTTTTATTGACTAATCATATTGCTCGATTTCGCTTACATGGCAAAATTGAGCTCTCCTATTGGTTTAATTTTTTTTTTTTTTCAATAAAAAGGGTTTTACAAAAAAACTCCAAAATTATGTAATTCTTTTATTATATAAAACATTAAACTCCATCGATCTGCGAACAATACGCTATTTGAATTTTGAAGTCTAAGAGTTTGACTTAGTATTTCACAAAATGAGGCTTTCTATCATTTTTAATGTGTTCTCGAACATCATAGATTAGCTACTAGGCCTAATATCCTAAATGGTGAAATCAATATTTCTTGGACTTTATGTCCTTTATGCGAGATAGAAGAAGAATCAGTTGAGCATTATTGGCTTCTAAAATGTTGGAGCGTTATTTTGTAGCGGAGTTATATGGCTTTGTTCCTTGGTTTGGTATTCTTGATATAGCTTGAGGCTCGGTTCGAAATCTAAACTGCCCCTCTTAACAAAAATATTGAATGGTGTTTGTTAAATGCACTTTATGCTTGATTGAAAGTGGAGAAACAAGGTGATTTGATACTTCCTTGACTTTGCTTGCATGTGTAAAAACTGTGGATATCTTTAAAAGAAAATCGTGGTGTAAATTGTTCATAAGCTTGAAAATACCACATACACCTACCCGGCTTGTCTTGAAAGTAAATATGGTAATAATCATAGTTGTTTATATGATTTTTAAAGGGTAAAAATGTGACTAAAATGGGTTTTTTTTTTTTTTTTTTTTTTTTTTAATTATTTTATTATTTTTTTTTTTTATTTTTTTCAATATACGCACTGGAACTAGCCGTTAAAAAAATGAATAACACGGCTGTTACGTTCGGCGCGAGAACCTATGACGCCATGTCTTGTGTGTGTTTGAGATTATATGTTCGCGTTATTGGTCGGCGTGAGGCGAAAGACGTCCCGTACCGGGTGCTCTTAGTGATAGTGCAAAAACGACACATAGTACTATTAAATCCCAAAGTGGAAAGATGATTATGATTATAACCCATATGATGATGGTTACTGCGAAGATTTGACTGATTAGCAATTAGCTATTTGTGATACCTTTGATATAAAGGTTTGTGATCGTGTTAGACGTTCGTAGTGTTATAGGGTAGTTTTCATAAGTTTTGTTTTGTAATACTTATGATATGTTTAGTTTAAAGTAGAAATGGTGCGTTTGTTTTTTCGTATTTGTAACGGATTGAGATGTAAATTCACTCACATCTTATGTATTTAAATGTTTTTTTGATGTAATAAAATTTACCGAGTTTATGAAACACCTTTTACTCAGCCAAAAAATAAAATAAAAATGGTAAAAGTAAAATTGGTAATAGTGTAAACTTTATATTGTGTAAGGTAAATATAAAAGTTAGCTTTGTTCAGAAAAAATAAGATATAAAAGTTAGCTTAAAAGTTGAAACATACAATTTTTTGCTAATTTACTGTTTTAATCTGTTATTATATGAACTAGATGTGTTTTACTTTAAGTAATCATTTTAGTTTTCTTTTTCGCGAGAACAAAAGTACTCCAGGTTTTCTTTAATAGATTTTTTTCGGAACGATTTTTTAATAGAATTGGGATCTAAGCAAATGTGACTTCCCTTTTTAGTAAAAGAAATACGTTAAAACATGGAGGGAAAAAGTGGCATCGTATTCTGCACTCGCGTCTCGGAGCGTGGATTTTGTGTTTTCCCAGGTAAGATAAACCAATGCCTTGGGTGGTCTCTTCGAGTAGTGATATGTCAGCAAATTGGATAAACCAAGGAGAATTGAGTAAACAATACAGTAGTACTCTCAACTTGAAATTTAATATGTTAAAAATCTTAAGAATGAATTTATAAAGGTAGTCCTCATGGTATAGCAAAAGTATCAAGTATACAGTTTGTACAATTTAGTATCGAAATGTTACTTTGGATGTTCACTTCCTTGTAATTTAAGCTATATCCTTCAAGGCGTATTGGAATACTCACGTTGCGAGAAGTGTTGTGTTAGGACTCCAAGTGTGACTAGACGAACATGTCCCATTTACGTGCCTAATCCTTAAAATCGAAGTCGAGAGATTGGAGTTTCAAGAACGTAACACATCAAATCTTATGTTATAAATGACTCCATCAGCCGAAAACTCATGTCTTTAGACAAATTTTACACTTAATAAACACTAATAAGATAATGCGGATTATCATTTTTGGTTAGAATGATAAGCTAGTCAATCATTGTCTTATCTATCCTATAATGGAATAAATTGGTTTAAACATAACAATGATGCAATAACCACATAATTAGCGTATACGACTCAATGAATACAACTTAAATAAAATTATTTCATAATGCAAGATGGAGACGACGAAAGAGATACGTAAATAAAGTTAAGCTAGTGAAATATTTTACTCAAATGACTTTATCTCAACATAGCCTATTGCTTTTCATATCTTATCTCCTGCTATCATGTTTCTAATGAATACTAAAGGCGGATAAATATATTTTGCGACTCAAACATAGTTTTTGAAACTCATAAAATACTATGTTTGAATTAGTTATTAGTTACGACTTGGTCATAATATATGCCAAAGAATGAAGGCAAAATGGTCGTCTACTAGAGCCTGCCATAAGTTCCATAGAGATAAAGCAAAACAAGGGAGATTTCAACATTTCCAGTGGCAACGATTTCGATTTTAGCAAAGCTTGATAAGAGTATCATCTTTCTTTTGTATTGTTCTAAAGTTCGCTTCGAAATTATGATATTATATAGAGTGAATTACACCGTTCATCCGTGTGGTTATATCAAAATCACTAGTTTCGTCCCTCGATTTTATTTTTTGCATGAACCGTTCTTAGGTTGAAAACTTGAACACCAACTGTCCTTATCGATAACACCAACGGTCCTTATCCATTGAAAATTGGTGATTTTGACATAACCACATAGACGAACAGTGTAAGTTACTCAAATATATACTAGATATTTTATTATTATGAGATTAAAGCATACTAGTATCTTAATCGAGAGTTTTTCTATACAAATAATCTCACCTCACAACTTTAACCACTCATGTCTTTCGTCACACACGATCATCAAATTTTTATGTGTGTTGTGCATGGTTCTATGTGTTTTTTTACATGTGTTGGTCCCCATGCTCCACCGAGTATTCGAGTGTAGGGATGGCAATTTGTGTCGGGTCTAGGTTGGCGGGTTCGGGTTTGCAGTCCATACATCTCAACTATAAACCGATTGATTTATGTAATCGTGTTGAGAAGTACAACCATAACATGAACATGTTTATTAAACGGGTTACTCATGTCGACCCGTTTATAAATTGAACCGGATTTTCAATATATACACAAAATATTATAAGGTGAAAAGTTTGAACCCTTTTAAGATAAATATTCACCTTATAATATTTTTTGTGCATTTTGTGTGTTGATCAGATACAGGCCCAAATCTCCAACAAGATCCGTTGGAGTTTTGAGGAGAATGTGGCAGGTGGTTTTGTTTCACAACATAACCAACAATTTGGGAAAGGTGCATCAACTTCATCTGATGCACCAAGATTTGTTGAGCAACAAGAATATCAACCTCAGATGACTCAATTTGGGCTAGGTTATGAACAAGATGCGAGTTGGAACGGTGTAACCTCCCATAATTTTCCCATACGATTAGTAAATATCAATAATTGAATAAAAGAACGTTACGTTATTTAAATATCATTTTTACGGGGAACAAAAATTTTTTTTTATATGCATGACATATTATATGAACCACTACGACATTTATGATTGACCAATTGCCTAGGAACGATGCTTACACACAACCTCGATAATCTATAAATATCGCGAATAATATAATAAACTTAAAACGTTTATATTTTATAAATATACGTTTCGTATATTTACCGTACAATATTTATATATTTAAAACATTTATAATTAAAATTATACGTTTCGTTTATTTAACGTACACTATTTATATAATCCCGGAGCCTACGAAAATTCCCGAGATTACTCACTAATATTGTTGGACCGTAACCCGACTCTCGAAACTCACGAACTGGGCCCACGTGACCCTATGGGCCACTTAAAATCCAACAGCCAACCAAACGGACCACCTTTCCTTTCTTTTCTTTCTTTCTTTTGTGTTGGGCCTGATCCACGCCAAGCAGCCCACCAGACTTAAAGCCCAGCGTGGGTTTTGATTATATTTCCTTGTTTTCTTTTGTTTCCCAGCCGCGACCCAAGCCACAAACACACCCATTTTCTCTCAATCTCGACACATAACACCCATATATTTTTACATGTCTCGTTCCACCTAGTACCCGAGAATCACGACTGGTAAAAGATGTACCCTCCCTCACTCGTTTACTGCCTTAGAAACGACCCAAGCAAACCTTGAAACAAACCCTTTGGAAATTTCACCCAAACGTGTCATAAGCATTCTTACGAGCCACCCTTGATCCCAAATCCCTACAAACCACCCATACACGTAATATAACTGTCAGAAATTGTCAGGAACATTCAGTTACATGTCTCACACCTTCCTTGTCATTATTCGCTTTGTAACGCTTCGATTGGGTAGAAATGGAGGCAACATGAAATCTTTCAATCGAACTCTCCATTCTCATGTGAACTTGGCAGTGTTCATACACTCTACAACCTCCTATAAAACTTACCTTGTGACCTCAGTACAAAACACACACGCAAACATACCACAAATCTATTTTACGTAAAGATTACAAGTTAATTTGGGACGAACCTTTTGCCCATTGTACGAGGCGTCGAAGGGAGTCAAGAGTACCACGTTTTGCTCGTCTTGCAACCTTGGTGGGTCATATATCGAACCACAATCACCATTTGCCCCAGCTCGATCCATACATACGTTTTTACGCCCCCTTTTGAAGTGAAGTAAGTCTACACGACACCTAATTCATGTTTTCATTTCAATAACTTTCTATTTTTGGCACTTTACTTTGATCCGTTATCTCGTTAAGTAAAAACGTAATATATACTTTTTATTCGACATCCTAAACGTTTAATATACTAGCAATCAAGTGGCATAAAGTTTTGAACTTAAAAATAACATTTACTTAATAAATATCACACGTTTTAAAAGTCATTGGACCTATACGATTTTAGTAAAAACACTTAGAATATTTTTGACTAAGAAACTGTTTTCAGAATCGATTTTAGTCACTTACTTAGCCTCGATTACTTCAAATCTAGACACATAACATATCGATATTAAAACATGAACTCGTTGATAACCTGGCAAACAATTAGGAAACACATTTTGTTCGACCTTATAAGCTTATTTAGACCTTTTGCCCGACCCCTTTTGATCGAGCAAAACCAGTTTTTCTAAAACCTTAAATATTAACAAATGGGCTTATAAGTCCATTAAGCTGTTTTTAAGCTTATTGCATAAGATGATCGTATAAGCTTATTTGTAATGTTTTTGTAACATAAAAACAAGCCCGAGACCAGGCCCAAACCTCTCGTAAGTCCTTTGGATCACAAAACGTTAACGGGCCTTTAAATGAGCTCGTTAAGCCCATATAGTGAAAAATAAGCTTTTTAAGGGAATAAGCTGTTCTAATAAGATCTTTTGAACATTCTAAACTTATTGAAATAATAAAAATGCTAAACTTTGACTTTGGCGAAATTTGGACTAACTTTGCAAAATTTTCATAACCAGGGACTAAAAGTGTAAACTTTGCAAACTTTGGGTCAAAACTGTAATTTCTGATTTTCTGAGTTTAAAACTGTAAATAATGATAATTGGAGTTGAAAAATGTAAATATTGATATTATTTGGACTTAAAATGAAACGATTGTTAACTACGGACTAACGGTGTAAAATTATATTCGTTAGGGTTAAAAGTGTAACTTTGGTAAAACGTAAAGGATTTTCTGTAAATATTATTTTATAAAAATAATATTAATATTTTATATATAAATACACATGTTTAGTATAAAACTCTTATAAATATATACGATATAAATATTCGCGTAACTATAATAAATTTTAACGATATATATATAACGATACGTTTATTTCTTTTCTTTTAAAACTAACATCATAAAACATCGTCTACATACTTCGACTTATTCTTGATGATTTTCCATCGCACATCGAGCATCGATCATTACACTCACAAGTTATATGTATATATAACTTTGTTCTTGAACTTCAAACATTTAAACGAACACGAGTTTTAATAACAAACTGAATGACTAATTGATGCGTGGGAATCGCACCTTGCTTTACCTCTCGAGGGATCTCGAGAAGCTTACAACCCCCACCAGGCAGTGTACCTGATCGTTGTAGTATAGTATAGTGACAAGTACCGGGGGATTGATCGTTCAGCTTAGGAATAGTGTCGCTAGGATTAGAAAACCTAATTTACTAGTTCTAGAGGTGAGGGATGATTATTTTTGTGTTTTTATATTTTTTAGAAAGCAAGTAAAATCTCGGTTTTTGAAGGATTGGGCGGAATTAGTTGCTAGTCAACTAACCCAAAGCTAAGATATATTCAAAATAAAATAATAAAAATGAAAACAAACTAATTATACTAAGGTTGTGAGCAGTAATTGGAGAAATTGTGTTTACTTAGACTTCACTACTCCCTAGATATCTTTTACATGTTAATTACTTGTTATACTTGTATGGATGACGGATTGTATTCCTTAATACCATTCGTGGGGTGGCATACATAACTCCCTAACTCTATGAGCTCTTATCTCCTCCTACACCATGACCCAGCACAACTATAGGGATTGTAAACAGTGGCTCATGCATTAAATACAACCAATAAAGACCTAGTACGCCTCGGTTCATGTTTCTTAAGACGTTCAAGCATGTTACCATTTGGAGATCTGCCAGTTTTCTTAAGCCTAACATATAAATCATTCATCCAAGAACAAGAATAAACAAGTAATCAACACATAATCAACATCTAGGTTTCATTAGATCTAAGCAAACACAAGAGAGATCTAGCCTAGCATAATGGAATTGAGACATGAACAAGAGATGAACAACCAACACATAGACATATTGATTGAATTAGAAGAACACTTATCTCAATTACAATGCAAGGTATCAAGGGTTTGGAACCCTTGAAAAACCTGTAAAAGAGGCACCAAATTCGTCTTTAGGGTTTCACCAAAACTTCTCTCCCTTTTTAATGAAAAAATTAGAAAACTATATATAGGAAAAGTAGGCTGACGACGTCAAGAGTTACTTGTGACGCCGTCACCTCGCCGCCATATACTTCCTCGGACGGCCTTGATCTATTTATGACGGCCTATGTGACGCCGTCACCGACCACGGTATTTTATTCTTGCCACTTTGACGCCGTCACCACCTTCGGTATTTTAATCTTCATGTCTGACGCCGTCAAGATATTACTCTTGACGCCGTCACCTTGTATCTTCAGCATGGAAATTTGGTACTTTGCCGTTTTCTTCACTTTTATGCTCCAAAAACGTCCAAAATGGCTTCTTTTCCAGAATTCACTCTCCAAACACCTAAAATCACAAAAGGAACGATTTAGGGCAATATTTGATCAAATAAAGTCGGATTCGGGCTTAAATGACCCCCTAAAAACGGATCATTTTTCGCCTCATCACTAATATTCGCGATAAAACGAGATTTAGACTATCAACTAAAACATACCATATCTTTTAGGTTGTGTGTGAAGCCGTTGCCTTGCATCGTTGAGATTATGTTACTACCACTACTACTGTGCTACTAAGGTGAGTCATAGCCCCTACTCTTACTTGTTTTACAATGATTTATAAACGTTTTTGGAGGAGATACATGCTTAACTACTGTTTTACTTTTACAAGTATTCATTAATTAAATACATGACTATATTTCATATAAACTTTACTGGTTTACACATTTTTATATCTCATAAGGAAATACCTGCTATAGACATGATTACAAGTGACGGTTCGACGATATGCTATACTTGATTTCTATTGCCTAAGTACCGATTACCAAAAGTCCCTCGTTCATGCACCTTAATCACCCAAAGGGTGAGCGTAAGTAGTTGTGAATAGATCTATTAGGGATTGACAATCCCCATTTGGTCGCTAGAGGAAAGCCACCAAATGCACGCTATTTGATTTCATAGGTTACTGGTAAATACCTATCTTGAGGGCCACTATTTTACATCATTATTATGGATAATTTTGATGCCTGTTAATCGTTGAGTGTCATGAGCTTAGAGCAATAGAACGGTAGTACTGTAGTCATGATACAGTATTACAACGACTGATGTTTGGGGTGTACAATGCTGTAGCCCACTGTATTATTAAACGATGAGATTGTGCTCACTATATAGCAGGAAAACTATTAATAATTGGCAAACGAACAAACTATTTTGGTGTTGACCCGGTTAGGTCAAACAAACTACTATTTTAGTGTTGACCCGGTGAAGGGCAAACCAACGGACTATTTTTGAATTAATAAGGAAATCACTCATTTTCTGATTTTGATAAATCAACGATTTAAACTATGAACACTATGGATTTTCTCACACTTTAATTGGATAATCAACTGTTATTATAACTTCTATGGAATCATAAACTCTTTGATTGTGGAAATCGATATTCGAAACTATAAACTCTATGAACTCACCAACCTTTGTGTTGACACTTTTAGCATGTGTTTATCTCAGGTAACTAAACAAGAAGGAACTTGAAGGCACGGAGTGGGCTTGTAACTCGGCATGGGCTTAAATAAACATTTTGACATATTTCAAATAAACTTGTTGTTTAAATTATGAAACATCTTGATGTCTCGAATATTTGGTATTTTGAATGAATTAAACTTTAAAGCGTCACTTTTGTGTCGTTTTCTAGGATTGTGACAAAGATCCTCGAAGTAACACCCAAAAAGTCTTCCGCTGACATTTTAAGTCTTCCGCTGACGTGATGATTTTGGTGGTGTTTCAGATTGGCATCAGAGCTACAGTTATAGAGAACCAAGTGTTTTGAACATTGGACTATAACTACACTTTTAAAACGGACCACTTTTACAAAATACCACCTTATGCCCTCCGTGCCTACGCGTTTCCAACATCTGGTAGAGACATTACTTTTACATGATTTCGTATATATGTTAACATGTTATGAATATGCTAATGACTTATATTTACTAATCGGGATTATTACAAATACCATGTCTTCATATTCCCACCCTATTGTCTTGTCATCGGATTTATAGGCTTCCCCTTCGACATCACCTGATCCAATTCACCGAAATAGGAAAAATTCGACAACTTCAGCCATATGAAGCAAATTTTTCTTATATCACTACCAGCTCTTGTCATACCACCACCGGAATCAGTTGTGCCACCACCACTTACACCACCTGTGCTATCACCATCACCACCTACTAGCTTCTACCAATAGATCCATGAACTTCTTAATAGAGCAGAACTATAGGCATTTTTGAATGCACATCCCTTGTTCGACGAATTTGATCGGCATTTCGTGCTATATAAGCATATCTTCACTCAATGTCATTAGGACTATTCTTACCCATACCATGAACTAAAGCGAGTCCAATCCATCTTCCTTCCCTGAATAGGCTGTATCCCCTACATTCGCTTCGCCCTCCGCTACTGCGCAAAGATTTTGATCCCCCGTTTAATGAGTCATGAAAACACTACCTTAGGTTTAGACATATTGATTCCAATAAAAAGCCAAATAGGGAGTTTTGCGTGTGCCTGCTATAGTAAGAGTAAAGGAAAAGCTTGAAAAGCATACTTGTATTAACAACGGAAAGAGATTCCTTCAGCGATTCAACCTTACATCCACATAGGAATTCTTTGCATAAAAAAAAAAAAAAAAAAAAAAAAAAAAAAAAGAAAAAAAAAAAAACCCAAATAGTCCTCTTAGTATCGAAACCTTCTTTTAACTTGTCAAGAAACATAAATAAACTGAAAGACTTTAGACCTCCCACCAAAACAAAAGCTGAAATTCAGCAACCTTCTCTACGTTTATCACTTTTATCCGAAACCCTCATCGTTAAATATCTGTTGCAGACAAATCCTTGTCTAAATGGATAAGTTGCCCCACAGATTTTCACGGAACAATAAAATGTGAACAATAGTTATTTTCCAAACACAATAGAATAACAATCTTCATTCAGAATGAAATTGTTTCTCAAGTCAAGACAACGCCACTAGTTAGAGCTACTCAACAATTATGACTGTGAGATATGTTATCACCCAAGAAGAAGCTAATGTAGTAGCAGATATGTTAAGCTTGAAAGAACAATTAAAACCACTCAGGATTAGGAATAACTATTTATTCACCCTTTCATCACACTATACCCTTGCTGGCAGATAGACTTGCCGACATGAGAATCGAATCGATACTATTACCGACACCCTCAACGACTTTCTTCGTGAACACGTCAAGACGCTTACAGATAAGATTGAGAACTTCGTAATTGACCAGTTAGCTATGAAGGCTGTATTTGAACAGATGAATACTCAGTTTTGGGAATCAATGGAGTTTATAGGATCATTGTGTGGAGCCAACACTTCAACAGAAATAATGATGGGAGCCCTGGACCGTGAAATTGAGAGGATTGACATGGAGAATGTATATCTTAGGCAAGCCTTACAAAATCCCTAACAAGGGAAAGAGCAAGAGATCGAACCATCGAAACTGTAACCACTACCATTCAAGAACTCCAAAACCATATGGACAAAACCTTAGGAAAACCATGAATCTGAGACTTGTCAGTTTAACAAACCAATATTCTATTAATAAGGAATCTTGTCATATGATGTTTTGTAAACATTCAAACAAGTATTAATAAATGTTGTAATGACATCGATTTATGTTTGTCCTTCCGACATGATGTGACACATCTTAACTTAAATTTCTCATTGACTAAGTTGTTATGACTATAACCTATTCTTGGTTGTATTAGAGGTATTCTAACTTCACCTGGTCATTATGGAATTCTAAAACATACGTCTTTCTTCCGTCGATGATAGTAACATAGCTAGAACTAAAAGAACAACCACAACCACTACGCCAACAAACCCCGAAGTTATGACCCCAGCAACGATACATCAAGCAATTGCTGATGGTGTCAATGCCGTCTTAACCAAACAAGCCCGCCAAAAGGAGATACTGGCGCACAAATGGCTGGAAACGCGACACCCGCACCTCGTTACTACACCTATAAGGACTTTATAGCATGCCAACCCACATACTTCAAAGGTACCGAAGGGATATCCAAATTAGCCCAATGGTTTGAGCGATGTGAAACGGTCTTCCAAAGAAGTAGATGCTCAGAAAACAACAAAGTTAGCTTCGCAACGGGAACTCTAATACAAGATGCCCTATCTTGGTGGAATACTATTGTTCAGACTCTAGGAGCAACGACAACATATCAACTGTCATGGATTAAATTCAAGACCAAGATATTAAAGAAGTATTGTCCTCATTCGGAATTGAGGAAGCTTGAGGATGAGTTCTATGTGTTGGTTGTAAAGGAAATCGATCTGAGAACTTACAACCAAAGATTTCAGGAACTTAAGATACTATGCCCATCGATGGTGCCTGACCTTGAGAAAACTTTGGAGAAGTACGTCGAAGGACTCCCTAGAAACATTGAAGGAGATGTCACCTCATCAAACCCGCCAACCCTAGAAGCAGCAATGAAACTTGCTCAAAAACTATTGGACCAAGAGGTCAAATGAAATGAGCTCAAGAGGAAACTCGATAATAAAAGAATCACCCATCACCACGACAACAACCATCATGGAAACACCAACAATCACCGCAACAACAACAACAACAACAACAAACCTCGCAACAACAACAACGGAAAATGGAAAAATAACCAGGGAGGTTATAGTAACAACCAACACCATAATGTTAATCGCCATCAACAACAGAATAGGAAACAAAGGGCTGCAATAGGATATGTGGCAACACAAGCACAAGGCAAAGGTTGTGCGGGAACCCAACCACTATGTAGTCGATATAAGTATCATCACTCGAGTCCTTGCCCTGCTATGTGCTACAACTATCAAAAACCGAGACACCTTACTAGGGACTGTAAAGGCCAAACTATGATTACATGTTTTGGATGTGGAGAGCAAGGACACTATAGAAACCAATGTCCCAAAACTAAGATCAACAAATCGAGGTCGCTCGTGGGAGAGCGTATATGCTAGAAGCTGGAGAAGCTCACCAGGGTCTCAACAACGCAACAGACTGATGAAGTATAGAATTTAACCGTCCGAATTTCCTTAAGCACTTGGTTGTACTAAGTAATGTCACCTTTAAGTGTTCGTCTTTCTCACGACTTAGGTCTACTTTCTGTTCAATAAGCGACTCGCTGTGATATTTCCTCATCGATTGTGCTATCTAGTTCTTCCTGAAATCCATTTTATCCGCTCCTACTACTCTAACTATCCTTTCATTTATGACATGACCAAAATCCATTTCGACATTAAACCGACGAACTATTTTAGTATTGACTAGGTTAGAGCAATCACTCATACCTTGATTTAGGAAATCAACCGTTTGACTTATAAACTCTACGAACCAACAACTAGACCGGACATCATACGGGTCGATTGGTCCAAGCATTGCATTATTACTCGTAAATTATACATAGCCTGATCACCTATGTCTAATTTAGGAAGAATCATGCAATGAAGGGAACAATGGTCTCTAGGGTGTAAGTAAGTTATACTTGAGATATAGGATTTCTAAGGAACACGAAGACCAGATTCGCACCAAGTACCCACATCTTTACCCTAGACACCCGTGGCAACTATCTTAGACTAGAATTCCGGGACGGAATTCCCTGTAATAGGTAGGTAATGTAACCTCCCATAATTTTCCCATACGATTAGTAAATATCAATAATTGAATAAAAGAACGTTACGTTATTTAAATACCATTTTTACGGGGAACAATTTTTTTTTTATATGTATGACATATTATATGAACCACTACGACATTTATGATTGACCAATTGCCTAGGAACGATGCTTACACACAACCTCGATAATCTATAAATATCGCGAATAATATAATAAACTTAAAACGTTCATATTTTATAAATATACGTTTCGTATATTTACCGTACAATATTTATATATTTAAAACATTTATAATTAAAATTATACGTTTCGTTTATTTAACGTACACTATTTATATAATCGCGGAGCCTGCGAAAATTCCCGAGATTACTCACTAATATTGTTGGACCGTAACCCGACTCTCGAAACTCACGAACTGGGCCCACGTGACCCTATGGGCCACTTAAAATCCAACAGCCAACCAAACGGACCACCTTTCCTTTCTTTTCTTTCTTTCTTTTGTGTTGGGCCTGATCCACGCCAAGCAGCCCACCAGACTTAAAGCCCAGCGTGGGTTTTGGTTATATTTCCTTGTTTTCTTTTGTTTCCCAGCCGCGACCCAAGCCACAAACACACCCATTTTCTCTCAATCTCGACACATAACACCCATATATTTTTACATGTCTCGTTCCACCTAGTACCCGAGAATCACGACTGGTAAAAGATGTACCCTCTCTCACTCGTTTACTGCCTTACAAACGACCCAAGCAAACCTTGAAACAAACCCTTTGGAAATTTCACCCAAACGTGTCATAAGCATTCTTACGAGCCACCCTTGATCCCCAATCCCTACAAACCACCCATACACGTAATATAACTGTCAGAAATTGTCAGGAACATTCAGTTACATGTCTCACACCTTCCTTGTCATTATTCGCTTTGTAACGCTTCGATTGGGTAGAAATGGAGGCAACATGAAATCTTTCAATCGAACTCTCCATTCTCATGTGAACTTGGCAGTGTTCATACACTCTACAACCTCCTATAAAACTTACCTTGTGACCTCAGTACAAAACACACACGCAAACATACCACAAATCTATTTTACGTAAAGATTACAAGTTAATTTGGGACGAACCTTTTGCCCATTGTACGAGGCGTCGAAGGGAGTCAAGAGTACCACGTTTTGCTCGTCTTGCAACCTTGGTGGGTCATATATCGAACTACAATCACCATTTGCCCCAGCTCGATCCATACATACGTTTTTACGCCCCCTTTTGAAGTAAAGTAAGTCTACACGACACCTAATTCATGTTTTCATTTCAATAACTTTCTATTTTTGGCACTTTACTTTGATCCGTTATCTCGTTAAGTAAAAACGTAATATATACTTTTTATTCGACATCCTAAACGTTTAATATACTAGCTATCAAGTGGCACAAAGTTTTGAACTTAAAAATAACATTTACTTAATAAATATCACACGTTTTAAAAGTCATTGGACCTATACGATTTTAGTAAAAACACTTAGAATATTTTTGACTAAGAAACTGTTTTCAGAATCGATTTTAGTCACTTACTTAGCCTCGATTACTTCAAATCTAGACACATAACATATCGATATTAAAACATGAACTCGTTGACAACCTGGCAAACAATTAGGAAACACATTTTGTTCGACCTTATAAGCTTATTTAGACCTTTTGCCCGACCCCTTTTGATCGAGCAAAACCAGTTTTTCTAAAACCTTAAATATTAACAAATGGGCTTATAAGTCCATTAAGCTGTTTTTAAGCTTATTGCATAAGGTGATCGTATAAGCTTATTTGTAATGTTTTTGTAACATAAAAACAAGCCCGAGACCAGGCCCAAACCTCTCGTAAGTCCTTTGGATCACAAAACGTTAGCGGGCCTTTAAATGAGCTCGTTAAGCCCATATAGTGAAAAATAAGCTTTTTAAGGGAATAAGCTGTTCTAATAAGCTCTTTTGAACATTCTGAACTTATTGAAATAATAAAAATGATAAACTTTGACTTTGGCAAAATTTGGACTAACTTTGCAAAATTTTCATAACCAGGGACTAAAAGTGTAAACTTTGCAAACTTTGGGTCAAAACTGTAATTTCTGATTTTCTGAGTTTAAAACTGTAAATAATGATAATTGGAGTTGAAAAATGTAAATATTGATATTATTTGGACTTAAAATGAAACGATTGTTAACTACGGACTAACGGTGTAAAATTATATTCGTTAGGGTTAAAAGTGTAACTTTGGTAAAACGTAAAGGATTTTCGGTAAATATTATTTTATAAAAATAATATTAATATTTTATATATAAATACACATGTTTAGTATAAAACTCTTATAAATATATACGATATAAATATTCGCGTAACTATAATAAATTTTAACGATATATATATAACGATACGTTTATTTCTTTTCTTTTAAAACTAACATCATAAAACATCGTCTACATACTTCGACTTATTCTTGATGATTTTCCATCGCACATCGAGCATCGATCATTACACTCACAAGTTATATGTATATATAACTTTGTTCTTGAACTTCAAACATTTAAACGAACACGAGTTTTAATAACAAACTGAATGACTAATATTCGCGATAAAACGAGATTTAGACTATCAACTAAAACATACCAGATCTTTTAAGTTGTGTGTGAAGCCGTTGCCTTGCATCGTTGAGATTATGTTACTACCACTACTACTGTGCTACTAAGGTGAGTCATAGCCCCTACTCTTACTTGTTTTACAATGATTTATAAACGTTTTTGGAGGAGATACATGCTTAACTACTGTTTTACTTTTACAAGTATTCATTAATTAAATACATGACTATATTTCATATAAACTTTACTGGTTTACACATTTTTATATCTCATAAGGAAATACCTGCTATAGACATGATTACAAGTGACGGTTCGACGATATGCTATACTTGATTTCTATTGCCTAAGTACCGATTACCAAAAGTCCCTCGTTCATGCACCTTAATCACCCAAAGGGTGAGCGTAAGTAGTTGTGAATAGATCTATTAGGGATTGACAATCCCCATTTGGTCGCTAGAGGAAAGCCACCAAATGCACGCTATTTGATTTCATAGGTTACTGGTAAATACCTATCTTGAGGGCCACTATTTTACATCATTATTATGGATAATTTTGATGCCTGTTAATCGTTGAGTGTCATGAGCTTAGAGCAATAGAACGGTAGTACTGTAGTCATGATACAGTATTACAACGACTGATGTTTGGGGTGTACAATGCTGTAGCCCACTGTATTATTAAACGATGAGATTGTGCTCACTATATAGCAGGAAAACTATTAATAATTGGCAAACAAACAAACTATTTTGGTGTTGACCCGGTTAGGTCAAACAAACTACTATTTTAGTGTTGACCCGGTGAAGGGCAAACCAACGGACTATTTTTGAATTAATAAGGAAATCACTCATTTTCTGATTTTGATAAATCAACGATTTAAACTATGAACACTATGGATTTTCTCACACTTTAATTGGATAATCAACTGTTATTATAACTTCTATGGAATCATAAACTCTTTGATTGTGGAAATCGATATTCGAAACTATAAACTCTATGAACTCACCAACCTTTGTATTGACACTTTTAGCATGTGTTAATCTCAGTTAACTAAACAAGAAGGAACTTGAAGGCACGGAGTGGGCTTGTAACTCGGCATGGGCTTAAATAAACATTTTGACATATTTCAAATAAACTTGTTGTTTAAATTATGAAACATCTTGATGTCTCGAATATTTGGTATTTTGAATGAATTAAACTTTAAAGCATCACTTTTGTGTCGTTTTCTATGATTGTGACAAAGATCCTCGAAGTAACACCCAAAAAGTCTTCCGCTGACATTTTAAGTCTTCCGCTGACGTGATGGTTTTGGGGGTGTTTCAGATTGGCATCAGAGCTACAGTTATAGAGAACCAAGTGTTTTGAACATTGGACTATAACTACACTTTTAAAACGGACCACTTTTACAAAATACCACCTTATGCCCTCCGTGCCTACGCGTTTCCAACATCTGGTAGAGACATTACTTTTACATGATTTCGTATATATGTTAACATGTTATGAATATGCTAATGACTTATATTTACTAATCGGGATTATTACAAATACCATGTCTTCATATTCCCACCCTATTGTCTTGTCATCGGATTTATAGGCTTCCCCTTCGACATCACCTGATCCAATTCACCGAAATAGGAAAAATTCGACAACTTCAGCCATATGAAGCAAATTCTTCTTATATCACTACCAGCTCTTGTCATACCACTACCGGAATCAGTTGTGCCACCACCTGTGCTATCACCATCACCACCTACTAGCTTCTACCAATGGATCCATGAACTTCATAATAGAGCAGAACTATAGGCATTTTTGAATGCACATCCCTTGTTCGACGAATTTGATCGGCATTTCGTGCTATATAAGCATATCTTCACTCAAAGTCATTAGGACTATTCTTACCCATACCATGAACTAGAGCGAGTCCAATCCATCTTCCTTCCCTGAATAGGCTGTATCCCCTACATTCGCTTCGCCCTCCGCTACTGCGCAAAGATTTTGATCCCCCGTTTAATGAGTTATGAAAGCACTACCTTAGGTTTAGACATATTGATTCCAATAAAAAGCCAAATAGGGAGTTTTGCGTGTGCCTGCTATAGTAAGAGTAAAGGAAAAACTTGAAAAGCCTACTTGTATTAACAACGGAAAGAGATTCCTTCAGCGATTCAACCTTACATCCACATAGGAATTCTTTGCATAAAATAAAATAAAATAAAATAAAAACCCAAATAGTCCTCTTAGTATCGAAACCTTCTTTTAACTTGTCAAGAAACATAAATAAACTGAAAGACTTTAGACCTCCCACCAAAACAAAAGCTGAAATTCAGCAACCTTCTCTACGTTTATCACTTTTATCCGAAACCCACATCGTTAAATATCTGTTGCAGACAAAATCCTTGTCTAAATGGATAAGTTGCCCCACAGATTTTCACGGAACAATAAAATGTGAACAATAGTTATTTTCCAAACACAATAGAATAACAATCTTCATTCAGAATGAAATTGTTTCTCAAGTCAAGACAACGCCACTAGTTAGAGCTACTCAACAATTATGACTGTGGGATACGTTATCACCCAAGAAGAAGCTAATGTAGTAGCAGATACGTTAAGCTTGAAAGAACAATTAAAACCACTCAGGATTAGGAATAACTATTTATTCACCCTTTCATCACACTATACCCTTGCTGGCAGATAGACTTGCCGACATGAGAATCGAATCGATACTATTACCGACACCCTCAACGACTTTCTTCGTGAACACGTCAAGACGCTTACAGATAAGATTGAGAACTTCGTAATTGACCAGTTAGCTATGAAGGCTGTATTTGAACAGATGAATACTCAGTTTTGGGAATCAATGGAGTTTATAGGATCATTGTGTGGAGCCAACACTTCAACAGAAATAATGATGGGAGCCCTGGACCGTGAAATTGAGAGGATTGACACGGAGAATGTATATCTTAGGCAAGCCTTACAAAATCCCTAACAAGGGAAAGAGCAAGAGATCGAACCATCGAAACTATAACCACTACCATTCAAGAACTCCAAAACCATATGGACAAAACCTTAGGAAAACCATGAATCTGAGACTTGTCAGTTTAACAAACCAATATTCTATTAATAAGGAATCTTGTCATATGATGTTTTGTAAACATTCAAACAAGTATTAATAAATGTTGTAATGACATCGATTTATGTTTGTCCTTCCGACATGATGTGACACATCTTAACTTAAATTTCTCATTGACTAAGTTGTTATGACTATAACCTATTCTTGGTTGTATTAGAGGTATTCTAACTTAACTTGGTCATTATGGAATTCTAAAACATACGTCTTTCTTCCGTCGATGATAGTAACATAGCTAGAACTAAAAGAACAACCACAACCACTACGCCAACAAACCCCGAAGTTATGACCCCAGCAACGATACATCAAGCAATTGCTGATGGTGTCAATGCCGTCTTAACCAAACAAGCCCGCCAAAAGGAGATACTGGCGCACAAATGGCTGGAAACGCGACACCCGCACCTCGTTACTACACCTATAAGGACTTTATAGCATGCCAACCCACATACTTCAAAGGTACCGAAGGGATATCCAAATTAGCCCAATGGTTTGAGCGATGTGAAACGGTCTTCCAAAGAAGTAGATGCTCAGAAAACAACAAAGTTAGCTTCGTAACGGGAACTCTAATACAAGATGCCCTATCTTGGTGGAATACTATTGTTCAGACTCTAGGAGCAACGACAGCATATCAACTGTCATGGATTAAATTCAAGACCAAGATATTAAAGAAGTATTGTCCTCATTCGGAATTGAGGAAGCTTGAGGATGAGTTCTATGTGTTGGTTGTAAAGGAAATCGATCTGAGAACTTACAACCAAAGATTTCAGGAACTTAAGATACTATGCCCATCGATGGTGCCTGACCTTGAGAAAACTTTGGAGAAGTACGTCGAAGGACTCCCTAGGAACATTGAAGGAGATGTCACCTCATCAAACCCGCCAACCCTAGAAGCAGCAATGAAACTTGCTCAAAAACTATTGGACCAAGAGGTCAAATGAAATGAGCTCAAGAGGAAACTCGATAATAAAAGAATCACCCATCACCACGACAACAACCATCATGGAAACACCAACAATCACCACAACAACAACAACAACAACAAACCTCGCAACAACAACAACGGAAAATGGAAAAATAACCAGGGAGGTTATAGTAACAACCAACACCATAATGCTAATCGCCATCAACAACAGAATAGGAAACAAAGGGCTGCAATAGGATATGTGGCAACACAAGCACAAGGCAAAGGTTGTGCGGGAACCCAACCACTATGTAGTCGATATAAGTATCATCACTCGAGTCCTTGCCCTGCTAAGTGCTACAACTATCAAAAACCGAGACACCTTACTAGGGACTGTAAAGGCCAAACTATGATTACATGTTTTGGATGTGGAGAGCAAGGACACTATAGAAACCAATGTCCCAAAACTAAGATCAACAAATCGAGGTCGCTCGTGGGAGAGCGTATATGCTAGAAGCTGGAGAAGCTCACCAGGGTCTCAACAATGCAACAGACTGATGAAGTATAGAATTTAACCGTCCGAATTTCCTTAAGCACTTGGTTGTACTAAGTAATGTCACCTTTAAGTGTTCGTCTTTCTCACGACTTAGGTCTACTTTCTGTTCAATAAGCGACTCGCTGTGATATTTCCTCATCGATTGTGCTATCTAGTTCTTCCTGAAATCTATTTTATCCGCTCCTTCTACTCTAACTATCCTTTCATTTATGACATGACCAAAATCCATATCGACATTAAACCGACGAACTATTTTAGTATTGACTAGGTTAGAGCAATCACTCATACCTTGATTTAGGAAATCAACCGTTTGACTTATAAACTCTACGAACCAACAACTAGACCAGACATCATACGGGTCGATTGGTCCAAGCGTTGCATTATTACTCGTAAATTATACATAGCCTGATCACCTATGTCTAATTTAAGAAGAATCATGCAATGAAGGGAACAATGGTCTCTAGGGTGTAAGTAAGTTATACTTGAGATATAGGATTTCTAAGGAACACGAAGACCAGATTCGCACCAAGTACCCACATCTTTTCCCTAGACACCCGTGGCAACTATCTTAGACTAGAATTCCGGGACGGAATTCCCTATAAGAGGTAGGTAATGTAACCTCCCATAATTTTCCCATACGATTAGTAAATATCAATAATTGAATAAAAGAACGTTACGTTATTTAAATACCATTTTTACGGGGAACAAATTTTTTTTTTATATGCATGACATATTATATGAACCACTACGACATTTATGATTGACCAATTGCCTAGGAACGATGCTTACACACAACCTCGATAATCTATAAATATCGCGAATAATATAATAAACTTAAAACGTTTATATTTTATAAATATACGTTTTGTATATTTACCGTACAATATTTATATATTTAAAACATTTATAATTAAAATTATACGTTTCGTTTATTTAACGTACACTATTTATATAATCCCGGAGCCTACGAAAATTCCCAAGATTACTCACTAATATTGTTGGACCGTAACCCGACTCTCGAAACTCACGAACTGGGCCCACGTGACCCTATGGGCCACTTAAAATCCAACAGCCAACCAAACGGACCACCTTTCCTTTCTTTTCTTTCTTTCTTTTGTGTTGGGCCTGATCCACGCCAAGCAGCCCACCAGACTTAAAGCCCAGCGTGGGTTTTGGTTATATTTCCTTGTTTTCTTTTGTTTCCCAGCCGCGACCCAAGCCACAAACACACCCATTTTCTCTCAATCTCGACACATAACACCCATATATTTTTACATGTCTCGTTCCACCTAGT
Organism: Artemisia argyi; assembly: GCA_030686995.1. NCBI lineage: Eukaryota > Viridiplantae > Streptophyta > Magnoliopsida > Asterales > Asteraceae > Artemisia > Artemisia argyi. Next base: position 144,494,249 of record CM060681.1, read on the forward strand.
ACCCGAGAATCACGACTGGTAAAAGATGTACCCTCCCTCACTCGTTTACTGCCTTAGAAACGACCCAAGCAAACCTTGAAACAAACCCTTTGGAAATTTCACCCAAACGTGTCATAAGCATTCTTACGAGCCACCCTTGATCCCCAATCCCTGCAAACCACCCATACACGTAATATAACTGTCAGAAATTGTCAGGAACATTCAGTTACATGTCTCACACCTTCCTTGTCATTATTCGCTTTGTAACGCTTCGATTGGGTAGAAATGGAGGCAACATGAAATCTTTCAATCGAACTCTCCATTCTCATGTGAACTTGGCAGTGTTCATACACTCTACAACCTCCTATAAAACTTACCTTGTGACCTCAGTACAAAACACACACGCAAACATACCACAAATCTATTTTACGTAAAGATTACAAGTTAATTTGGGACGAACCTTTTGCCCATTGTACGAGGCGTCGAAGGGAGTCAAGAGTACCACGTTTTGCTCGTCTTGCAACCTTGGTGGGTCATATATTGAACCACAATCACCATTTGCCCCAGCTCGATCCATACATACGTTTTTACGCCCCCTTTTGAAGTGAAGTAAGTCTACACGACACCTAATTCATGTTTTCATTTCAATAACTTTCTATTTTTGGCACTTTACTTTGATCCGTTATCTCGTTAAGTAAAAACGTAATATATACTTTTTATTCGACATCCTAAACGTTTAATATACTAGCAATCAAGTGGCATAAAGTTTTGAACTTAAAAATAACATTTACTTAATAAATATCACCCGTTTTAAAAGTCATTGGACCTATACGATTTTAGTAAAAACACTTAGAATATTTTTGACTAAGAAACTGTTTTCATAATCGATTTTAGTCACTTACTTAGCCTCGATTACTTCAAATCTAGACACAAAACATATCGATATTAAAACATGAACTCGTTGACAACCTGGCAAACAATTAGGAAACACATTTTGTTCGACCTTATAAGCTTATTTAGACCTTTTGCCCGACCCCTTTTGATCGAGCAAAACCAGTTTTTCTAAAACCTTAAATATTAACAAATGGGCTTATAAGTCCATTAAGCTGTTTTTAAGCTTATTGCATAAGCTGATCGTATAAGCTTATTTGTAATGTTTTTGTAACATAAAAACAAGCCCGAGACCAGGCCCAAACCTCTCGTAAGTCCTTTGGATCACAAAACGTTAGCGGGCCTTTAAATGAGCTCGTTAAGCCCATATAGTGAAAAATAAGCTTTTTAAGGGAATAAGCTGTTCTAATAAGCTCTTTTGAACATTCTGAACTTATTGAAATAATAAAAATGATAAACTTTGACTTTGGCGAAATTTGGACTAACTTTGCAAAATTTTCATAACCAGGGACTAAAAGTGTAAACTTTGCAAACTTTGGGTCAAAACTGTAATTTCTGATTTTCTGAGTTTAAAACTGTAAATAATGATAATTGGAGTTGAAAAATGTAAATATTGATATTATTTGGACTTGAAATGAAACGATTGTTAACTACGGACTAACGGTGTAAAATTATATTCGTTAGGGTTAAAAGTGTAACTTTGGTAAAACGTAAAGGATTTTCTGTAAATATTATTTTATAAAAATAATATTAATATTTTATATATAAATACACATGTTTAGTATAAAACTCTTATAAATATATACGATATAAATATTCGCGTAACTATAATAAATTTTAACGATATATATATATAACGATACGTTTATTTCTTTTCTTTTAAAACTAACATCATAAAACATCGTCTACATACTTCGACTTATTCTTGATGATTTTCCATCGCACATCGAGCATCGATCATTACACTCACAAGTTATATGTATATATAACTTTGTTCTTGAACTTCAAACATTTAAACGAACACGAGTTTTAATAACAAACTGAATGACTAATATTCGCGATAAAACGAGATTTAGACTATCAACTAAAACATACCATATCTTTTAGGTTGTGTGTGAAGCCGTTGCCTTGCATCGTTGAGATTATGTTACTACCACTACTACTGTGCTACTAAGGTGAGTCATAGCCCCTACTCTTACTTGTTTTACAATGATTTATAAACGTTTTTGGGGGAGATACATGCTTAACTACTGTTTTACTTTTACAAGTATTCATTAATTAAATACATGACTTTATTTCATATAAACTTTACCGGTTTACACATTTTTATATCTCATAAGAAAATACCTGCTATAGACATGATTACAAGTGACGGTTCGACGATATGCTATACTTGATTTCTATTGCCTAAGTACCGATTACCAAAAGTCCCTCGTTCATGCACCTTAATCACCCAAAGGGTGAGCGTAAGTAGTTGTGAATAGATCTATTAGGGATTGACAATCCCCATTTGGTCGCTAGAGGAAAGCCACCAAATGCACGCTATTTGATTTCATAGGTTACTGGTAAATACCTATCTTGAGGGCCACTATTTTACATCATTATTATGGATAATTTTGATGCCTGTTAATCGTTGAGTATCATGAGCTTAGAGCAATAGAACGGTAGTACTGTAGTCATGATACAGTATTACAACGACTGATGTTTGGGGTGTACAATGCTGTAGCCCACTGTTTTATTAAACGATGAGATTGTGCTCACTATATAGCAGGAAAACTATTAATAATTGGCAAACGAACAAACTATTTTGGTGTTGACCCGGTTAGGTCAAACAAACTACTATTTTAGTGTTGACCCGGTGAAGGGCAAACCAACGGACTATTTTTGAATTAATAAGGAAATCACTCATTTTCTGATTTTGATAAATCAACGATTTAAACTATGAACACTATGGATTTTCTCACACTTTAATTGGATAATCAACTGTTATTATAACTTCTATGGAATCATAAATTCTTTGATTGTGGAAATCGATATTCGAAACTATAAACTCTATGAACTCACCAACCTTTGTGTTGACACTTTTAGCATGTGTTTATCTCAGGTTACTAAACAAGAAGGAACTTAAAGGCACGGAGTGGGCTTGTAACTCGGCATGGGCTTAAATAAACATTTTGACATATTTCAAATAAACTTGTTGTTTAAATTATGAAACATCTTGATGTCTCGAATATTTGGTATTTTGAATGAATTAAACTTTAAAGCGTCACTTTTGTGTCGTTTTCTATGATTGTGACAAAGATCCTCGAAGTAACACCCAAAAAGTCTTCCGCTGACATTTTAAGTCTTCCGCTGACGTGATGATTTTGGGGGTGTTTCAAACGGGAGTAAGGAGCGATGGCTTAGCAGATTGGAAGCAGAGTACGAGGAGAGTAGGTTTGCGAACTACTCTGCGTACGACGATGGTTACCGCTCAAACAACTCTCAAACTTGAGATCGTTTGAATTAAGTTTACGTATCGTACTTTTAAAATTTGAACGTTTTTATTTTATGTTTATGTAATGTTTTTAATCCATGTTTATGTAACGTTTTCATATTTTTAAATTTGAAAAAAAAAAAAAAAAAAAAAAAAAAAGGAGAATGGCACCACATTTCTGGTGTCAACGGTAACGGCACAAATGTGGTGCCAAAGGTTTTCTGCTGCCATTCTGTGTTTTGCTGACGTGGCAGTATTTTTGAAGAACGGCACCACTGTAGCAGAGCAGTACGAAATACTTTGAGAGTCAAGGATAATCGTGTATTTTGATAAATGAAACCATAATGCATAAATTTTACTTCTAGTAATATTTACTTTATGTTGTATTTTTTAAAGAGTAAATTACACCATTCGTCCTTGTGGTTTGCGTTGACTGGCGCCGTTAGTCCCTTGACCAAAAAAATTGCACCGTCCAGCCTTAACGGGCAAACGTTATGCGTCATTTATCCCTCCATCCAATGGGCCCCACTAACGCTGGTTAAGTATTGCTTAAATGAAGTCCCCATGAGGGTATTCCCGTCATTTACCAACACCCCAACCACCTCTTCACTCACTTCATATCTCTGAAACTCATCCATCTTCTTCTTCCACATATATCTATTACTTCATCTTCTTCCTTAACTTCATCTCCTTCCTCTTAAGTCTTAACTTCATATTCAAACTATAGCCGCCCACCATCATTTTCTTCCACATATATCATCAAATTAAAATACCATGTTCAAAAACGGAAAAACCAATAGCCCACCATCATAATCTACACAAACCCATAAACAAAAGCCACCATCATAATCGACCATCATTTCAAACGAACACCCTTTTTCCGGTAACCACAAAAACCACCGTCACCCTCTGATTGGTTCCGAATGGTAAGATATTATTGACCAAGGTCAACAAGTCAAAGACAGCTCAGTTCCAATGCTCCGTGGATAGTATAGTGTTTCCCCGGGTCGTTATGTCCCAGCGAGATTGCAATGGTGCTTTGGAAAACGTTTCAGGAATGAGTGGCACTGAGGACAGTAGCCAAAGATGATTGGGAAATGATTATGCTACTGATATTTGGTATTTGGACAATTATTAACAATCACAGATATACAGATATAATTACAAATACACAACTTGGGATTTAAATTGCAGACAGAGAAAAGTGGGATTTAACAATTTAAAAACTACGGAGGGTGCAAATGAAACTTTTCAAACTTAAAAATAAAAAGAAAATTTAAAATAAAAATGAAATTATTAAATTGATTATTTTAATATTTAAATATTACTGAATTAATTAAAACTATTTAAAAAGTAATTTAAATCTAATTTATATTAAACTAAAAATGATAAAGACTACAAATTAAACTAAAAACTTGCAAAAATATTTTCTAAACTTCTAAAAAAACTTGAAGAAAGTATAAAAAATTAAAAAGAAATATTTTTGTCTTTTTATGGGTTTTCTATTAATTAAAAACTAATTATATTAATTAAACTATTTAAACTAATTTAAATTACTAATAATACCTAAATGCCTTAGAAAATTATAGAAAAATTTTTAAAACTAATTAACCATCACAGGAATCTTACAAAATTATAAAAGGTTTCTAAAAATTATATTTAAACTATTTTATTAATTATTTACTTATTTATTAATTTAAATCTAATTTAAATAAGAAAATTAGAAAATAAACAGTGGAATTTAAACATCTATTTTCTAAAAGTCTTAAATGATTTATAGAACCTAGGAAAAATATAAAAACCTGTTGTTGTTAATTGAAATTTAAGAAAACTATTTAATTAATAATATTACCTAATTAATTGAAAACTATTTAATTAATAATATTACCTAATTAATTATTTAAACTATTTTTAATTCTAATAATTATCAAACTAAAAGAGAAAAATCTAAGAAATTTATTGAAAATAATTAAAGGTGATAGGAAATTAAGAAAATTATAAAATTGATGAATTGCTTATTAATAAGCTGAAAAGAAAATTAAAAAGATAGAATCTATTAAATAGAAGCTATCACTAATTTTATATTTGGTTTTTGTTGGATTTTCTTTTTGACAGATAAAAATAAGTTGAAAATAAGAAACTTTTACAAAACAACTTTTGTTATAGCTTAAAAATAAGCTGTGTGCACCCCCTTTTCCTAATCAGTGAGCTTAAAAGCTTATTAGGACTTATGTCATAGTTGAAAAAGCTAACAAATGACAAAATAAGCATACACAGATGTTTACACAGTAGAAATAAGCTAAATGGAACAAAGAAGCACACTGAATAAGCTGTATACCACAAATAAGCACTTATGAAAGCACAAGGCCTGAACAGGCCAAATCCAAAGGTTTTGGACCTCTGTGGAGTCCACAAAAGTCAAGGTGAGTCCAAAATGAGAGTTGACTTATGAAGGTGGACTAGAGGACTACACAATAAGCCAATAAGCAGGGCTTATGTCTTATTAATGAGCTCTAGGTGATGTTATGAAGTTTGGGTCACACACTGCATGCTCAGTGGTAATCAGGAATTGGTCAAACTAAATGAGGCTTGCAGCCCTAACAAATAAGCTCAAAATGGTGAAATAAGCCTTGAATCTTATCAATGGGCTTATTGCCTCTCCAAAAAGCCAAATTACAAGGTGTGGGGTCCACTAGGGTGTTCACTAAGCTACTTGGAAAATGGGACAAAACCTGTGCACAGGGCATGCACTTACCCTGCAGGTTGAAATAAGCTACTCCACAAGCTTATAGAAAAATCTAAAAATTAAGCTGATTAAGGGAACTTGAACATTAAGTGACAATCTTAAATTTCTGAAAAGGCCAAGATCTCAAACCTAACACAAAAATCACAAATATTCTCTCAAATTTTGGTTTTCTGAAACAAGGTCTATTTTGACTTTTTTGAAATTACCAACTTGAATTGACTTTGATGAACTTTGATCTTGGTTTTCTGATTGAAATTGATTAGTTAAGTTAATATAAGACTAAATTAAGCTAAACCACTCATAAGTGAATGGATTTGGGGCATATGTCACACTTAATCCAACACAGAGGGACAATTAGACCTATTGATGTTTGATTTTGACTTTTTTCTGAATAAGCCCTGGTTATTATGATTGTTCTGAGCTCATATGGTCCTATGTGACTTGTGTAAACAAAGAACAACAACAATCACACACCACAACACTTAGGATTACTCTAATCCAAACACTCTTTAAAACTTGTCTGTCTTATGATTTGTGAAGCTACTAGGTGTTAGGGCTTATGAAACTTATCCAAAGTGACTTAATATGATGTATTAAGTCTAAATAAACACTTAACCACATGATACAACAACAATTGAACAAAATTACAAGTTATACTATTTTAACTGCCAAATTATGAAATTAAAGTAACTATGAATACTAGTTAACAAGGTACTGATTTTAAGCAATATTATCACTACTTAATACTAAAAAAACTTAGAAAAGCTAAAAGAGCAATGAAATAAGTAATGCTACAGTAACAACACAGAAATGAGTTTTCAAGGGCTTACAATGTGCATTCCTGCTAACACCATGAACCGAGGACCATGAGATCAATCCTAACACTCCCCATGGAGTTCTAACCCACAGCCATCCAGGATTCACTATGCTCCAATTGCTATAACCCTACAACCTACAAATGTTGACTTTCATTGACTTTTTGTGTTTTTGGATTTTCTTGTTACTAAACTGAGTTTTTATGTTACTAATAGCTTTTATAAGCTATCTAGGAGCTTATGTGAACCTAAGAGTACATATACTCTATAAATAAAAACAATGCAGTTACTTAAGAAATTTGAAATAAAAATAAAATAGCACAAACTGAGATATAAATTAAAACTTGAAATTGATTACTGAGAAAGTTGATGTTACACTTAAATTAACTAACACAATGCTTAAAAGCTTTTAGATTACACTGAAATACCAAATTACAATTAATACGACTATATTTTTAACTAAAATTGGACTACTCTTCTTTCCTTGCATCTCTTCCCTTTTATAGCAGAGGATTAGGGTTTCCACGACACTTCTGAGCAAATCCTATCCAATCTTGGCCATTAAAAGGTTCCCAGTTGATCATGTCCCTTGAACTCTTTTTTGGCGGGAAATGCCGTTTTGGCATTTTTCTCCATATTGCGTGTGGGGAGGGGTAGCATTAAATGGGGAGGTGATGTTAGGTGCAGAGGGTGGTGGGATGGTGATGATGGGATTACAAGTGGGGATGGTTTTGCAGAGGTGGTATTGGAGGTGGTTTTGTGGTTGGGAAGGGTGTACAGTGGTATTGGGTGAGTGGTGTTTGACCCTGGTATTATTTTACCAGGGTGGGCTTTTGTGTTTGTTGGGCCAAAAATAAAAAGGGGTAGGGAGTGGGCTTTGTGTATGGACTTGGTTTGGTATTTGGGATTTATTAAGGGTCTGGTTTGGTTTGTATTATCACAAGGACCATAAGTGTAATTTTCCGAAAGTTGGGGGTTGGTTTTGATATTTTTCCCTAAGTGTTCACAAGGTCCATTCTTGCCATGATTGAATATTTCAAGGACCAAAGTTGATTTTTCCAATTTTGAATTTCCCAGGGACCAAATATGTAATTTTACCAAACTTTGCAACCAAGGACCATTCCTGCCATAAATGAGAAGTACAAGGACAAAATTTGTTTTTCTCAAAGTTTTAATATCCTAGGGACCATTTTTGTCAATTTTCAAAGTTCAGGGACTAAACTTGCAATTTTGTGAAACTTTGTACCAAAGGACTAATTATGTAACTTTTTGATTTAAAAGGACCTTTGGTGACATTTTCAAGTTTTTAGAATAACCAGGGACTAGATTTGACAACTTTTTGAAAGATGGGGGACTGAAACTACCAATTATGCAAACTTTGTTTATCTTTCATCTGTTTTTGATTATTTTGCATCGGAAACATATAAAACACATTCCTGGGATATTTTCATTATTTTGATGCAATTTTGAGTGTTTTTAGATGTTTTGGCAGTTCAGAATAGGTAAAAATGATGAGTATTTACACACTCATCAATCCCCCACACTAAAACATTGCTAGTCCCTAGCAATCTTTTGAGAAAAACTTAATGGATTTGAAAACTCTTTACCAAAAGCCATCACTTCTGGAGTAGCCAGATGTATCGATTCAAGTAAGAACTATGGTCCACCTGATAACCATGTGATTTTGAGCAAACCAGCAGCTGTCAACGGATTTGATTTGTCTTTACCAAAAGCCCTTTGCTTCTGGACTAGCCAACTCTTGATGGACTAAGTCAACATCTTGGTGAGCTGATTACCAATTATGGTTTTTCCACGGCCTTTACCACAAGCCATAATCTTGCGGGCTAGCCAACTCATTCACTTTTTGGGATATGGCGAGTTGATTTACCATACAATTTTGGGCAAATTGCAAGCCATCAACAGATTTGAGATATCTTTACCAAGAGCCGTTTGCTCCTGGATTAGCCAATCCTTTTGTCATTTAGACATGGCGGACTGATAACCACAAAAATTTTGAAATAAAGTGAAAAAAATTTTGAAAAATTTGGGCCAAAATGGGGGTACTTAGAAAGTATTTTGTGATAAAATTCGCAAGAATTCCCCCCCCCCCCCCCACACTAGAATTGAATATTGTCCTCAATATTCAAAGTCCCGGCTATTATGCCGACTCTTTGAACGGAAAAAGCTAATATTCGAAGCTAACTGTGGAAATATCGTTTTTATTTTTCACTTTATTTGTATGTACATATAAACATTTTTTTTACTTGAAACTTGTATACATATTTACTTTTCAAAAAGGTGGGGGACGGCCACTCCCCCACACTAGAGTAGTAGAAAGTAGAAAGAAGTCAGAGATATGGGTGAAAACCCATATTTTGCTAATTTTTGTTCACCGAGTCACTAGCTTGACTCGATCCCCGAATTCATTGGTCCATAGGGAAAGTTTGGAGATCCGGGACAACCATGGATGGTATGTCCTCTCCAAAATAATGTTTCAAACGATGACCATTTTCTTTGAAGTTGGGACCTTCGAGTTGAGATAGCTCAACAGTCCCGTATGGATATACTTTTGCCACAGTGAATGGTCCAGTCCATCGGGTTTTTAATTTCCCCGAGAAGATCTTTAACCTCGAATTGAAAAGAAGGACTCTGTTACCGACGTTGAAAACGCGGTTCTTAATCTTTGAGTCGTGGATCTTCTTTGTCTTTTCTTTGTAGGTCAAAGAGTTCTCGTAGGCTTGATCATGAAGTTCGTTTAATTCATTGAGTTGAACCTTACGGTGATCACCCCGCTAGATCGTAGTTAGCATGTTTCAAGGCCCAGTAGGCTTTGTGCTCGAGCTCGATCGGTAAATGACATGCCTTCCCGTATACAAGCTTGTAGGGAGTACACCCGATGGGTGTTTTGTAAGCTGTACGGAAGGCCTAGAGTGCATCATCTAGTTTGTCCGACCAGGAAGCACGGTTTTCACCTACGGTCCTTTCTAGAATCCGTTTAATACCACGGTTTGAAACCTCCACCTGCCCACTTGTTTGTGGGTGATACGCGGTAGAAAGACGGTGAGTAACACCGTACTTAAGCATGACTTTTGCGAATTGATCATTGCAAAAGTGTGTACCGCGATCACTAATGATGGCACGGAGAGTTCCAAAACGAGCAAAGAGGGATTTCAAGAATTTTACAACAACTCGGGCATCGTTGGTGGGTAAGGCTTTTGCCTCAACCCATTTTGACTAGTAGTCAACAGCCACGAGAATGTATTTGTTTCCACGAGAAGATGGGAAAGGCCCCATAAAATCAATGTCCCAGACGTAAAAGATTTCACAAACTTGAATGGCATTTTGTGGCATTTCGTTCTTTTGTGAAATATTACCGTGACGCTGACAAGCATCACAAGCTTTGACTAACTCGTGGGCATCCTTATAGATTGTGGGCCAATAGAAACCGGAGTCAAACACCTTTTTGGCGGTGTAGTTAGGACTATGGTGGCCCCCGGTGGGTCCAGCATGGCAAGCCTTGAGAATATCGGCGGCTTCCTGTCCGTAAACACATCGCCTGGTGACTTGATCAGCACAGATTTTGAAGAGATAGGGGTCATCCCAGAAGTAATGTTTAACGTCTTTGAAGAATTTGTTTTTCTGTTGGGACGTCATCCCCTTCACGATGAAGTTACCCGCATGGTAATTTGCAAAGTCGGTAAACCATGGGGTAGTAGAGTCACCACGAAAAGCAACCGCATTGAGTGTCTCGAGAGGAAATGTTTCATTTATTTCCTGTTTCTCGGACACATCCTGGTGAGGGTTTTCTAATCGTGAGAGATGATCAGCAGCAAGGTTCTCAGCTCCTTTTTTTTATCACGGATAATGATAACAAATTCTTGGAGGAGGAGGAGAACCCAACGGAGTAGCCTCGGATTTGCATCTTGCTTTGCAAATAGGTACTTCAAAGCCGAGTGATCCGTATACACTACGCATTTGGTCAGTATTAAGTATGGCCGGAATTTTTCAAAGGCATACACCACAGCCAATAGTTCTTTTTCAGTAGTGGTGTAATGACTCTGAGCCTCGGTCATAGTTTTGCTTGCGTAGTGTATAGGCTGAAAGTATTTTGCTTTTCGTTGCCCCAAGACCGCACCTATGGCAAAATCACTAGCATCGCACATAAGCTCAAAAGGTAGGTCCCAATCGGGGGCAACAAGAATAGGTGCCTCAGTAAGCTTTTTCTTTAATGTTTCAAAAGCTTCGATGCACTCAGGAGAGAAGATGAAAGGAGCATCCTTCTCGAGGAGATGGGTCATAGGCCGGGCGATTTTAGAGAAATCTTGGATAAACCTACGATAGAAGGCGGCATGACCCAAAAAGCTCCTAACACCTTTAACAGTGGTGGGATGAGGTAATTTAGCAATGACATCAATTTTGGCTTTTTCAACCTCAATCCCGTTTTTTGAAATTTTATGGCCGAGGACAATGCCCTCTTTAACCATAAAATGGCTCTTCTCCCAGTTGAGACTTAAATTCATTTCTTTGCAACGTTTAAGCATTTGTTCCAAGTAGGAGAGACAAGACTAGAATGAATCCCCGATGACTGAAAAGTCATCCATGAATACCTCCATAGTTTTCCCGATCATGTCGGAAAAGATTGACATCATGCACCTTTGGAACGTGCCTGGTGCATTACATAAGCCGAAAGGCATACGTCTGTAAGCAAAAGTTCCGTAGGGGCATGTGAAGGTAGTTTTCTCTTCATCATGTGGATCAATGGGGATTTGGAAGTAACCCGAGAAACCATCGAGCAAACAGTAGTATTCATTCCCCGCTTGTCTTTCGAGCATCTGATCCATAAAAGGCAGAGGAAAATGGTCTTTACGGGTGGCTTCATTCAACTTACGATAGTCAATACATACTCGCCAACCCGTGACTAAACGAGTTGGAATCAACTCGTTTTCCTCGTTGGTGACAACGGTTATGCCACCCCTTTTTAGGAACGCAATGAATTGGGCTAACCCAAGGACTATCAGATATAGGGTAAATCAATCCCGCATCAAGAAGTTTTAGAACCTCTTGTTTGATAACTTCGTGGATTTTGGGATTTACCCTTCTCTGTTGTTGCACTGCTGGCTTAAAGTCATCCTCCATTAAGATTTTGTGTGTACAAAAGTCCGAGCTAACGCCCATAATGTCAGAGAGTTTCCAAGCAATTGCTTGCTTGTGTGACTTAAGAACCTTTAGGAGTGCAGCCTTTTCCTCATCTTTCAAGTCTTTAGAAATAATGACGGGTAATTTATTATCACCCTCCAGAAATGCATATTCTAGATGAGGAGGCAAGTCCTTGAGCTCAACCTCGGGAAAGTCATCAATTATTTCAACATTTTTGACTTCCTCTTTATGAAGTAGTTTTGGAGACGGAGAGGGTGAAGGATCGTCATTTAACAATCTTTCAAGAAGAAGAATATCCCCCTCCAAGTCAAGATAGTTTTCATCAATCTCATGAGGGATTGAACTATCCTGAGCAAAAAAAGCCTCGACCTCTTCCAGAAGGAAGTCACTTCCCTCAAACGGAGTGAGAGAAGGGGAAGAGTCAGATATGATAGGCTCAGAAGAAACCGTGGTATTGCCACTTGATGAGAAACCGAGGACTTCTTGAGAATACTCCTCTGACGCAACATTGATGATGTCAATTCAGTTAACCATTTCAGCGTCATAGTTGGAGGAATATCGTGAAATCTGATCAAGATTGAATGTGATGGCTTCACCACCAACACGTAGAGTGATTTCTTCTTCGAATACATCGATTAGAGCACGACGTGTTCTTAAGAATCCCCTCCCGAGAATGAGAGGAATGGTCAGCATAGAAATCAACAATCACGAAATCTGCCGGAAAATGGAACTTTCCTACTTTCACGAAGATATCTTCGGCAATGCCGAGAGGACGAGATATAGTACGGTCTGCAAGCTCGAGAGTCATACGGGTAGGAGTGAGAGCAGGAAGAGAGAGTTTCTTCCAGACTGAGTGAGGCATAAGGTTAATGCTTGCACCAAGATCGGCCAAGGAAAAGCATTCAACCATCCCAGGGAAAATGCAAGGAATGAGAAATTTCCCGGGATCTCCAAGCTTTTCGGGAAGCTTTTTCAAGAGCACTGCTGAGCAATGCTCATTAAGTGGAGTTTTAGCCATCTCACAGAGTTTTTCTTTGTTGCTTATCAGATTTTTGATTGTTGAAGCAAATTTAGGCATGAGAAGAAGAGCATCCGCGAAGCTAATATCGAAGTGTAACTCTTGGAAAATTTGATAAAATTTTTCCATCTGATGACTAGCTCTTTCGCGGTTCTTTTGATCATTCAATCGTGAAGGATTTGGAATTGAAGGCTTGGGATTGTTCTTTGGGATTTCATCAGAACTTTCAAGAGGATTAAATACAACTTTCGACTTACGAGTCAGGACCGGGACAACTTGAGGGTGGACGTTGTTGGTACTTCCGTTATTAGTAGGAAGTACCGTGTCCGTGGTAACCTCAGGTTTACGTTCCACTACCTTGGTAGGAGGAGAAGAAGAGGTAGAGGGAATCGTGGGTCCATTGTATGATACCCCACTTCGGGTAGTAATCGCTTTGACATCGCCCCTCGGGTTAGCGATCATGTTGCTCGGTAGTGTACCCGGGCCCGAGGGTCGATCATTTAAAGACTTCTGAAGCTCAGAGATCTTGCTGATCAATAACCGATTTGTTTCCTCTTGTGCTTTCATGAATTGTTTTAGCACTTCATCGGAGGAAGACGAGGGTGGAACAACGTTTTGATTCTGATTAGGAAAATTTTGAACACGGTTGTTTTGAAAATTCCCTTGATTTTGGTTGTTGTTACCCTAAAAATTATTTCTCTGATTGTAATTCCCTTGATTTTGGTTTCTTTGAAAATTTCCTTGAAAACCTTGATTTTGATTGCCATTTTGAAAATTGTTTTGGTTAAAATGACCTTGATTTTGGTTCGGGTTTTGGAAATTCGGGTTTTGACCTTGGTTAAAATCTCCTCGATTCTGATTCGAGTTACGGTTTTGATTTTGGTTAAAACCGGGAGGTCCGAGAAAATTGTTGGAACGATAGCTTAAGAGATCACGGTCCCCTTGTGGTTGGTAAGAATTACCCCCATGTTGTAGGAACCTTGAGCAGCCTAAACGTTCTCTTGAGGAAAACCAGCAGTAGCTGGACACTCAGAATAAAGATGTGGGCCTCCGCAAGTTTCAGAACTTCGGGCCACGGCATTCACTTGTTGATTTTGAACCTGATTTTGCATAGTTTGGTTCATTCTCAACACAGCCGTAGAGATATCATCCATCTTTTTAGTGAGAGCCACTATTTCAGGAGATGATGATGAAGGAATGATTGATTTACATGACTCATCCCTCTCCGTAGAGGAATCCCAAAAATTATGGTGGGCAGTCATGTTCTCAATCAGATCATAGCATTCTTCGGGACGCCTTTTCGTAAAGGTCCCACCAGCAGCAGCATTGAGAATGTCTCGGTGCCTCAATGTCAGACCATTATAGAAAGTATCTATGATGGTAACTTGTAACATATTGTGGTTAGGGCACCGATCAATTGCTAGCTTATAACGTTCCCAAGCCTCAAATAGAGACTCATCGGGATGCTGCCGGAAGTTGCTGATATCGTTTCGTAACTTGGTAACCATGGAAGGTGGAAAATATTTTGCTAGAAACTTGGTTACCATTTCATCAAAGGTACGCATAGAATTCTTGGGGAGTCGGTCAAACCATGCAGTGGCATGATTGGTAAGAGAATAGGGGAAGAGATACAGCCGGAGGGCATCATCGGTGACACCATGCTGTTTCATGCTTTGGGTGACGGTAAGGTATTTATCAAGATGCTTGTTAGCATCGTCACCCGGTAATCCGTGAAATTGACACAAATTTTGGACTTGTTGGATCATGTGGTGCTTGAGGCCAAAGTCCGTAGCCTCAATAGTGAGTGGTGCAATAGGTCCGCCCCTCACATCGTTCGGAGATCGGGAGCTGGCTCATCCCTGGGAGGGTCAGGGGGTGGTGGTGGTGGCCCATCGGCCATTTCTGTTTTAGGTTCTTCATTAATAGTACGTAGCTCGGGTACGTTTTTCTGATTTTTACGCTTTGTTTGTGAACGAGTGCGCATGCACTAAAAACAATTTTTCAAAACAAGATCAAGGCAAAACCACAGTGAACTTAAATCCAATAATCACAAGTGAATGGCTTCTTTGAAAAAGGTACACCACTCACAGGGATACAATGACAAGTTTTAATCTTAAGTTTGGGAACTTATTATGTCCACACCCCCAGTTGGTAGGTGTTCTGCCTTGGTTTGCGGTGGTAAGATTTTATGTATTTATTAACATAAAAATTGTTTCTGGGCTTTTGGGTGTGTGTGCAAAAAACTTTGGGAAATATTTTTGAAATTGATTCGTTAACCGAAATCGTTCTTTTAAGATTACTCGCAGGCTGGCGGGAGGAAAGAATGGATTCCTCTTCAGTTCACAATTTAATGTCAGAACTTACCTTATACCAACTGTTTCAGGTTGTAATCTTAAAGAAAACGAAGTAATTTAACTTCACAGTTTGTTTTGTTGTTTTTGATTTTTTTGGTGTTGTTAACACTTCAGGAAAAGTGTTAATGAACTTTTGATATGATTGATATTTTTACAAAAACTTTTTACAAAAGTGGTGAAATTTGTACAGAGGGGGTTTTGAAAACCACTAAACTTAAAACGATTTTTAAAACACGCAACAACCTCCCCGGCAACGGCGCCAAATTTTGATTGGTTCCGAACGGTCAGATATTATTGACCAAGGTCAACAAGTCAAAGACAGCTCAGTTCCAATGCTTCGTGGATAGTATAGTGTTTCCCCGGGTCGTTATGTCCCAGCGAGATTGCAATGGTGCTTTGGAAAATATTTCAGGAATGAGTGGCACTGAGGACAGTAGCCAAAGATGATTGGGAAATAATTATGCTACTGATATTTGGTATTTGGACAATTATTAACAATCACAGATATATAGATATAATTACAAATACACAACTTGGGATACAAATTGCAGACAGAGAAAAGTGGATTTAACAATCTAAAAACTATAGGGGGTGCAAATGAAACTTTTCAAACTTAAAAATAAAAAGAAAATTTAAAATAAAAATGAAATTATTAAATTGATTATTTTAATATTTAAATATTACTTAATTAATTAAAACTATTTAAAAAGTAATTTAAATCTAATTTATATTAAACTAAAAATGATAAAGACTACAAATTAAACTAAAAACTTGCAAAAATATTTTCTAAACTTCTAAAAGAACTTGAATAAAGTATAAAAAATTAAAAAGAAATATTTTTGTCTTTTTATGGGTTTTCTATTAATTAAAAACTAATTATATTAATTAAACTATTTAAACTAATTTAAATTACTAATAATACCTAAATGACTTAGAAAATTATAGAAAAATTAATAAAACTAATTAACCATCACCGAAATCCTATAAAATTATAAAAAGTTTCTAAAAATTATATTTAAACTATTTTACTAATTATTTACTTATTTATTAATTTAAATCTAATTTAACTAATTTAGATAATAAAATTAGAAAATGAATAGTGGAATTTAAAAATCTATTTTCTAAAAGTCTTAAATGATTTAAAGAACCAAGTAAAAATATAAAAACCTACTGTTGTTAATTAAAATTTAAGAAAACTATTTAATTAATAATATTACCTAATTAATTATTTAAACTATTTTTAATTCTAATAATTATCAAACTAAAAGAGAAAAATCTAAGAAATTTATTGAAAATATTTAAGGGTGACAGGAAATTAAGAAAATTATAAAATTGATGAATTACTTATTAATAAGCTGAAAAGAAAATTAAAAAGATAGAATCTATTAAATAGAAGTTATCACTAATTTTATATTTGGTTTTTGTTGGATTTTCTTTTTGACAGATAAAAATAAGTTGAAAATAAGAAACTTTTACAAAACAACTTTTGTTATAGCTTAAAAATAAGCTGTATGCACCCCCTTTTCCTAATCAGTGAGCTTAAAAGCTTATTAGGACTTATGCCATAGTTGAAAAAGCTAACAAATGACAAAATAAGCATACACAGATGTTTACACACTAGAAATAAGCTAAATAGAGCAAAGAAGCACACTGAATAAGCTATATACCACAAATAAGCACTTATGAAAGCACAAGGCCTGAACAGGCCAAATCCAAGGGTTTTGGACCTCTGTGGGGTCCACAGAAGTCAAGGTGAGTCCAAAATGAGAGTTGACTTATGAAGGTGGACTGGAGGACTACACAATAAGCCAATAAGCAGGGCTTATGGCTTGTTAATGAGCTGTGGGTGATGCTATGAAGTTTGGGTCACACACTGCATGCTCAGTGGTAATCAGGAATTGGTCAAACTAAATGAGGCTTGCAGCCCTAACAAATAAGCTCAAAATGGTGAAATAAGCCTTGAATCTTATCAATGGGCTTATTGGCTTTCCAAAAAGCCAAATTACAAGGTGTGGGGTCCACTAGGGTGTTCACTAAGCTACTTGGAAAATGGGACAAAACCTGTGCACAGGGCATGCACTTGCCCTGCAGGTTGAAATAAGCTACTCCACAAGCTTATAGAAAAATCTAAAAATTAAGCTGATTAAGGGAACTTGAACACTAAGTGACAATCTTAAACTTCTGAAAAGGCCAAGATCTCAAACCTAACATAAAAATCACAAATATTCTCTCAAATTTTGGTTTTCTGAAACAAGGTCTATTTTGACTTTTTTGAAATTACCAACTTGAATTGACTTTGATGAACTTTGATCTTAGTTTTCTGATTGAAATTGATTAGTTAAGCTAATATAAGACTAAATTAAGCTAAACCACTCATAAGTGAATGGATTTGGGGCATATGCCACACTTAATCCAACACAGAGGGATAATTAGACCTATTGATGTTTGATTTTGACTTTTTTCTGAATAAGCCCTGGTTATTATGATTGTTCTGAGCTCATATGGTCCTATGTGACTTGTGTAAACAAAGAACAACAACAATCACACACCACAACACTTAGGATTACTCTAATCCAAACACTCCTTAAAACTTGTTTGTCTTATGATTTGTGAAGCTACTAGGTGTTAGGGCTTATGAAACTTATCCAAAGTGACTTAATATGATGTATTAAGTCTAAATAAACACTTAACCACAGGATACAACAACAATTGAACAAAATTAAAAGTAATACTATCTTAACTGCCAAATTATGAAATTAAAGTAACTATGAATACTAGTTAACAAGGTACTGATTTTAAGCAATATTATCACTACTTAATACTAAACAAACTCAGAAAAGCTAAAAGAGCAATGAAATAAGTAATGCTACAGTAACAACACAGAAATGAGTTTTCAAGGGCTTACAATGTGCATTCCTGCTAACACCATGAACCAAGGACCATGAGATCAATCCTAACACTCCCCATGGAGTTCTAACCCACAGCCATCCAGGATTCACTGTGCTCCAATTGTTATAACCCTACAACTTGCAAATGTTGACTTTCATTGACTTTTTGTGTTTTTGAATCACTAAACTGAGTTTTTATGCTACTAATAGCTGTTATAAGTTATCTAGGAGCTTATGTGAACCTAAGAGTCCATATACTCTATAAATAACAACAATGCAGTTGCTTAAGAAATTTGAAATAAAAATAAAATAGCACAAATTGAGATATAAATTAAAACTTGAAATTGATTACTGAGAAAGTTGATGTTACACTTAAATTAACTAACACAATGCTTAAAAGCTTTTAGATTACACTGAAATACCAAATTACAATTAATACGACTATATTTTTAACTAAAATTGGACTACTCTTCTTTCCTTGCATCTCTTCCCTTTTATAGTAGAGGATTAGGGTTTCCTGGACACTTCTGATTAAATCCTATCCAATCTTGGCCATTAAAAGGTTCCCAATTGATCCTGTCCCTTGATCTCTTTTTTGGCGGGAAACGCCATTTTGGCATTTTTCTCCATATTGCGTGTGGGGAGGGGTAGCATTAAATGGGGAGGTGATGTTAGGTGCAGAGGGTGGTGGGATGGTGATGATGAGATTACAAGTGGGGATGGTTTTGCAGAGGTGGTATTGGAGGTGGTTTTGTGGGAGGGAAGGGTGTATAGTGGTATTGGGTGAGTGGTGTTTGACCGGGGTTTGACCCTGGTATTATTTTACCAAGGTGGGCTTTTGTGTTTGTTGGGTCAAAAATAAAAAGGGGTAGGGAGTGGGCATTGTGTATGGACTTGGTTTGGTGTTTGGGATTTATTAAGGGTCCGGTTTGGTTTGTATTATCACAAGGACCATAAGTGTAATTTGCCGAAAGTTGGGGGTTGGTTTTGATATTTTTCCCTAAGTGTTCACAAGGTACATTCTTGCCATGATTGAATATTTCAAGGACCAAAGTTGATTTTTCCAATTTTGAATTTCCCAAGGACCAAATCTGCCAAACTTTCAAACTCCAGGGACCAAAAATGTAATTTCACCAAACTTTGCAACCAAGGACCATTCCTGCAATAAATGAGAAGTACAAGGACAAAATTTTTTTTTCGAGTAAACTACAAAGATGGTCCCTGTGGTTTGGGTTGACCATCACTCTTGGTCCTTTGACTTTTTTTTTATCACTCACAGTCACCAACTCCGAAACTCTTAACACTAGTAGTCCCTTGACCAAATAACGTTACGTTTGACTGTTAAGCACCCCTCATGTGACTTGCACATGAGGGTATAATTGTCATTTCATCATACCCTTTTTAATATCACATATAAATCTCTCCTCCATCATTTTTCTAAAAGTCAACAACTACAACAAATAGAACCATTATATCTACAGATCTTGAAAACCCATTATCTACACTTCACAATAAACAAGATCTAATAAAAAAAATTACCCAAGACCCTTAACATGATCTTTAGGGACCATTTTTGTCAATTTTCAAAGTTTAGGGACTAAACTTGCAATTTTGTGAAACTTTGTACCAAAGGACTAATTATGTAACTTTTTGATTTAAAAGGACCTTTGGTGACATTTTCAAGTTTTTAGAATAACCAGGGACTAGATTTGATGAGTGTGTAAATACTCATCATTTTTGTCAAAGTTTTAATATCCCAAGGACCATTTTTGTCAATTGATGAGTGTGTAAATACTCATCATTTTTAGTCAAATTTAAACTGCAAAACGATCAAAAACACTCAAAAACGCACCAAAATACGAAGGAAATCCCAAAGATCGTATTTTATATGTTTCTAATGCAAAACGAGTGAAAACAAACGAAAAATGAACAAAATTTGCATATTTGGCAGTTTCAGTCTCCCAACTTTCAAAGTTTTACAAAACTAGTCCCTAGGCATTTATTTCAAAGAAAAGCCAACCTTTGTTCTTTAAAAATCAAAATAAATCATAAATGATCTTTGGGTAAAATGATTTGGAAAATTACACAATTGGTCCCTGTACTTTGGCAAATTGCCAGTTTTAGTTTTGGTGTTTCAAATTTGGAAAATTGCATTTTTTGGTCCCTTGGTTTATTTAACTTGACAGGTTTAGTCCTTTTGATGACTTGAAGATAATTGCAAGACTAGTCCTCAAAATTTCAGCAAGATACATGTTTGGTCCTTGGGACCTTGTAAGTTACCAACCAAACGGGTACCCTTAATGTTTTAAACCAAATGCTTATCCAAACCACAACAGCCCATCACTTCTCCATAGCCCAAAACCATCTCCCATGGCCTAATACCCAAACCCTAACCACAAATCCTTATACGTTTAATATCAAAACATATATCCCCTTCTTCCCCACTTTAGGTCAAAACACGAATAAAAAAAACCCATCACCATTACTCTCACCTCCCATCCCTGTCTTATATCCACCTCGTGACTACAACCCTCCAATACCCCCATCACCATCCATCCATCACCCTCAAACACCAATCCCAATCCCACTAACTCCATTAAAACCCATACCTACCTCTGCCACCTCACCCATCCACAACCTCAATTTACATCAATGGCCAAGAATGGAGATTGGGAAGCAAGTTTGATCCTACGGCTGAGATTGAGTGAAAGAAACACAAGTGTGGACATAAGCTCAATTCACTCACTGAAGAAACACAAGGCAGAAGATGACAAAGAGATGAGGAACCCTAGTTTTATCTTTTAGTATAAATAGTAGCTTTGTAAGCCTCAAAAGGCAGTAGGTAATTAGGGTAGAATTAGGTTTAATTTAATTTTCATGTACTGGTAACTTTCAATCTCAGTTTTGTAAAACTCTTTTCTGAAATTTAATTTAAGTTGAAAGATTTGCTTAATTTATGTTACTGTAGCATCTATTTACTTGCTCTGCTTATTTTACAGCTTATCTAATGCTTGTTTCTTGTTCATTCATGCTTATGTAGGTTAGTATAGGTAAATTGGTAGATTACATTTGCTAGTAACTCACCTATTTAAGCCCATTTTTTTGTTCACTGATGTGACTGCTACACAAACAGTCACCTTTGGAATAAACTCTAGGTATGCTAGGATGTGAGTTGAAATTTGAAATCAGTTTTACAAGTAATTTGTAGTATAGGGTTTACTGGTCTTAGCTTATTTTGTGTTTTAAAAGTAGTTGGTTAGCTTAATTATAGGCTGCAAATGACCCTTTTAAACCTGCTGCATTAGCAGATACATGCCCAATTAGGCCTGCCCTGAACCACCACATAACTGATCATAACAGTTTATTCCTCGGCTAATTTTCTGTTTTTTCACTTGTTCCTTTTATTTGTAATTTGGTTTAGATATAATTTGTAGTATTAGCTTTATGTATTTCAGCGTTTCTTAGATTTTTTAAAGATACTTAGATAGCTTTTGATAGGCCTGCTACTCCCCTGATTCTATTTCAGTAGGGTACTTTTGATTTATAATGGGTTAGAGTAGGAGTTTATGCTTGGTCTCGGTTTTATAGGGAGTTAGTAGTGTAGGATTTAGAATTTTCAGCTTATTTTAGCTTTTTGAGCTTTTCTGATTTCTTATTTTGAGCCTGCTAATCTCCCCATCAGACCTGGATTTCCTTACTCGTCCAATCAGCCTTGTATTAGCTTTTGCAAGTAGGATTTAGTATACACTTTAGTTTTTTGCAGCTTTTGGTTTGCTTGGCTTTTAGCCTAGTAAGCTTTTTCATAGCTTTTAATTATTCCTCTAGTTGTGATAAAGCGAACCACTTCAGTCCCAATAGCCCACTTTCTTAGCTTAAGATTTAGGACGTAATTATACTTTTTAGTGGCTGATTTTTGGTTTTTAGGAAGTTCTTAGTGTAAGTTTTTTTTCAGCTTTTAACTCCTAGCTTTTAGTATTTGAGCTTATGCATTTGCGTTGAGTTGACCATTAAGGGCTGTTTGGTTTAGTTTATTTGCAAACTCGGGTTGTATGAATTAGTAAAGCTTTGCTTTTATTATCTGATGCTCATTCACAATTTTAAAGTTTGGAATTTTCAAAAGTCGTAAAAGTTTCGCAAAAAAAAAAAAAAAAAAAAAAAAAAAAAAAAAAAAAAAAAAAAAAAAAAAAAATTAATAAAAATGTTTTGTGAAAAAGGTGGGAAAGGGGATTCGAACCCCTAACCTCCTTCTAATAACAGACCATACAAACAACTCCCATAAACCATCTGTTCTATCCATCTTTGTTGTTGGTATTTTCTTTACTTACTTATTTATTATAGCTAGGGGTGAGCATGGGGCGGGGTGGGGCGGTTTTATGGTAAAACCAGAAACCAAACCGTATATTTCGGTTTTTGAAAACTATAAACCGTTTGGTTTCGGTTTTTTCGGTTTCGGTTTTTCGGTTTTTGACATTGAATCGGTTCGGTTTTGGTTTCGGTTTTTTCTTACTTGAAAACAAGCAAGTTTTAATCTTATATAAAGTTTACGATTCCAAGTTTCAAGCAAAATATTTAAACAAATATCAACAATTGTATAATATCCGGTAATCCAAAGCTTCGAAAAAACGTACAAAACAACCAAACATTTTCTAAATATAAAATGTTGTCTTTGCGGCTTTACACTTTTCGTTTGCAAAGACATTCAAAGAACACTACTGTTCAAAAACAAAGATATAACAAATAAAAAATTTGAATGTACAGATAATAAACAACACTATTTTTTCAATAGATAAAGTTGTATAATCAAATCTTTAAAATTAAATTGCAAATTTCTTTTATAGATAAAATTATATAAAACCATATAAAGGTGGGGCGGGGCGGTTTTTTTGGTTCGGTTTTTCATATGAAACCAAAAACTGCCCCAAACATTTGGTTTTTATAAAATTCAAAACCACCACCATCAGTTTGTCAAATGGGGCGGTTTTTTTGGTTCGGCTTTTTCGGTTTTTTCGGTTTCGATTCGGTTTTTCGGTTTTTGTGCTCACCCCTAATTATAGCATTGTTTACTAGCTTATTTAATCTCAGCTTTTGTACTGCTTATTTGATCTTCTCATTTTTTTTAGGTTAGTTTTAAGCTTATTTAATTACTAAAAAATTTTCAGAATTTTTAGAATTAGTTTAGTATTTTTAAATATTTAATTTAGCTTAATTAGTAATTAAATCATATTAATTAATTAAAAAGTAAAAAAATATTTTTCTTTTTTCAAAAATTTTCTTTTATTATTAGAATCATAGATAAATGATTTTCACACCCGTAGGATTAGCGTAGCTTAAAATTTATGTTTTCTTTTGCGCACTCGCGTTTTCTTTAATTAAATTTCGCGTTTTTAAATTTAGATTACGTTTAGGGTTCCCTAGCTTCCTAATTTTCATTCCCGTAGAATTCTAAGCAAGTTTTAAGTTTTAATTTTCATTTCTTGTTTGAATTAATCTTTTAGTTTCGTCTATTTTAATTTTCGTACGTTATTTGCAATTTCTCGTAGTTTAACAATACCAAATAATCCCTCATCATCCTTACAAGCATTTTAATCTCCTAATCTCACACGATATTGTCAATTCACACCTCGTTGGGACACGACCCGGGTAATCACTTACCCGTTATCATATATATATTGTATTCACGAGTTTTCGCAAGTCGTCCTTTTCCTAAAGGTTGATTTGTGAATTCCACTCACGTCTACCTTGTATATTTTTGATACGCACTCAAAAATGCAACTATCAAAATTGCGCCGCTGCCGGGGAGGTTGTGTTGCGATAATATCGTTATGATTTTAACGATTAGTGACTTGTAGAACCTTCGTCAGGAAGTTATCGTTTTCAAAAAAGTAAAAAACACAAAAAAATATTTTCCTTTTCTTTTGTATATATATCTATCATATAAAAAATACAAAAACAATTTTCCGTTTTTCTTGTTAAATAAAATTAATATAAAACACACCGCCGAGAACCAAGGCAGAACACCTACCAACTGGGGGTGTGAACATTAATAAGTTCCCAAACAAAAGATTAAAACTTGCCATTGTATCCTTGTGAGTGGTGTACCTTTTTCAAAGAAGCCATTTACATTGTAATTATTGGTTTAAGTTCACAATTGTCTTTTTGAGTTGGTCTTGTTTTAATTGATGTGTTTTTTCGAAAAACCCAAAAATATTTTTCCTTACCCTCTATCCGTTTGATTCTACCTTCTTATACCCCTCTCATGTATAATTCTTATGGCGTCTCTCGGCTACACGTGTTTTCACTGTAAAAGCCCGATTGAGAATGGCTATCGTTGTTTCCGGTGTATTTGTGAGAAGTGTAGAAATCATTGTAGTAACAGCTTTTGCACTACGTGCAATTTGTTCATAAATCCAACTTCTCTCGATGATTCACCGAATTCTTCCAACTACCCATCACTGCCTGAGATACGTGCTATTAATGACAAACCATCAAGGATTGATCCTAACCTTTCAGGATTTACGGTTAAAGGTTTGTCAAGCAAACGTACAGAGCATAGAGCAGTGACTGAAAAGAACGACTTGCCTAATCTTCACGTTTATCAAAAACAAAAACCAGAGACCATAACGGAAGTGGTGGAAATTCCTAGCTCTCAGAGCACACCACTTTTCCCACCTCTGACTTTTATTCCTTGTGTCGGTTGTGGTGAGCCGCTTTTCGGGTTGCCATGTCGTTGGTGTACATGTGAACGATGTGGTAATGATATTCAAAACGGAAGTTGTTTGTTTTGTGGTTCGAGTAATTAATTCGGTTACGATTCTAATCCGAGCTTTTGCAATGAGCCACAAAACAATTTCATTTCATATGAGCATAATCCGTGTTATCAAAATTGCAATGCCGTATCGTTTCAAAATGCACCAACTTCACAACAATACGGTTGTGAATATTGTGGAGGTCCGCATTTTAGCACCGATTGTCAAACTAGGAATCTTTTTCCTTGTGACAACAATTATCACGACCAACCTCCACAATACCCAACTTTTGAAACACAACCTCAACCATTTCCTCAGGAACTTTTGAAAAATGTTTTAAATACTTTAAATGACCTTAAGGATTTGGTTAACAAACCTGCCCCGGAAGAACCTCGTCCGAAGTCTTACAAAGAAATACTAGCTGAAGAAGCAGCTAGGGTAAGATTTCGAATGCGTAAAACTATCGTCTACGATGACGATGACGATGACGATGACGATAGTGATGATGAAGATACCCTTGATATTCGTCAAGGCTCATCAAATTCATCAATTGTGGTTCTTTCCATGAAAGATCAGTATGTTATTATCACACCCGAAGTTCACACTCACTCTTTAAACATGAGGGATGAGCATCTTAGCACTGTTCCTGATAAGGAATCGGACGAATTCATAAAGTCTAGTGTTGAGAGCCTTGTCCCAATCCCAAGAGAGTCACAGGGAACTTTGGATCATATGTGTGATTTACCTTCCCCTCTTGAGTGTTCGAACGATCATTTTGAGACTTTCTCAGATTTTAATGATGATTGTACATCTCATGGAGACATCGAGTATGTTGAGGCATCAGTTCCACATTCTGATGCTGATCATCTTCTTGAGGAGTTCGCCGATGAACTCACTCACATCAATCCACTTCCAATGGGAAGTGACGATGATCTCGTTGATTTTGAAGCCGATCTGGGAGAAATTGAAAGTCTCTTATATCATGATCAGTCACTCACTTCTTATCCTAACAGTCCACAAGAGAATTTTAATCTCTTTTTTCCCGAAACTTTCAAAACTACTCTCACCAATCCTCTATTTGAATTCGACTCTGAATTCACTTTGATTTCTGATAATCCACTCTTTGATATTCAGAATGAGGATTGTGATGAGTCCACATTAGAACAAGAATTCACATATTCACATCATGTGAATGATTCTCTTCATGAGGAGTTCTCCGGTGAACTCACTCATCATATCATGACTCCTCCGGAGTATGATAGCCCGGGGGGAGATGCACTTAATCATGAGAATTTGCAAATTCCCACCCACCCTCCCGGGATGTTTTTGAGCTTAACCCTTGAAATCCAAATTCAGGCTAATGAGCCTGCTCTCGAGGACGAAGATCTTATCATGATTTTCATCATGGTTTTCTTCATTTTCTTCACCTATAAGGTGACTTCTCTTGTTCTTCACTCCTTCGGGAATGAAGATACCATTTTTGATCCCGGCATTTTCATGTATCATTATCTTGAGCCGGGTACTTATCTCATCGGTGTGGAACTTTCACGTGCTTCAAATGTTTGTCCAAACATCTTGAATGAAAGTCCGATGGAGATTCCTTCTTCCACATCATGTTTCCCCAAGGACAAATGAATTCAGGGTTGAGTCAAGCTAGCGACTCGGTAAACAAAAACAGTAGCATGTACTTAGGGTTTGCACCCTAAGTGTGGGGGAGTTACCCCTACCATGGTTACCAATAAAGTGAAAAACAAAATTGTGTTTCCACATTTAGCTTGTAATGTTGCCCTTTAACGTTCAAAGAGTTGGCATAATAACCGGGACTTTGAATATTGAGGACAATATTCAGTCTAAGTGTGGGGGGGGGGGGGGGGGGGGGGTACTTCGCTATTCTAGCGAATTTGATCACATTTTACTATCTAGTACCCCCGTTTTTGCCAAAATTTTCACTTGAGCTTCAAAATTTTTTGTGGTTATCAGTCCGCCATGTCTAACCAACAAAAGGATTGGCTAATCCAAGAGCAAACGGCTCTTGGTAAAGATATATCAAATCCGTTTATGGCTTGCAATTTGCTCAAAATTGTATGGTTCCTCAACTCCCCATATCCTAAAAAGCGAATGAGTTGGCTAGCCCGCAAGATTATGGCTTGTGGTAAAGGCAGTGGAAAAACCATAATTGGTAATCAGCTCACCAAGATGTTGACTATTCCATCAAGAGTTGGCTAGTCCAGAAGCAAACGGCTTTTGGTAAAGACTAATCAAATCCGTTGACAGCTGTTGGTTTGCTCAAAATAACATGGTCATTGGATGGACCATAACTCTTACTTGAACCCAATAGCGTCCGGCTACTCCAGAAGTGATGGCTTTTGGTAAAGAGACTTCAAATCCATTAATTTTTCTCAAAAAGATTGCTAGGGACTAGCAATAGATTAGTGTGGGGGATTGATGAGTGTGTAAATACTCATCATTTTTAGTCAAATTTAAACTGCAAAACGATCAAAAACACTCAAAAACGCACCAAAATATGATGGAAATCCCAAAGATCGTGTTTTATATGTTTCTAATGCAAAACGAGTGAAAACAAACGAAAAACGAACAAAATTTGCATATTTGGCAGTTTCAGTCCCCCAACTTTCAAAGTTTTACAAAACTAGTCCCTAGGCATTTATTTCAAAGAAAAGTCAACCTTTGTTCTTTAAAAATCAAAATAAATCATAAATGATCTTTGGGTAAAATGATTTGGAAAATTACACAATTGGCCCCTGTACTTTGGCAAATTGGCAGTTTTAGTCTTTGGTGTTTCAAATTTGGAAAATTGCATTTTTTGGTCCCTTGGTTTATTTAACTTGACAGGTTTAGTCATTTTGATGACTTGAAGATAATTGCAAGACTAGTCCTCAAAATTTCAGCAAGATACATGTTTGGTCCTTGGGACCTTGTAAGTTACTAACCAAACGGGTACCCTTAATGTTTTAAACCAAATGCTTATCCAAACCACAACAGCCCATCACTTCTCCATAGCCCAAAACCATCTCCCATGGCCCAATACCCAAACCCTAACCACAAATCCTTATACGTTTAATATCAAAACGTATATCCCCTTCTTCCCCACTTTAGGTCAAAACACGAATAAAAAAAACCCATCACCATCACTCTCACCTCCCATCCCTGTCTTATATCCACCCCGTGACTACAACCCTCCAATACCCTCATCACCATCCTTCCATCACCCTCAAACACCAATCCCAATCCCACTAACTCCATTAAAACTCATACCTACCTCTGCCACCTCACCCATCCACAACCTCAATTTACATCAATGGCCAAGAATGGAGATTGGGAAGCAAGTTTGATCCTACGGCTGAGATTGAGTGAAAGAAACACAAGTGTGGACATAAGCTCAATTCACTCACTGAAGTAACACAAGGCAGAAGATGACAAAGAGATGAGGAACCCTAGTTTTATCTTTTAGTATAAATAATAGCTTTGTAAGCCTCAAAAGGCAGTAGGTAATTAGGGTAGAATTAGGTTTAATTTAATTTTCATGTACTGGTAACTTTCAATCTCAGTTTTGTAAAACTCTTTTCTGAAATTTAATTTAAGTTGAAAGATTTGCTTAATTTATGTTACTGTAGCATCTATTTACTTGCTCTGCTTATTTTACAGCTTATCTAATGCTTGTTTCTTGTTCATTCATGCTTATGTAGGTTAGTATAGGTAAATTGGTAGATTACATTTGCTAGTAACTCACCTATTTAAGCCCATTTTTTTGTTCACTGATGTGACTGCTACACAAACAGTCACCTTTGGAATAAACTCTAGGTATGCTAGGATGTGAGTTGAAATTTGAAATCAGTTTTACAAGTAATTTGTAGTATAGGGTTTACTGGTCTTAGCTTATTTTGTGTTTTAAAAGTAGTTGGTTAGCTTACTTATAGGCTGCAAATGACCCTTTTAAACCTGCTGCATTAGCAGATACATGCCCAATTAGGCCTGCCCTGAACCACTACATAACTGATCATAACAGTTTATTTCTCGGCTAATTTTCTGTTTTTTCACTTGTTCCTTTTATTTGTAATTTGGTTTAGATATAATTTGTAGTATTAGCTTTATGTATTTCAGCGTTTCTTAGATTTTTTAAAGATACTTAGATAGCTTTTGATAGGCCTGCTACTCCCCTGATTCTATTTCAGTAGGGTACTTTTGATTTATAATGGGTTAGAGTAGGAGTTTATGCTTGGTCTCGGTTTTATAGGGAGTTAGTAGTGTAGGATTTAGAATTTTCAGCTTATTTTAGCTTTTTGAGCTTTTCTGATTTCTTATTTTGAGCCTGCTAATCTCCCCATCAGACCTGGATTTCCTTACTCATCCAATCAGCCTTGTATTAGCTTTTGCAAGTAGGATTTAGTATAAACTTTAGTTTTTTGCAGCTTTTGGTTTGCTTGGCTTTTAGCCTAGTAAGCTTTTTCATAGCTTTTAATTATTCCTCTAGTTGTGATAAAGCGAACCACTTCAGTCCCAATAGCCCACTTTCTTAGCTTAAGATTTAGGACGTAATTATACTTTTTAGTGGCTGATTTTTGGTTTTTAGAAGTTCTTAGTATAAGTTTTTTTTCAGCTTTTAACTCCTAGCTTTTAGTATTTGAGCTTATGCATTTGCGTTGAGTTGACCATTAAGGGCTGTTTGGTTTAGTTTATTTGCAAACTCAGGTTGTATGAATTAGTAAAGCTTTGCTTTTATTATCTGATGCTCATTCACAATTTTAAAGTTTGGAATTTTCAAAAGTCGTAAAAGTTTCGCAAAAAAAAAAAAAAAAAAAAAAAATAGAAAAAAAAATAATAAAAATGTTTTGTGAAAAAGGTGGGAAAGGGGATTCGAACCCCTGACCTCCTTCTAATAAGAGACCATACAAACAACTCTCACAAACCATCTGTTCTATCCATCTTTGTTGTTGGTATTTTCTTTACTTACTTATTTATTATAGCATTGTTTACTAGCTTATTTAATCTCAGCTTTTTAACTGCTTATTTGATTTTCTCATTTTTTTTAGGTTAGTTTTAGGCTTATTTAATTATTAAAAAAAATTTCAGAATTTTTAGAATTAGTTTAGTATTTTTAAATATTTAATTTAGCTTAATTAGTAATTAAATCATATTAATTAATTAAAAAGTAAAAAAATATTTTTCTTTTTCCAAATTTTTTTTATTATTATTAGAATCATAGATAAATGATTTTCACACCCGTAGGATTAGCGTAGCTTAAAATTTACGTTTTCTTTTGCGCACTCGCGTTTTCTTTAATTAAATTTCGCGTTTTTAAATTTAGATTACGTTTAGGGTTCCCTAGCTTCCTAATTTTCATTCCCGTTGAATTCTAAGCAAGTTTTAAGTTTTAATTTTCATTTCTTGTTTGAATTAATCTTTTAGTTTCGTCTATTTTAATTTTCGTACGTTATTTGCAATTTCTCGTAGTTTAACAATACCAAATAATCCCTCATCATACTTACAAGCATTTTAATCTCCTAATCTCACACGATATTGTCAATTCACACCTCGTTGGGACACGACCCGGGTAATCACTTACCCGGTATCATATATATATATTGTATTCACGAGTTTTCGCAAGTCGTCCTTTTCCTAAAGGTTGATTTTTGAATTCCACTCACGTCTACCTTGTATATTTTTGATACGTACTCAAAAATGCAACTATCAGTCACCTCCACCTACCCACGCAACCTCCACCCACACCCACACCCGCCACCGATCCACCACCGTTGCTCCATATACTTGTGTCTATAGTTTTGGGGTTTTGTATATATTTGTTTTAATTTTTTCGATTAAGATTTTTAAAAAAGGCTTTTTTATATGTTGGTTTAATTGGGTTTGATGGTAAGAAAGAGGGTGTTTTTTTTATGGGTTTTGGTTTGATGCTGAATAAAATATTTATGGGGTTGAAGAAAGTTGGGGTGTTTTTGTATAAAGACGATGTTATACTAGTAAATGTTATGTTTAGAACTGTTTTTTTTTTTTTTTTTTTTTTTTTTTAAGAGAGAATTAAAGATGGATGAGTTTCAGAGATATGAAGTGGGTGAAGAGGTAGTTGGGGTGTTGGTAAATGACGGGAATACCCTCATGGGGACTTCATGTAAACAACACTTAACCAGCGTTAGTGGGGCTCACTGGATGGAGGGACAAACGACGCATAACGTTTGCCCGTTAAAGCTGGACGGTGCAATTTTTTTGGTCAAAGGACTAACGGCGCCAGTCAACGCAAACCACAAAGACGAACTGTGTAATTTACTCTTTTTTAAATAAGTTTGACGGGTTAAAATCAGGTTTAAAATCTCAATCCAAACTCAACCTCAACTTTAATTTGTCTATTTTTATGTCAATCTCGAATCATGTCGTGTTGCGGATTTATCCTTTTCGCAGCTCCGCACCCTTCCATTTATTGTTCTCCTTCCACTCCACGAATCCTCCAATTTTTAACCGTTACTAAAACTTTCACATTTTCAAATTTACCATTAATGGGTCCACACTACCATAGTAGGCTTAACAATAACAATTATGGAAAATGGTATAGGATTCCTTACATCTCATTGGCTAGTTTAACAAACACTCTAAAAATAATAAATAAACACTAATCTCCATGAAAATATTCTCAAAAGCCCATAATGCTACCAAAATTTAGTGTCCCCAATTTTAGACCACCCCAGAAAAATTGTCCCGTTACTTGCACTCTTAGCTGGCTTCTCTGCCTCCAATTAGACCACACATAAGCCTTTTCATAGGCGCGTGAAACTCACGCTCGCCACATAGATTCAGTAGCAGCCAACCAGCCAGCTCAATCACTCAGCAGCCTAATTTATTTTGAGTTAAACCCTCTGAACATTGAATATTTCCTAACAAACCCTTGATCTATTCTAAATGTTCACTCGTTTACAGCTTACTAAAATTTGGTATACCTAATTGTATATATATGATTTTAAGTTTTAACCCCTTAAATAGTTAGATATTGATTAAGCCTTTATATTTAAGACAATGACTTGCTTACTATATTTGGTACACCTTATGTTATCTTAAAGCAAAGAATTATTTCTAGATTGCTTTTTGTTTATGCCTTTTCAAATCTAATGTACATCTTTGAAAATATGAAGTCTAACCTTTTTTCATACTGTATCATATTAGTACTCCCTCCGTCTCAAATTAATTGTCATGAGAGAGAAATTACAAAGTTTAATAAAAATGGGACCCCTATAAATCTCAACCACTAAATGAGAATATACCCTTAAAATATTTTCTAGTTTTTACTTAAAAAAGAAAGTGGACAATTTTTTTGAGACGTTCCAAAAAGGAAATATGGACAATAAATTTGAGACGGAGGGAAATATTTTATGAATACTGAATACATTAGTTATTATTCAAATTAGAATTTTTGATACAACAAAATCCCACCCTTGAAATCGTATATTATGAAATATCTTATTACTAGTTAATGCCACACTTGTAATCATGTATTATGGAAAACTCTAAAACACATCATTTGGCAACGGAGGTTCACTTGCGTTGACTCTAGACTACCCAAAACAATAGTCACTCTAGAATTAGTCGGCCATAAAAAAAATGTAATTAAACAAATCATTTAATATTTTATTAATTAAATAATTTGAATGCACGTGAGACTCAAATTTAAAAGAAAAATACTAGATCCACCTACACTTTACAAAAATTTTCCCACACGCTGACGTGGCGGAGTGTTGATTGGTTGGTTTTCTGTGGGCCACAGAAAACTAACCAATCAACACTCCGCCACGTCAGCGTGTGTGAAAAATTTTGTAAAGTGTAGGTGGGTGTAGCACACCTCAATTTAAAAAGCACATGCAATTACTTTGTAATCATTTTTTGGACGTGTAGTTTATTTAGTTATAGATGAAAGGCTTTTGCAAGAAGATGATCACCTTCTTCAAAGCATACTAGTAGCACTATATAGTGCAAGCCGATGAGTTAATATTTTCATTCTTATATTGTCCTATGTGGGTGAAGCGTGTAGACCCATAAGTGTTAGTACTGATTATCATTGTTTTTGCAATAACCATTCAACAATTTAGGGCTGAAAACGTAAATTCTTAGAACCTGATCTAACAATAACGCGTCATATTTTAATGTGTTGTATTATAGGATGAGCAATATCTTTCCACATATTTATTGATTACCATAAATATTAGGTAGTTAACGTTTTAAACTTGTACTAGTAATACTTTTAAAGCTAATAATGAAACCCAAAAAACTTGAAGCTTTAAACTAACTTCTATATTTGATCTTGTTATTAATTCAAATTTAAAACATGCTCGGCTATTAATTTCATGGGTTTGTCTAACAGATGCTTGAGTGCAATAGCTAACGTGTATTTATTATTCTCAAACTTTCTTTATAAATTAAATATTTTATTTAATACATATTAATTAGAATTATAAATTCACTTAATTAAATATAATTTATACTTAAATAAACTCAACATTTCCTTACATACTAACTCTAACCATTGCTCTCAGAGCACTTGTTAGATTATCCTGATTTTCACATCCTTATTTATAGGTGTTCAAACAGTTTCTATATTTTAAACAACACAAACTATGTTGAAACACAGTTGAACAATCTCAACTTTCAGTAATCAAATGATCAAGTTCGGTTTAAACTCAGACTAAATCTAAACATGTAGTAATTTCAAATCATCCTTTAAACATGTATATTAAGTAGTGTTTGAATTTGATTTAATTGACTTAATATGAAAAAAAATAATAATAATGAAATAAAACTGAATTGATAAAATCATATAAAAATTGTTTGTTTATATCTTAATAGAGAAATATTACTGAAAACATAAAGTGATAAAACTGAAGATGTCTGAATTAAGTCATCTGTTATTTAAAGATGACTTGATATATATTTTTTGATGGGTAAGGTGTGTAGACCTGTCAACATGTAATTACCAGTCTTTCAAAGTAGAGGTCAGGGGTTTGAATCAAACGGGAAGAAAATTAATCCTCTTGGGGCAACGGAAGTTCACCTTCAGGATATCCAAAACGATAATTACCCTGAGATTAGTCGCCACGCAATGTCGAGTCAGAAACTCACGTTATCAAAATAAAAATAAAAAATAAAAAAATTGCGAGAACTTTTCAACAATTTAGGTCTAAAAATGTACACTCTAAATGCATAAGGACCAAAGAGTTATTTCCTTATGCATCCCTACACGCATCGGTGGCTTGACTGTCAAAAAGCATATATCCCACATACCAATGCTGACTTGGCAACTATTTGCCAGCTCACACACATCTTACCCAACAAGCAAACCCCCATAAAACCCCCTCACCCTTCTTTCATTTCCATCAAATTCCCCCCCTTTTCTCCCCCTCTCTCTTTCTAAAAAGAAAAGAAAAAGAAAATGGTGCACTATCAAAGATACATTCAGCTTAATAAAAAAGGTGTAACAATAACTACATATGTTGATGATGAAGATGCATGTGTTAATATGAGTGCATGTAATAAAAGATCTAAGCCCAAGCTTTTAATCTTTTTATTGTTTTGTACACTTCTTTCTTCTTGCTTGATTCTTGCCCCTCATCTTTGTAAGTCCTTTTTATTTTTTTAACTTCATTTTTTATAAAATCCAGATTTTTTTGGGTTTTG
This sequence comes from Artemisia argyi, assembly GCA_030686995.1. NCBI lineage: Eukaryota > Viridiplantae > Streptophyta > Magnoliopsida > Asterales > Asteraceae > Artemisia > Artemisia argyi. The sequence goes on from CM060681.1 coordinate 144,529,009, forward strand.
GTTTTGATTAATTTTTGTTTGGTTTTGTGGTTGTAGGTTCAACTAATGGCGAAGATGATAATATTAAGGATTCCAATATTAGTTCTTGTTCCTCTGTCTCAAATGGTATGTTCTGGTTCTCAATACTAACAGAATTGGTAACTTGCAACAAGCCAACACCTTTTAAATCTGTTGGTTAAACTGTTATTACAGTTACAAACTGAAAGAGAAGTAACTAAAAGTTTGGCTCAAATAAAAGTGTTCAAGTTTTGGCCGACTTTGTAAAAATGTTCAAGTTAAGCATATGGTAGGCAATTTACAATTTCAGTAGAAATAAGCTAACTCCAAATAAAATGTTCAAGTTCCGCCTCTAAATACTACTTATTAAGAAACAAAAAGTTCAAGTTTTGCCTTTAGTTCAATGGATTGTCACAAATACTAAGCTACATACTACAATTTGACATAAAAAATTGTTAAGTCTCTTGAAAGTTGAAAATCTAATAAAACAGTGATTTTTCTTAATTTTCAGGTACAATATGTTGTGATAGAAGTAGTATTCGATCCGATGTATGCGTAATGAAAGGCGATATTCGAACACATTCATCTTCATTTTCAGTCTTCCTCTACACTTCCAAGAAACACCAGCAAGAGAAGATCAAACCCTATACTCGAAAATGGGAGCCATCAACTATGGCCACCATAGATGAACTCACACTAATAGCCCAAACCCCAAATGGGTCGATTACGGATAATCGACCCAAATGCGATGTGGTACATGATGTGCCTGCAGTGTTCTTTTCGACTGGAGGGTACACTGGAAATGTGTACCATGAGTTTAATGATGGCCTAATTCCGCTTTATATAACTTCCCAAAAGTATAATAAGAAAGTTGTGTTTGTGATATTGGAGTATCATGATTGGTGGATTACGAAATATGCGAATATCTTGACTCATTTGTCCGATTTTGAACCGATTGATTTCAGTGGAGATAGGAGGACTCATTGTTTTAAAGAGTCGATTTTCGGGTTGAAAATTCATGATGAGTTAACTGTGGATTCGACATTGATGGATGGGAGTAAAACGATTAAAGATTTTAGAGATATTTTGGATAAAGGGTATAGGCCGCGAATCCAGGGTTTAATTCTAGAGGAGCAACGAGAAAATAACGCGATTAAGGCTATTGTGGGAGTGGAAAAACCGAAGCTTGTGATCATTTCAAGAAACGGGTCACGGGCTATTATGAACGAAGAGTTGTTGGTGAAAATGGCGTCGAAGATTGGGTTTTCGGTCACGGTTTTGAAGCCGCAAAGGACTTCCGAGTTGGCGAAAATTTATCGAGAACTTAACTCGAGTGATGTCATGATCGGGGTCCACGGGGCCGCGATGACTCATTTTCTATTCATGAAACCGGGTTCGGTGTTTATTCAAGTTGTACCTCTTGGTACGAATTGGGCTGCTGAGACATATTATGGTGAGCCGGCGAAGAAGCTCGGGTTAAGGTATGTCGGGTATGAAATACTTCCTCGGGAAAGCTCGTTGTATGATGAATATGAAAGTAACGACCCCGTTCTAAGAGACCCAAACAGCGTTAATGACCGAGGGTGGGAGTTTACTAAAAGAATTTACCTTGATCGGCAAAAAGTCAGGTTAAATCTCAGGCGGTTTAGGAAGCGTTTGGTTCGATCTTATATCTACACGATGGCGAAAAGGAATGGAATGGTTCGGTCGCAATGAGACAATGAAATTATAAAACTTCTAGTGACACGAAGATAGAAATGACTTCATATGTATAAATTTAGTGTAACGAATGTATATGATAGTAGTACTGAAAATAGGTGCCTTTGAAAAAAGAAATGAAAAAAAAAAAAAAAAAAAAAAAAAAAAAAAAAAAAAAAGGTACTGAATATAGGTGAAAATGTTGTTGTATTCTTTTATTCTTATACTCTAATAAAAAGATTTTGAGCCGTATTTAAACTTGTGTTATATCCTTCAATTCATATCTAATTGGTGATGTGGTTTTGATTAGAGATTTAGTTTGTATGTTACAAGTGTTGTAGTTTTTCAGTTTATAAGTTCTTTTTTCACGTTGTGTTATGTGGTTCTTTGTGTTGTGAATGTATACTTGTTTAATTAGCAAAAAGTTTTAATTGTTTTTTTGGAGCTAGTTTGGTCACAGAATACTCTTTCAGTCTTTTGTACTACTTGATTTGGTTGAGGCGTATTAAATTTAGATTCATCTTTTTACCGTTGATAGCTTTTGGGGAGTGTTTCAAAAATACCTTTTAGAGTAAAATACATAAAAATAAAGGTCCTTTTAAAAAATTTCAGGAGTCTCCTGTTTGATCCTCAAAGATGTTTTGTTTCTTGATTATAATAACTTTTTACTTTTTATCCTAAAAGGTACATGATCGAGTGACCAAATATGACACTAAACTCCTTAAGTGTTACATATCCTTAGCGAGTATAAAAACAATTAATTACAGTACGTAATTCTGAGAATCCGAGCAAAACCCTAAGAAATGATGTGTTTAGTTTTGATTATCAAAGAGATTATTGATGCTTAGATTTTTTTAAAGGCGATTATTGATGCTTTAACTAAAACTAGTCGGATACCCGCGCACAGCGATGGCGAAAAATATAATAATATGGGTAGTAAATGAATTGCTAGCCCAACTCTCCCCGCAATTCCCTACCCGCTTAGCTAGTGAATTCGTTTCACAACACTCCGAATGTATATGTGTTTGCTTGGGTTTCCCGTAGCTTTCCTGTGACATCATTATTCCCGTATATAGAATGATCCTCACAATCTCTTTCCCGTCAAACACTCACCCAAAAGTATATGATTTTGACGAATCAATATTTTATTGATTGAAATAAAGGTTAAAGTTGTAAAATTTTAAATAAAAAACCCACTAAAAATCTAAAAACTAAAAACATAAATATATATAAAAATGGATGTTGAATTAAAGAGCACAAAATTTTAGAAAATATGGTGAAATTAGATAACTAAAAAAATAAATAGACAAATAGATATTTCAATTTGAAAATAAAGGTGAATTTTAAGTTGGGAAGTGACACATGTCACCTTATTATTGGAGCTTCTTATCTTAATTTTTGGTTAGAAGTTAGGCTTGGAGTTAGTTGAGAAGTGACACATGTCACCTCATGATTGGAGTTCCTTATCTTAATTTTTTGTTAGGAGTTAAGCTTGGTTTATCCATGCATTATATAGTAGTATAGATATAGCAACTTGTGCATAATATAATGTTATACAATGTACACACAATGGTGCATTTGAGGCTATAATTTGTTTGGTTGCTTTGGTGAAAGAATCTTGTTTTGTTAATACCAACAATTGCCTTTGAGCTGGTTTTGATTCCATTGATGAATAAAGGAGATGCTAAAGGTAGTTGTACTTTATGCATCTTTAGATGTACATAAGTTGTTGGTTTAAAAGTGGGGTGTCAGTGTTCTTTCTTCTTTTTCAGTGTTGATAAATGATATATTTGCTGGTTTTTGAACGTTGTGTTTCTTTTTCACCCTGCCATTCGTTTTCTCGTCATGTAATTATTAATGGCTCAGAACCACCATGTTTCAGAATTGGACAAGTTATACAGAACTACAAAGAATTAATTAATTTATATAGTTTCTTTTTTCTTAAAATTTAATCCATGTTTGAAACATGGAAAAACTAATCATCATAGGAGACGCAATAAAACTTATACAGTATCTCATTATAATGCTTTCCACAATAACAAACAAATAATTGAAATCCATAGCAGTGAGATTAGTGGTTGCTTTTAGGCTTAGTTATGCCTAATTAGACTTAATACTAGATATTATTAAAGGTAAAAGTTGGGCATTGGGTTCTTGTGCTCAAATTGAAAAACCTGAAATTATTTTTAATAATCTCGATTAGGTTTTTCATTGTGACGTTCAGTAAATTAACACAACATTTCTTTTGGCAGTTATACAATACAAAGATATTGTTGAAGAGTTGCACTGGTTCGGAAACGTTTTATACACTATACATATGGCTACAAAATCCATCTTGATGCAATTCGTCAGATTCAAGTTTTTATTCTAGAATTGATTGTTGTATCTTTAAGATAGTCGCACCAATTTAGGCGAAATACTGTTTTAGGATATTATTAATTGCAGGCCTCTCACGTTATTGTAATATGGGATATATGTATTATACAATTTGTAGTACAAGTAATAAATTCCTAACAATCTAAAACAAAATTTTCAAGATGAATCAAACGATACTGAAATCTTATGTTGAAAAACCTCAAAGTTCAAACGATCTAATTTTCGTCATTGGCAACAGAAGATGTTGTTTTACATTGACAATGTTGCATGTGTCGAATGTTCTCATGGATTATGGACCAACTGATCCGTATGTGCAAGGACATAAAGTTCCTATTGAGGCACAAGTGGCAGGCTACGAAAGGGCCACCTCACTTTGGAATCATAATTAATATAATTGCATTAAATTTTCTTTTGAATATTTTAGATAATTCCATGCAAAAATTACAGGACTGAAGTTGCATGTTCTAAGAAGTTTGTTGTTGAAAAATTTCTGAATTTTAAGATGAATGATGTAAAACCTGTTGTGAAGCAAGTTGAAGAACTCCAAATCATAGTTCATGAACTAGAAGTAGGAGACATGAGTATAAATTCTATATTTCTTGTTGGTTCTATTATTGAAAAATTGCCCAATCCTGAGAAAATTCTAAATTATAACTTAAACATTTGACTGATTATATGAGCTTTGAGCAACTTGTTCTCAAAATTCGTGTTCAGGAAGATAACACGATGAATGAAAAGGTTGATGCAAATTCAATGGAACTAAATGCAAACATGGTTGGAGAAAGTTCTTCCAATCCAAGTCCTACCACAAAAACAAAGGGAAGAATAGTGGTGGTTTAGGCATAATTCTTCCAAGGCTAGAAAAAAGGATTAAACCCAACACAAGAACAAAAACTTTTTAAAGAAAGTTCATCACTGTTGGGTTTGTGGGAAACTGGGAATAAAGATAAGGATTGTTGCCACAAGAAAGAACATGAACACGTAAATTTTGGAGGAAATTCCAACCAAGCAAATAATGTGGAATCTCTAAAAGAATTTGTTAAAGTACCTGAAGCATTTGTGACTACAAATGTTGTTGATTGGTGGGTTGATACTGGTGCCACAAAGTACATCTACAACTCAAGAAGAATTTTTGTATCTTACCAGAATGTGAATGAAACATAAACAATGTTCATGGAGAATGAAACTTCTTTAAAGATTGAAGGAGAAGGAAAGGTAATATTAAAGCTGACTTTTGCAAAGAATCTTGTACTCTTAAACGTGTTGCATGTACTAAACATCACCAATAATATCATTCTGGTACAATTCTTAGCAATGAGGGATTTAAACTTGTATTTGAATTAGGCAAATTTGTAATCACTAAGGGTGGCATGTATGTTGGAAAGGGTTGAGGGACTCTTTAAATTAAGTGTTGTAACTTGTAACTAATGACAATGTTATTAATCTATACTAAATTATAAACCATTTGGGATTTCCTATTAAAGGAAGTCTTAATTTTAAGACAAAAAAACATTACTATAAAAGGACATATAGAAAATTAATGTAAAATTTAAAAATTAAATCTTATTTAAACCTTACAGTAACCCCTCAAATAATGATATATTTTAATAGAATAGTTTAGAAGAAAAACCAACTAAACTTATAACATCCAATTTAATGCTAAAATTTGAAAAATAAAAGTACTAACTATTTACACTCTTAATAATTTAGACATTCCACTTTTAAAAACACATATCTACTATGTTATAAAGTATTTTGGATATGATAAATAAGAAAGGTTTAAAATGAAAAACATTTGTTCACCACAAAAATAGTTATCGAGTACTCACCAATGCATTGCGCGGGTACCCTTCTAGTAATAATAACTGGGACACTAGCACCGCTTATGTGTACATGATTGATCATCCTTTCTTATTACATTCTAGATTAGGCGATTTTAATTTCCGTTCTTTGCAAAGAATGATAAACTTATGCATGTTGACTAATGTTCTATGGATAAGATATCCAAGTGTGAGATCTGTGTTGAATCTAAATACACAAGTCATTCACATAAATCCGTAGAAAAATCAAATTTAATACTTGGTTTTATCCATACTGGTTTATATGATTTCAAAGAAACCCCGTCAAGAGGAGGAATTAATTATTATATGTTTTCATTGTTGATTGTAGTAATTTTGCTATGTGTACATAATAAATACCAATACGCAATTAAAACTTCCGTCTTAATCGGGTTATTTCTCACTCATTTTCTAAAGAAGACACTTGTTTTAAAAGCCCAAGTTCATCATTTTCCATTCTAGTAATAATAACTGGGACACTAGCACCGCTTATGTGTACATGATTGATCATCCTTTCTTATTACATTCTAGATTAGGCCATTTTAATTTCCGTTCTTTGCAAAGAATGATAAACTTATGCATGTTGACTAATGTTCTATGGATAAAATATCCAAGTGTGAGATCTGTGTTGAATCTAAATACACAAGCCATTCACATAAATCCATAGAAAAATCAAATTTAATACTTGGTTTTATCCATATTGGTTTATATGATTTCAAAGAAACCCCGTCAAGAGGAGAAATTAATTATTATATGTTTTCATTGTTGATTGTAGTAATTTTGCTATGTGTACATAATAAATACCAATGCGCAATTAAAACTTCCGTCTTAATCGGGTTATTTCTCACTCATTTTCTAAAGAAGACACTTGTTTTAAAAGCCCAAGTTCATCATTTTCCGTTCTAGTAATAATAACTGGGACACTAGCACCGCTTATGTGTACATGATTGATCATCCTTTCTTATTACATTCTAGATTAGGCCATTTTAATTTCCGTTCTTTGCAAAGAATGATAAACTTATGCATGTTGACTAATGTTCTATGGATAAAATATCCAAGTGTGAGATCTGTGTTGAATCTAAATACACAAGCCATTCACATAAATCCGTAGAAAAATCAAATTTAATACTTGGTTTTATCCATACTGGTTTATATGATTTCAAAGAAACCCCGTCAAGAGGAGGAATTAATTATTATATGTTTTCATTGTTGATTGTAGTAATTTTGCTATGTGTACATAATAAATACCAATGCGCAACTAAAACTTCGGTAGGACCTTAAATCTATCAACTTTAACACAAATATAAGAACAATATGAAGTAAAGATGGTGACTTGATATGATTATGGGTGGCGTTAATAAAGATAAAGAGAGTATAAGATGAAGAGAACTTTTATTAATAAAACACACACAATACACACATAAGCACACACCTCATTGAGCTTTGAGGTGTTTATATAGTTAGTTACAAGATGCCCTAAAAGGCTTTTCCATGGGCTTGGTCTTGGGCTTGGTTTCCTTTTACATATAAAGGCTTACATTACTTAACTCATGACATATTAGCTTACCAAGACCAAGGCCCATTGACTATTCTAATAACAAAAACTACGACACATTACAACGTTACAATATATGAGAATGACCATCACTTTATAATATAATTTTTAATGCTAGCAATCTCCCATTAAGGGGTGGTCATTCGAATGATGCTCCACGTGATTAGGTCGTTGTCTTTGTTGTTGTTAAACATTGTGTGTCGTAGTAGAATAGTCATTAGTCTTTGTTCCTTCATGCTTTGTGATCTTTGATAACTGACTTTTCATCGTTCTTTGTTCTTTTGTGATGTGGAGCAATCTGCCTTTCGTCACTTCTACGTCTGTGGTGGTTGTCCGCGGTTCCAACATGCTCATACGTCTTTAGTCTTTGTGATACATGCATTTGTTATTCCCGTTCTTTCACACCGATCTTTGTCACTTTACTTCTGTAGATTCTTTCACAGTGCGTAGAATCTTTCTTTGAACCTTACTTTGCTTTGATCTTTGTGAGAACTTTCCTTTGACTTTGTGATGCATGTATGAGCATGTGGAATCCTTTGCCATGGAGATGATGTATAGCTGCATGAAAACAGTTAGCAATAAATCAACCGGTACTTACAGATAAGTAATTAGAGATCGTCAACAGCATAGTGTGAAGACTCCTTCTAATCCTTACCAAGGCCGTTCCCATTTCGGATACTCTCGAGAGAGCTTACGAGACCTACTAAGTAGCTCAACTAATGGGTGAGTCGCTAGGGATCACTCCACGACTGTAGACCGTTTGAAACCACCGCAAACACTAAGCGTAACCCATAAAGAATTACCGAAGTGACCTGCTGTCAAGGCTGCTTGATGTTGACCCTGGCAGGAATTTCCATTCAATCATTGAGAATTACAAAAGTGAATCATCTCATAAATGTTCTGGCAGATTGCTAAGATCTGCGTAGGACTCGATAATTTACAGCTGGTGTCCATTGATTTAGAACACCAGCTGTAGAAATACTAAGTGTTCCTAAGAGATCTTTGATGTATCTCATGGCTCTAGACTCGATAAGTGCACACTTAGGTTTCCTATGCGGAGATTAGGGAGAGGTCTCCTGCTTCAATATCAACCATCTCTAAGAGACAGGTCGATAGATTACACCGGTTCCCCGTGAGAATGAAACAAGCTCTTTTAAGAGAACTTGAGTGGTTAAGAAGGTTTAGTGCAGTGCGTCACTTGGTCCATGACGTCTTTATCTTCAATACCGGTGTCACCTTAGCAACAACCAGTAGCATACGAATTGAACCCGGTGTCTGCCCTAAGGTTGAACATATGGAGGGCTATTTCTTTTCACCCTTTTTCATAACTTTTCTTTTTAATTCTTCAACCCCTTCTTTCTCCTTTCTCATTTTCTCCTTTTTTCAATCATACCTAAGGACTTCTAATTCTAACTATTGGAATTGTCCTTGGGTAGATCCCTCCGGCTCTGGCGGATCATAAGACGGTTTTTCCTAACCTTAGTCACCTTATATCTTCATGACTATCCTATTGTTGCCATAAAACCATTCATTTGAAAATCTCTCAAAGTGTTTATGATAATAAAACACATTGTTGTTACCACTTTGAGAGTTTTGCAACTTTTGAAGGACTCCCCCTTCACATGTGCTCATGTATTATTTAAGAAATTTGCACATGCGGGAGGAGTTTGCACTTTTGAATTGATCTACTTTCAGTGAACATGATCGATTCGAGACACGCTTACATCACTAGTTAGACTAGCTTGAAATTATTACCCGTCCTAGTCAAGTCCAAAGAAAGTCTCTCGATACGGTACATTCTACTTAGACAAGTCCTATTCGAGACACGCTTACATCACTAGTTGGACTAGCTTGAAATTATTACCCGTCCAGGACAAGTCTTTTCGATTACTGACTTTTTAAGCTTCGTCAATTCATTGGTACTTTCTGAGTCGAGCTCTTTTGAGATTTTGCCACAATCTTTACACATTTTGATCACATTTTAATCATGTCTTCTCCCCCTCAAAAATAGCATATCGTGATATTTTTGATATCAACTGATTAAGAAAAAGCTTTTGGAGAGATAGACAGATTCTATTTTGCATGAATTTGGAACATTTTTGTTTTTATACTCCCCCTTTAATAATAGCATATTTTAAAATCAATTAAGGGTTTGGAGGGAGTTATCTTGAGCACTAATTTTGATAGATTTTTGAGAAATCTTTTGAACAATCTTGAAAAAGTGCTCAAGAATTCTGTTTGAAAACGAGTTTTTGTTTGAAGTATTTTTCGTTTGTTTAGACTCGAACTTTTTGAAAAAGATTTCGTCCTTGAACGTACGAGTCCTTGATTTGAAAATAATCAGAAGTCATCATTTAAGTCCGGGTTTCGTACTGAAGTATACGAAAGCCATTGTGAGAAACGACATATTTTAAAAAACATTTTAAAGAACTCCCGTTCAAGCATCTGTACATGTCTGTATCATTGTTGAATGACATTTCTAGAAACGTACAGAATATTGATTTATACGAGAGACATGTCGTGAGAAGAATATTTTTGGATTTTTTGATTTTATATTTTTTTGTATTTTTTTTGAAAATTTTATATTTTTGTATTTTGTTTTTGTTGGTTTTTCAAATTTTGTATTTTATTTTTTCAAAAATATTAACAGCGAAGCGATTTTGAAAATATTTTTCAAGAAGATTCGAGAAGACGTTCTAGCTCTTCAGGAGTTAGGCTTCGCATGCCAATTCGTCGAACTAAATAGTCAAACCGTTCTTTTGGAAGGGCTTTAGTAAATAGATCGGCGAGTTAGTAATCAGTTTTAACGAAAAATAATTCAACAGTACCCTCTTCAACGTGTTCTTTGATGAAATGGTAGCGGACTTTGATATGCTTCGTCTTTGAGTGTTGTACGGGATTGCACGAGATGGCTATGGCACTTTTTGAGTCACAATATATAGGTATTTTGTCAAAAGTAAAGCTATAATCTGTGAGCTGTGTCCGCATCCAAAGAACTTGGGCACAACACGCAGATAGAGACACATACTCGGCTTCGGCGGTTGATAGTGCAGTACAATCCTGTTTCTTTGACGACCAGCTTACAAGCTTTTCACCCAAAAACTGTGCTCCACCTGATGTACTCTTTGTTGTAACTTAATCACCGGCATGGTCGGCATCTGAAAAAGCTGCTAGATTAAACTCCGAATCCTTCGGATACCAAAGTCCCATGTTAATGGTGCTTCGTAGGTACCGAAAGATCCGTTTAACCTCTTTGAGGTGAAGTTCGGTAGGCTTTGCTTGAAACCGTGCTAATAAACAAACAACAAATTGAATATCGGGTCGACTAGCAGTTAGGTACATGAGAGAACCGATCATGCTCCGATATTTCTTCGGATCGATGGGTTTCCCAAACAAATCAGCACCTATTTTTGGTGAAGTGACCATTGGTGTTCCAACAGAATCACAATTATCCATTTCATGTTTTTTCAAAATCTCTATTGTATATTTAGCTTGATTAATAAAAATACCATGAGGGGATTGATGTATTTGAAAACCAAGAAAGAATTTTAGTTCCCCCATCATGGACATTTCAAATTTGCTTTTCATGAGATTTTCAAAATGTTTTGAATGGTTAGGATTGGTTGATCCAAAAATAATGTCGTCTACGTAAATTTGAACGATCAGAATGTCATCTTTGAATTTTTTTAATAAACAAGGTGTCATCAACCGTTCCTTTTGTGAAATTGTTTTTGAGTAAGAAAGATGATAGTTCGTCATACCACGCTCTTGGAGCTTGTTTTAAACCATAAATGGCTTTCTTAAGCTTGTAGACGTAGTCTGGATGATCTTTGTCGATGAATCCCTCTGGCTGACTCACATACACTTCTTCTTTCAGAGTTCCATTCAAGAAGGCTGTCTTAATGGCCATCTGATAGACTGTGATGTTTTTGTGAGCGGCATAGGCTAAGAAAATCCGGACTGTTTCAAGTCTAGCTACAGGCGCGAATGATTCTTCGAAATCTATCCCTTTTTCTTGTGGATAACCTTTAGCCACGAGACGAGCTTTGTTGCGAAGAACAGTCATTTCCTCATCCAGTTTGTTCTTCCACAACCACTTGAGATCAAGAACACGTATATCAAGTGGTCGTTCAACAAGTTCCCAACTATCATGTAACTGGTATTTAAGAATTTCCTCCTGCATTACTTCTATCCAAGGGTTTTCTGCCATTGCTTCCCGAATGTTTTTTGGTTCTTTGAGGCTGATTGAGCAAATGTAGATGCACAATTCGAGATCGGTGGCAAGTTGTCTCCTTGTCTGAACTGGCTTTGAAGGTTCACCAATAACATGTTCTATTGGATGGTCTTTTGTCCATTGGAACGTAGAAGGGTACCTTGGGTTTAACATGTGTGTGTTAGTCGATTCTTGTAACCTTGAAGAAGATTCAGCACAGTCTGTTGCAAACGGGTTTTCAAATACTTCTTCTTCTTCTAACGCAACATCGTTTGAATTATTTGTTGGTTCTTCTTGAAAATTAGTGTTTTGATTTTGCTCATCAACTCTTGGTAGAACAGTTTCAAGTACCGGAGTTGCTTGAGTAGATGTAGATGATGTTGATGTAGTTGGTGCTTCAGCTTCGATTGTGGTAGATGCGTCTTGTGATGGTGGTGGTGGTTGATGGTTTTGAGCGGGTGCAGCGGAATTGATGAGGCGAAAAATGAACCACTTTTAGGGGGTCATTTAAGCCCGAATTCGAATTTATTTGATCAAATATTACCCTAAATCGTTCCTTTTGTGATTTTAGGTACTTTGGGAGAGAAATCTGGAAAAGGAAGCAATTCGGACGTTTTTGGAGCATAAAAGTGAAGAAAACGCCAAAGTCTTAATTTTCCTTGCTGGGAACAGTAGGTGACGGCGTCAAGAAGAAAATCTTGACGGCGTCAAGAGGAATTTCCATGACGATCCAGTACAGAATTTACGGCGTCACAAGGTAGGGCGTCAAGAGGAAAATGCATGACGGCCTGGAAACACATAACACTTGACGGCGTCAGATCTGGATCAAGGCAGTCTGAGATTTATTTTGGCGGCGAGATGACGGCGTCACAAATTTGTTCTTGACGCCGTCAGACCCTATTTCCTATATATAGTTTTCTAATTTTCACACATTAAAAAAAGAGAAGTTTTGGAGAAACCCTAAGTCCGAACTTAGTACGAATTTTACAGGTTTTTCAAGGGTTCTCAGCCCTTGATCCCTTTCATGTGTAATTGAGATAAATATTCTTTTAATTCAATCAATATGTCTATGTGTTGGTTGTCTATATCTTGTTCTTGTCTTAATTCCATCATGCTAGGCTAGATCTATATTGCTTGGATCTAATGAAACCTAGATATTAATTATGTGTTGATTACTTGTTTATGGTTGTATTGGATGAATGATTTCGATGTTAGGCTTAAGAAAACTGGCAGATCTCCAATTGGTAACATGCTTGAACGTCTTAGGAAACATGAACTGACGTACACTAGGTTTTATTGGTTGTATTTAATGCATGAGTAAATTCTAATGATCCCATGTTAGGAGCTTCTTAATCGGCTCGACATAGGAGTGAAGTAGGCACTCATAGGATTGGGGAATTAAGTGCGCCACCCCATGAATGGTATTAAGGAATACAATCCGTCATCCACACAACTATAACAAGTAATTAACGTGTAAAAGATATCTAGGGAGTAGTGAAATCTAAGTAAACACAACTTCTCCACTTATTGCTCACAACCTTAGTATAATTTAGTTTATTTTCATTTTTAGTATTTTATTTTGATTGCATCTTAGTATTGGGTTAGTTGACTAGCAACTAATTCCGCCCAAATCCTTCAAACCCCAAGATTTTTACTTGCTTTCTAAAAAATATAAAAATACAAAAATAATCATCCCTCACCTTTAGAACTAGTATTTAGGTTTTCTAATCCTAGCGACACTATTCCTAGCTGAACGATCAATCCCCCGGTACTTGTCACTATACTATACTACAACGATCAGGTACACTGCCTGGTGGGGGTTGTAAGCTTCTCAAGATCCCTTGAGAGGTAAAGCCTGGTGCGATTCCCACGTATCAAGTTTTTGGCGCCATTGCCGGGGAATAGTTATTGTCTAGGTTAGAATCTCTTTTTATTAGGTCTACTTGCTAGATTCCTTTCTAGTAAGATTTTATTTTTATTTTTAGGATCTCCTTAGTCTATCTTATTTTTTTGTGTTTTTGTTCGTAACTCTTCACCACCCGACATCATGGACGATGGGAACATCTTTGAACCCGTCATCCCACCACAACAAAACCCACCACTAGAACCTCTTAGGCCCCGAACCTTAGGAGAGTATTCCCGACCTAGCCACCTAGGCTACCAAAACACCATTGAGCTCACTGGAGCCAATGTGACCCCCATGCGATCCGACACCATCCGGTTGGTGCAAAGCGGATGTGCATTCCATGGACTTCGTTCCGAAGATCCAAACCAACATCTTAAGGACTTCCTTAAAATCGTAGATTCCATAGACCTAGATGTTGCAACTAGAGAGACAACCCGATTACGCCTATTCCAATTCTCTCTACGGGATTAAGCTAGTCAATGGCTTGAGCGTTTACCCGCGGGATCCATCACCACATGGGATGATCTCACCACTCGTTTCCTTGCTCAATTTTTCCCACCAGGGAGAACTACTAAGCTTAGAAATGACATCTTGATGTTCCAACAACGTCAAAATGAATCTCTTTATGAAGCATGGACTCGTTTCAAGGACTTACTCCAAAAAGTCCCTCATCATGGCATAGATCTTTGGCTCCAAGTCCAAATCTTTTATGACCATATCGATCTCTCCACGAGGCGAGCCATTGACCAATCGGCCGGTGGTAAGCTACGTGATCTAAGTGCGGAACAATCATGGGAACTCATAGAAGATCTTGCTCTCTATGACAACGAAAGTTGGAATGATCCCCGTGATTTGAACAAAATGGTCAAGGCAATATCTTTGCCTTCGAACAACTCTAGCACTCCCGACCGTAGGATCATGGAACTTGAGGACCAAGTCAAGTTTCTCATGAAATCTTACGAAGCTCCTAAGCCTTCAAGCCAAGTGAACAAAATCACTTCTTCATGCGAATTATGTAGTGGTCCCCATGACACTCGTGATTGTGTGGAACTCCCCGGAACAGCTTTTGCGGACTACGCATCCACGCGTACCGACGAAGCGGGAGATAAGTGGTACACTTTCAAGCCCGAGCCAAACCCTTACGGTGATTCATACAACCCCTTTTGGAAAAATCACCCAAACCTTAGGTGGAAGCAAAATCAACCCAATTCCTCCAATCCGCCTAATCGTTACCAACCAAACGGTCCACCCTCCAACCGTACTTTCAACAACAATCCTTCTAACAACTATGGTAGTACCAACAATCTTGAAGGATTGATGTCTAAGTTCATGGCATCTCAAGAAGCTCGCATAGCTAGGTTTGAAACCGAATTCAACCAACAACAAACGGAGATGACCAACAAGATAGATAACTTGTTGAAGGCCCTCAACAACCAAGCGTTAGCCACACCTAGGAAGGACACTAGGGACACCAATAACGGAATCCAAATTAAGGATCCCTCATCATCCAAACATGTCCACTTTGTCAATGTTGTCACCATTAAGCCAATAGATAAGGAGGTAGAAGAAAGTGACAAGGATGAAGTTGGAGTAGAAACCGAGACTAGGGATGAAAGTAGGGAAGTTGAGGTTAATAAGGAAAAGGAGTTAGAGGAAGTGGAAACTATAGAGAAGTACTTTGATAAGTTGCTCACCAAGGAAGAACGGGAATACCATAAGGATTTATTCGATAGTCCCGAGAGACCATATATCCTTGGCACACCCCTTATCAAAATGGGAGACCCCTTTAACATTAAAACCATTTGTTGAGGCCACTAGGATGAGTTATGATCCGACTCTAGGGATAGTTAGATTCAAGGAAGAAAATGATGAAGTTGCCTACCAAATGCCCTACAAAATTGAGCAATACCGCCTCCTCTCTAATATAGAAAAAGAACACAAGCAAGCGGCTTATTATAGGAATGAGGAAGATAGACGTAGAGGAGTAGAGTATGTGAAAAATAAGATGCTTGGTTTCTACAAAGAATGCTTGCAACTAGGTCCGGAATACAAAACTGGTTTAGAAGACGACCTAGAGAGTGGAACCAACAATGAGGTCACGTAGTAACCCATGACCTTGAGTCTAGCTACAAGACTCGTAAATAAAGAAAAGCGCTTCTTGGGAGGCAACTCATGTTTTGTGTGATTTTATTTTGTTTGTTTGTTATTTGCTTCCATATGCATGCTTTATTTTTATTGTTGGTAGATCATGTTTCTCAATTAAATAGTGGAAATACTTTACTTTGTTGTTTTGGCCTAGTCTCAACTCCACCTAAAAGTATTTTTGCAAAAGATAAGTGTAAGGGGAAACCCCAAATATGTTTTTAAGAAACAAACCGATCATGATTCTCCACAATATTAAATGAACATGTATATTCGTATTTGTTAGAGTCAAATGCTTGTATTGAGTCATAATGAAGTTTTGCAGGATTTCCAGGAAGCAGGACCAAGTTTTTCCAGAAATTTTCCGGAAACTTAACATAAGAATTTCTGCAGGTCATTTCTGACGGCGTCACGTGTAAAAATCTGGAAATTTTACCGGTTTTGTTTTTCTAACGGAGTCTTAAAGTTTTTGTGAATTATTAAGTTTTATAATCTCCAGAAAATCTGCAAACTTCATTCCACAAGCATTATATCTTATCTTGTTTTCTAGGATTTAGTAACTTATATAGGATGCCGCCGATTTTATAAGAGGTTGTCTTGTCTTATTTCTCAGGATTCACGGGTTATGTATGACAAGAAGATGATTTATATTCTGGAAGGGAAACTTTGATTATTCATTTTCTTGGAGGAAGATTTAACCTGGCCACCTTATTATCCATACCGAGCGAATCAGGGGAGTATTTGATTTCATTCTTTTTACTTTTTCACTTTTACATTCTTTACTTGAACATTGGGGACAATGTTCATCTTAAGTTTAAGGGGAGGGTAAAATGATGATACCTTACATATGCACTTTCGCTTGAGTTTGTTTTGTTTGATGGTAGATGTGTAATAAAACTATGAGAAATACTTGTTAGTGCAATTTTAGCGCCAAATTTAAATTTTTTTACAACATTTAGGAGTGAAACTTTAGCCATAGCAAGCGTCTCATGGATAGGAGATTGTATAACTAGCACATAACCGTATATTCAGAAAAAATTTTCCACCCAAATATGTGAGGTTCGCCTTTAGATTTGATAGGAAAAGCATTCATTATTAGTGCTTATGAGTGTACCGGTAGCATTTAGATTCTAGAACTTGCGTTAGTGATGCATCCCGAGACCGCTAGTGAGACTACATTCCTGTAGTAGGATTTACTACATAATAAGAGGCATTAGGATCACCCTTGTGTTAAACCCGTATCATAATTACTTTACCATTTAAGTCATATTACTTGGCTAATTAAGTCAACTAATTTTTCCCACACCCTTAGCGTTGTACGCATTTTTAGTACACGAAACCCCTAGTACACCCCTCCGAGCCTATCTTTTCGTTTCTAACTTTAAGCATTTTACTTAAGGGAAGAATTTGTTACACCCCACTTAAATGTACAACCAAATCGCCTTAGCCTTCCGTGTATGCGCTCATCTTTAGTGCATTATTGTTATTTGTTAAACCCTAAGTTAATTATCTAATTGATTACATGGTTCCTTGTACATATTGTTTTGGGACGATTGGGACTCATGGGTAAAGTACTTATTTTATTGAGTAATGGGGAAGAACATCATTTATTACCCCCATATGTACGTTAATCTTAAAAGTACTCCAAGTGTTTTGATTTTCTTAATTCGAGTCATTAGTTTAGTTTATTGTAAAGTATATAAAAATTCAAGTGTAAGGGGAACATTCATCCCCTATGATGTATTATTTTGGATGGTAGGGTAAGAGTGTATGCAAAAAAAAAAAAAAAAAAAAAAAAAAAAAAAAAAAAAAAATCGAAAAATCAAGAAAAAGAAAGAAAAAAATAGAAAAAGAAAAGAGAAAAACATACGGACTACCATCCCTTTTTATTCTATGTTTATTTTATGTTTTTGTTATTTTTCATTTATTAGCTTAAGTCGAGTCTAGTCTTGGCTTAGCAACGCCATATTGTACATGTAATTAACCAAGATTGTTAACTCGCCACCAGTAAAACTTCCTTTATCCAACAAAACCGTGTATTTCATATCCCTACACCTAACGTTACAACCCTTTAAAAAGACCTCTTTGATAGTTTATCCTAGGTGCTTACGCCATGTGGTGGAGGTTTGATCCTTTCCCAAGCCTATGGTAATCTATTTTGCTATGACAGGTAGTGAGAGATATCTTCCGTTTCCATATTGTAATTTATACTTTATTACACCCGAGAGATGTGAGTATCTAAACACTATTTGTGAGGTGCTAGCGTATGACCTCCGTGCTTGTCTTTGGTCTTTAGTGGAACGATTATTTGTTGTAATTATTTTTATATTAGTGTTAAATAACCCCTAACTTGTATTTTGAGTAGAATAAAAGCGCATTTGCTTGAGGACAAGCAAATCTCAAGTGTAAGGGTATATGATGAGGCGAAAAATGAACCACTTTTAGGGGGTCATTTAAGCCCGAATTCGAATTTATTTGATCAAATATTACCCTAAATCGTTCCTTTTGTGATTTTAGGTACTTTGGGAGAGAAATCTGGAAAAGGAAGCAATTCGGACGTTTTTGGAGTATAAAAGTGAAAAAAATGCCAAAGTCTTAATTTTCCTTGCTGGGAACAGTAGGTGACAGCGTCAAGAAGAAAATCTTGACGGCGTCAAGAGGAATTTCCATGACGATCCAGTACAGAATTGACGGCATCACAAGGTAGGGCGTCAAGAGGAAAATGCATGACGGCCTGGAAACACATAACACTTGACGGCGTCAGATCTGGATCAAGGCAGTCCGAGATTTATTTTGGCGGTGAGATGACGGCGTCACAAATTTGTTCTTGATGCCGTCAGACCCTATTTCCTATATATAGTTTTCTAATTTTCACACATTAAAAAAAGAGAAGTTTTGGAGAAACCCTAAGTCCGAACTTAGTACGAATTTTACAGGTTTTTCAAGGGTTCTCAGCCCTTGATCCCTTTCATGTGTAATTGAGATAAGTATTCTTTTAATTCAATCAATATGTCTATGTGTTGGTTGTCTATATCTTGTTCTTGTCTTAATTCCATCATGCTAGGCTAGATCTATATTGTGTTTGCTTGGATCTAATGAAACCTAGATGTTAATTATGTGTTGATTACTTGTTTATGGTTGTATTGGATGAATGATTTCGATGTTAGGCTTAAGAAAACTGGCAGATCTCCAATTGGTAATATGCTTGAATGTCTTAGGAAACATGAACTGACGTGCACTTGGTTTTATTGGTTGTATTTACTGCATGAGTAAATTCTAATGATCCCATGTTAGGAGCTTCTTAATCGGCTCGACATAGGAGTGAAGTAGGCACTCATAGGATTGGGGAATTAAGTGCGCCACCCCATGAATGGTATTAAGGAATACAATCCGTCATCCACACAACTATAACAAGTAATTAACGTGTAAAAGATATCTAGGGAGTAGTGAAATCTAAGTAAACACAACTTCTCCACTTATTGCTCACAACCTTAGTATAATTTAGTTCATTTTCATTTTTAGTATTTTATTTTGATTGCATCTTAGTATTGGGTTAGTTGACTAGCAACTAATTCCGCCAAAATCCTTCAAACCCCGAGATTTTTACTTGCTTTCTAAAAAATATAAAAATACAAAAATAATCATCCCTCACCTTTAGAACTAGTATTTAGGTTTTCTAATCCTAGCGACACTATTCCTAGCTGAACGATCAATCCCCCGGTACTTGTCACTATACTATACTACAACGATAAGGTATACTGCCTGGTGGGGGTTGTAAGCTTATCAAGATCCCTTGAGAGGTAAAGCCTGGTGCGATTCCCACGTATCAAGAATGTAGTTGAGATGCATTTGTCGAAGTTCCACCATAGTATTCATCAAACATTAACTCGAAGAAATTTTCCAGTTCTTGTTCTGAAGGTTTTTCCGTGTTTGTTGAATGAGCTCCTTGAGGCACGAGTCCTGAACTGATGTGTCCAGAAGTCTGCAGGTTTGGTGCGGGTCCTAATCTGTTTTGATTAGAAGCCATCGGATTAAGCGCGGGTTCTAGAGCGAGTCTCTCAGAAGCCCCATAAGTCAATGTGCAACATATGTAACCTTGCTTCCGAACTTGGTACGGTTTTGGGTTTATATGATGGTCTTTTACTTTTTCCTTGTTCGCATGATGGACATAGATGATCCTTGGTGTATTTGAACTTAGGAAGTCCGGTGACGATGTTGTCTTTGGCTAACTTGTTGATGGTGTCGAAATTGAGATGGGATAACCTTCTATGCCACAGCCAGGACTTAGTTTCGGTTGCCCTTGTCATAAGACAAATTGGTGATGTAGAAGCCATTTTCCAAATCATTTTCTAAAGAAGACACTTGTTTTAAAAGCCCAAGTTCATCATTTTCGAGTCTATTTTTCAAAAATGTAAGCAACTAATCTCGGTCATTCACCAATTATTTTATGAAATCAAAAGAATACATGATCTCTAAGCTGTTAAAAATCAGAATTATAGTCCCAACTAGTCGGGGTCATATCTAATTCATTACTTATCGTCACGACTCCGTTCAACTCTAAGATTTTAAGTTAGAGTCTCATATACAAATGTCTCAAGTAGCTCGATTTAGCAAAATGCTCCTAAGATAGTCATTTTTATGGATGAAACTGGTACTTAGAATCTTGTCGGTATTGACTAACGGATCGCATAACATTTATTAAAAATAGTAAATCACCTTTAAAAATTATGAACAAATTCAGGGAACATCATAAGAAATATATTTAAGTATGTAAAATTGGCAAGGTCCAGAAAAATGTCCAAGATAGGTTCTTATGTCGAAACATATTGCTGTAAATTTGTGACATAAATCTGTGTTCATAACTTGACTTTTATCAAATTTTCAACACAATCAAGTATACAATGGTGATATATATGAACATGGCATACAATATAAATGTAAATTTAAGTTTGTAAATGTGTTTATGTTTGTGAATGATTTGTGCAAAAAGACCTAAATAAATTAACTAAAAACCCAAAAAAACAAAAGCACAAAGAACCCTAATCTTCCAAAACCCTTTTTATGAATACACAACCAAGACCTAACAATGCTTTGTGCTCTTGATCATATGTGTTTTTTTTATAGTACATATAGAGAAAGAAAGAAGAAAGTGTTGTATTTGATTTGTGGTGAAATGGAAAGGGTAGGTATGCTTGTTTATATAGGAGTATATTAGGAAGTGTTGAGATCTCATTTCTTGCATCAATTTGACAAGTGAACCAAAGATGGACATGGGATGTAGGGGTGTCAGAAAACCAAATCCGAACCCGACCAGACCCGAACTCGACCGGGTTCGGGTCAACTCGGGTCAAAAATCATATTCGGGTCAATCGGGTCAACCCGAATTGACCCGAGTTCTAAACAAGTTCGGGTTCGGGTATGTTTTTATAGCCTTGACCCGACCCCGAGTTGACCCGACTAAACTAACACTTTACAATGTAAAAATACTCGGGTTGACCCCAAACCCGAGTTGACCCGACCCGAGTTGACCCGAACCCGGCCGGGTCAACCCGAATGACAGCCCTAATGGTGTGTCACCCATGGAGGGGTATGTGTTGCTTTGATTGTTACATTGGTCACATGTTTACATATGTTAGCAAGACTTCACACAAAAGTGGTAAAGTGTGCATTCCTAAGCAAAAACAACATGTTGGTGTTTCCCTTTGTGTGTTAGAAGATTTTAAAGGGTTAAGAAGGGTGGGAAACCTTTAACTTTTGAGGTATTTGAATGTAAGTATGTATTTATAATGTAGGGTGGTGAATTGGTTAGGTTTTGTATGTATGCAGGAGCTAAAATGCAAAACGTATACATTTTAAGTAAAGCTTGAAAAATAAAATGCATAGACTAATAAAACATGATTGTAAAAGTCATATGACACATATTTGACGTTGACTAAACTTAGTCTAATGCCGGTTTATGTTTAACGTCGTTTTTCGGTTTACGCGATTTAACCTAACGGTTATACATAAAAGTAAATATTTAAACGTTCAAAGTAAAAAGTTTTGAGTTTATAAACACGTAATGGCCTAAAAAATAAGAGTTGTGACAAGAGCAGCAATTCGCAACTTCATTATACATCAAATGGATGTGAAGTCTGCTTTCTTAAATGTTGACTAAATGAAGAAATCTATATGTAACAAGCTGAGGGGTTTGTTGTAAAAAGCGTAAAGAACATAAGGTATGTACATTTATTAAATCTTTTTATGGCCTTAAACAAGCTCCAAAGTAATGGCATAGAAAGTTTGATAACATTCTTTTATCAAAACGTTTTCAAGTAAACAGATGTGATAAATGTGTTTATATTAAACAATACAAATGCATTTTCATTATTTGTTTATATGTGGATGATATGCTGATTATAGGAACAAATATGGATGTTATAAATCAAACAAAGAAATTGCTACATTCTACATTTGATATTAAAGACGTGAGAGTAGTTGATGCCATTCTCGGTATTATAATTCAAAAGAATTCTAATGGAACATCTTTACCCAATCTCATAACATTGAGAAGACCTTTAAGAAATTTGATCACAGTGACGATAGAGCGATTTAACTCCATTTAATCATAAGGTTCAATTAAAGAATAAAAAAGGACAAAATATGTATCTCAGTTACAATATACACATATACTAGGAAGCTTGATGTATATAATGAATTGTACACGACTAGATTAGGCATATAGTGTAAGTTGACTTAGTCGATACTTACATAACCTTGGTAGAGATGATTGGAATGTAGATGATTGGGAAATATGTAATTTGTAGTATCTAATAATGCCCAAGAGAAAGGTGGAAAAAGATACCTTGAGGCCTCTCTATATAAAATATTGGAAGTATAATCCTATGGCATCCTCCGATGACTCATTCATGGTCATACCAGCAGGGGGCACTTGTGGATACGGGTCTAACAGAATGCCAAATTGTTTAGCGGCCTAGGAAACTTCCGCTTCATCCATTTTGGACACGTAAATATGTACATCAAACTTGGGCTTAACAGCCTCCTCTTCTACGGTATGTTCTTCCTCTACGAGATGTTCCTCTAACATTTTGGGGAGTCGAAGGAAAAGAATATAATCGAATGAAAAGCGTTAGGAAAGAAAGAAGGACATACCTGAATCGACGAAAGACATAAAATTCAAACTCTTCCGGGCGAGAGGAATTGTGAGAAATAACATTGGTAAAAATTAGGGGAAGATGTATTTATAGGGGAAAATCAGGAAGTTCGATACGTCGTGTCGTTTCAGATGCAACCTGGCACACTATCTACCATATGATGGGCGTACTTTTAACACACGTCAAAATCTCTATTCCCGAGGTAAATAGATGGCGTATTTTAACACAAGGAAATTATGTTTTTTTTCTTACCCTCGTAATGACAAGACCATCAAGGCCCAACGGGCCAGGTATTTTGGATGTACAAAAATAAAATGTGGAAAAACGAATTAAGTATTACATCATCGGTATGCTACTAATAGTGTAATACTGGGGGGACATGTTGACGTATGTGTCCAAAGGACTTACATCGAACAACAGATGGTACACATGTCCGAAAGACTGGTACTGAAGAGCTAGAGGCGTGCATCCTTTTTGTCCGGGTACTCTCTTTTACCCAACAGTCCATTGCAAGGACCGAACTGCGCCGCCTAACCTGAATTTCACGGGATTGTGTCCCTCGCGTGACCTGACATCTAACACCTAAACTAGGTGTAGCTCCGCGTGTTCCTTCCTAAGACAGAACATATATTGAGGCTGGGTTGTTAGTCATTTATGGCAAAACCAAATAAATTCACTAGCATTTACTCTTTCATTTCTTACTCAGCCTCTACGCACAATATCATATACTGATTCTCACGCCGGAGTTTGATCTTGGGGTAAAATCCAAGGCGAGGCTAATGCGTATATTTCACTTGTGTAGGTGCTCGAAGGACGTTGCTTCACCTAGTCCCAAGGGACCTACACGTACTTTACCTGAAGTACAAACTTTTACTTCAACCATTAGCAAGTTATGTAACAATATGGATACATGTATATAATGCTCCTTTACCATGATACGACGCATCAATTTATTACTACCTCCGTCCCAATTTATTAGTCCAGTTTTGACTTTTTGAGTATTTCTTTGTCAACTTTGACCGTAAATATTCTTATTTGTGTTATATAATACTTGATGAAAATTATACAAATTAAAAATACACTTAAAACTCAATCTATTTATATATTTTGCATCAAATATTAAATAACACAAACATATATATTTAAGGTCAAAGATAACAAAAAAAGACTTTGAAAATTCAAAGTGGACAAATAAATTGGGACGGATGGAGTATTTCAATACTTTTACGTAGATTTTATATGTTACTTTGACACATTTACCAAGTAGCAATTGTGTTTATTAAACATAACTGACAATTGCTACGAGGCTTGTTTATGACTTGAGACGACACCGGGTGCTCTAATAGAAGAGAAACCTCTTCAAGATCGGCAACCATGTCAAGTCACATTATAGATTACTCACAAGTCACGACCAACATAGTTCCTCTCTTTTCCCCTTAAGGCCCACCACAAGTCATTCCCCTCACCTTCACACGTACACCACGCCTTCCATTCATAGCAAACTGCCCCCATTGTTCATACATGGTCTCCTCGGCTGATGATTGTGAGAAAGATCTCTTTCTCATATTGCCACTGTAATCTAAAGGCTACATGAGACTAGTTTATTATTCAATGACTTTTCTTTGGCTGAATAAGAAACTATTTTAATGATTTTGACTATAGAAATATACTCCGTACAATTTACCTGTTGTAACGAGATGGTCATTAGGTAACCCGCATACTATGTTGGTTTTTTTGGAACTTCAATTAGAACATAGGGTCTCATAACCCGGAGTTAAACTTTCACCTAGTGACACGTCAACGTCACATAAGCTTTAACATTTTCACCTTAAAAAAAAAAAAAAAAAAAAAAACAACTCCTCATCATAACTTAACCTTAACTCAACTTTAACTCAACTATTTTTAAAATCAACCCATAAAAGAAAACTAATATTTCATTTAATAACTAACATAGTATTAAATATTAAACATTACAATACGAATATTAAATATTACATAACATTAAATATTAAACATTACAATACGAAACAATTACTTATTCATCGTCTTCGGAATCTTGTTTTTGTTGTTGTCGTTGAAGATGTTTTTGCCAAAGATGCTCCATAAGGTCTAGTTGGAGTCGAGTATGCATTTCTTTGTCACATATTTCTTTTGCCTTTCGATGTTGGAAATCACATCTTTCGATCCACATGTCTTTCCTCATACGTGATGACGGATCCACCCACATTTCGTCATACTTACGTAGTGCAAACTTTTGATCTTTAAAATCATATTATGCAAAATAATGTAAGAATACATAATTCTACGTATCTTGACAACTTCCATTTGACGTGCCGGTTGTTGTAGTATACCCCAACGTCTTTGAAGCACACTAAAAGCACGTTCGACATCCTTTCGTGCAGTTTCTTGTTTCCTTTTAAAATAACCATATTTATCGTCAGTTGTGGCCGAGAAGGATTTGACAAAAGTTGCCCACAGTAGGTAAATTCAGTTAGCTAAGTAATATCTCTGTTCATACCTGGTTCCATTAACCATATAAGGTGCTACAGGGGCGACGTCATCAAGAATGTCGTCGAATAACGGAGGGTTATCTAAAATATTAATATCGTTATTCGCCCCCGCCACCTCGAAAAATGCATGCCAAATCCATAAATCATGTGAAGCAACTGTTTTAAGCATTATTGTTGGGTATTTTTTTATCACCCCTACCAAATTGCCCTTGCCAAGCCACCGCACTCCCAATGCATGCAATCAATGCTACCAAGCATTCTCGAAAATCCATGCCACCCCTCATGTCTTTCATAAATACTTTGAATGTCGGACCATGTTGGTTTTCTTAAATACTCCGACATAAACAAATCAATAATGCATTTGTTAAAATTATCAAGACAATCACGTAAAGTATGCTCACCCATTTGCAAATATTCATCAAATGCATTGGGTGCGGTGCTGTACGCCAATTGGCGTATGGCAGATGTACACTTCATAAGAACACTTATACTCATTCGACCCTTAGCATCGGGTGATTGACTAAAGAATTTAAAATGATCTGGAGAAAAATCGGAAGTATAAGATTCAATGCGTTCGACTATTTCTAGAAATAGTTTCCGACTCATACGAAAACTTCTTCAAAAATTCCGGTGCGGGTACTTACAACCGTGATTGAAATAGTCGTTATGCAAACGTTCTTCGGCAAGCTCACATTCACGATAGATCGGATTACGGGACAAGCGAGGTTGAGATGTTGCTTGTTCCAACTGTTGCTGATATTCGTACGCGGCTATCATAAACTCAAAGTCAGGTTTCGTCAACTACATCTGACTAATTCGTAAATTCTTCGTCATTTTGATTCATATCCATTTTAAATGAACAAGTTTTTTGGCTTTTGTTTGTTTTTTTTTTTTTTTTTAATTTTTTTTTAATTTTAAGTTTTAGTTTTAGAGAGGAAGTATATAAATTTGAGTTTGAGTTGTGGAAGTGTGAAAAAATTTGTGTTTTAATTGGTTATTTATAATGGTGAAAAAAAGGTTTTGAAAATATAATTTTTTGTTTTGTTTCAAACTAGCCGTTTTGTAAACGATAGAGGGGTTAAAATGATTTTTATTTTTTATTTTTTTCCCAAACCAACGGTCATAATAAACGTTGGGAGGGGGGGGGGGGGTGAAGTATATTTTTTAATTACTTTTCACCCTTAACGCAGTGTTAAGGGTTTAACGTGGGGGCTTAACACAACTTTAACGTGGGAGGAGGGTTAACGTTGGTTTAATGCTGTGAAGTGAAGGTTTCACTCACCTCCCAAGTGAATAGACTGTATGCTCTTATCCTCCAAAAAGTTAAAACTTTTTCAAAATAGAAACAAGAGTGATGGCAATGTCAAGATAGTAAATTGGTGTCATCTGATGTAGGGGTGTAAACGAGTCGAGTCGAGCCGAGTACTGCCAAGCTTGAGCTCGATTTGAATACTAAAACTAGAGCTCGAATATTTACATATTTCATGCTCGAACTCGTTAAATACTCGGTATATCAAGCTCGAACTCGATAAGACTCGCGAGCTTCACGAGCCGGAGCTCGAACTTGACTCCAATATATACTCGAATAGCTTGAGCTCGAGCTCGACTCGTTTAAATCGAGTCAATTTCAAGTAATTTACGAGTCGATATCGAATAACTCGCGAGTTGTCTCTTCTCGTTTACACCTCTAATCTGATGTCACCTATCATGTGCCAGGATCTGTAACTCATAAATAATTTGCTATACATTATTAAAGAATGAAATTTAAACTTCGAGTAATACTTTTTTTGTTACATGTCATCAATATATTCATTAGGAAAATAATATATTATTATTTCTACAAGTTTAAAATCTTTAAAAAATAAAAAAATAAATAAATAATAAAAAAAATCCATTATAATTATAAGTTTATTTAAAAAAGAAAACATACGACGCCGTTTTAGCGTCCAAAAATGCCCCTTTTTCCCGCCAAAAAACGCTAGCCCAACCCGAGAAAAGTTATGGCCTGTTTACTTTGGTTTCATGCCTTTTTTGTGGCCCATATCATCCTTTGTATACAAAAGTCAGTATACATAACCTTATCCAAAAAAACACACACAAATGATTTTAGATCCCATGTTTCATGGTGTACCAGGTATGTTGACCAGATATGATGATGGAGGCGGCACTAAATCAGAACGACTCATGATTGGTGATGATGAAGGTCAGGTTAAATCAGATATGAAGCGATTGTTAAGGTTTCAGACATCAAAAGCACACCGGTTAGGGTTTCCATTTTTGGGTTTTCTTTTTGTGCAAAACAAAAAAAGATGATCATTCCAGTTCATTGCTTCGCATGTGGCAAGGTAAAACTGTAAATTATTATGTGGCAAGGTATAATTTATTCTATCGACCTTGATGAAATTTTGATTTTCTGGTTATTGGAAACAAGTGGGACACATATCTTGATCTTCTTCAGTCTGATTACACCGGAGGGTCAGTAGTTTTATTATTCATGAAACAATTATTTGGTACAAACATAATAATTTTAGGGTTTATTTATACAGAATATTGTATGATTTTTGTGTTTTAAGGGGTTTTTGTTTTGGATTTAATTATGACTTTATGAATTGTTTTTGGAGTGAAATTTGTTTTCTTAACGTCAGCTTTATATGTATTAGGGGGTGTTTCTTTAAGCTTATATGTGGCCTTATGAGCTTATTTGATTTCTGCTTATATTTCATAAGGCCTAATTTTCCTACTTATTTTGAAACTTATGCAAGGTATAATTTATTCTATACGACGCCGTTTTGCGTCTTTTTGCGTCTATATTTTTTTCCCGCAGGTTTTTTTTCCCGCCAGAGAGAGGCCCGTGTACTGGGCTCCTTTGGCCCGGCCACTTTGGTCCATTTTGCTCCCGGTTTGATCCATTCCACTTATTATATGATGAAGGTGCAAGAACAACCTAGAAGAATAGCGCCGCACATTTATTTTTTTGGTAGATAAATATACGGATTATCTTTCAGTCAACATCAACAAGATTTGTTTGAGGAAGAAGAAGATGAGATGATGAATTTGAATAAATATGTTGTTGGTGTTCCGGTGAACTAGCGACGCACGTTTATGGGTTCGTGTTTTCTTTTAATCTTTTTTACAACTGTTTTTGTGTTTTATTATTGATATGATTTGTGGTTGGGTCATGGGGTAGGGTAAATTTTTTTTGTATCCTACTCAAGGCGTGTAAATCATAATAGTTTTGTTGCAAGCTCTAAAAGCTATTAAGAACTATGGAGGGATGTGTTTGGATTCGTTTTTTGCAAAGCAAGACTTTAAAGTTTATGTGAGTATTCTAATCCTAATTCTTAAAATTAGTTTCTTTTTAATAATTTAGTGCTTATCAGTGGATATTGCTTATTTTCAAAGTAGATAAGCCCAATTTGAAAAACCCCTAAATTGCTTATGTACTTATCACTTTGTAAATAAGCAATTTCTGTAGTGTTTGGTATTGATTATCTAATGTACGATTATTTGCCATTGAATAAGGTGTTTTGAATAAGCAATCAATCAGTGTTTTTTTTCTTTCAATAAGTTGTTTTGAATTACCAGCTTTGTAGTCCAGGACTTTTTGTGTTTGCTTATTGTTAAAGCAGATAAGACCAAAATATCTCATAAGTTGTTTTGTAGTCCGAGAGTGTCTTTCAATAAGCTGTTTTCAATTAGCAGATTTGTACATGTTTTCATCTAGCATGTCGGTATCTTCTTCTTTTCAAATCTTATGGCAGGCTTCCTCATTTATTTATGATAGGTGTTAGTAGCAGCACATGGGCAAGTGGCATGAGCTCACAAACGAACAATGAACGTGATAGGATGAGGGTGCTAGAACAAGTGGCATGAGCTTAGGGAAACAATGATCAGAGATGGATGTTGCCCTAGGGTAAATGAAGTTGTTGTTATTTATGTACTTAGGCTGTCCCGTTTACTTTTTTTTTTGTTTGTTTTAACCAGTACTCTTTTCATATTTGTTCATCACTTCCTTTTTTTTTTTTTTTTTTTTTTTTAACTAAGCAGGCCCGCCGTTTTCTGCTGTGAAGGTTGATGTATTGTCATCTGTCATCCACACTTCATTGTATAAAGGTGGAATGCCTAATGTCCTGGATAGGTCGTTGGACATCATGGATTGTGTGCTACTGAGTCTGGGAACACACGCTTCATTGCACAGAGATTAGTTACATGGTCCATTTGTATGTAACTCGGTTATCTATTCTGGGTAAGAAACAGTTTTAAACATAGGACATATATACGGAACATGTACACAAAAATTCTGATTATGCTAATTTTTTTTAACTGTTATTACTACCGCTGCAGGCAGAATAACGCGGCCACAGTTAGGTGAAAGAGAAACCACTGACACAAAAGAAGGCAGCTTAAATGGTGTTGCATAAAACCGACGGCCGTAGAACAACAGATGAGCTTGAGGAAAAGGAATCAGAAAAAACTGTCAAATTATATGCCATTGTAAGCTTACATTCATTTTTGACAATCATTTGGTGGATGTTATCTTTATTTTTACTTTCATGATATGCTAGGTTCCCATATATGAAAATGACGTCGAGAGCGAGGCCCGAATAACTTTAGAAATCATGGTTATCTTCTAATTGTAAGTTTATTTGTTGCGGGTTGTTTGTGTTCTAATTTAGATGAATTTGAGATGACCACTGTATTGACTTACCTTGACCACATTCTTACTATTGGTATGCTGTATACTTTTCCGATTATACAGTTTTTTTAGACAACTATATGCATTAATAATTGCAGGTTGCTATTTCTGGGTAACACAATTTGACAACATTTGTATATTGCAGAATACAAAAAGGATCAGGCGACGGCGCTGAAGGTCCTGAAATTTTTGGCTTGCAAAAGGAGAGATCCGAGGGAAAGGTAAATTTGAAATCACTTATATGATTAATGATGGCTGAAAACGGGCTGGTCATGTGGATTGAGTCACGTGTCATGTTATGTTTCAGTTGTTTATATTCATTGTCCTATGATTGCAGAGCAATTGTTGCTTCAGTGCCTTTTGAAAAAGCATTAGTCGCAAATGAGTATGACATTTTTCGTTTGTTGGTTTTAGGTCATCAGTCAAAAGCAAAAGAATTTGATATGGGTTTACCAATCCGGAGGTATTAGCTCCCAAAGAAGTGCTATCAAACACGCTTTAAAGAATGAGATAATGTGGTTCTTACCGAAAATAGGTACATGATACGTTTAAATACTTACTATTTATAAAGACTTCTGACAATGGAAATGTGAGTATGGTCGGGTTGAGTAATGGGTGAAAATGAGGTCTATTGAAGGGCTAGGGGTTACATAACATAGCACTTGGGTAGACATGGTAATTGGTCAAAATGGAACGTATTACACAGCCACAGCAACAAAGTCTAAACATCGATTTCTAATAACGAATTGTAGCTCTATACAAGTTAACATTTATGCCATACTCTTCAATTTACAAACTGAATAATAGATAGAACAATGGTCCAAATACAGTAGTAATTTTTTTTCCCGCAAAATACAACAGAGAAAAGGGGTGTTTGGGCACACATTTTACAGCTTCGTATTCTGTTTTTTAACAACTTTATATGCTGTTTTTTAACACCTTTTATAGGTTGTTTGGACAACAGAAAACAGTTTGTTTGGACACTGGCTTTACAGCTTTTTACGCTGTTTTTTTACACCTTTTTTGTTGTTTTTAACAGCTTTGTACACGTTTTTTTAGGATGCCAACCAATTATACTTATTCACTAAAACCAATGCCATTATCTATTTTAGGTAACGTTCTTCTTGAAAATATATTGTTGGGCTTACAATATATACGTCCAGTCAAACAACTCCATAGCCATAAAGAGCTATTGGTGAAAACTGATCAGGAAGCCGCACTTGATTTAATCACATTGGTATTGAAATGTGCAACAGAAATGAACTCTTGGACTCTAAGCTCTCGAACACATTGAAGATAGAAACCTAATGTTCATTCTTACAGGTATATACACTTTTTTTTTTCACTTTTTTCCAAATATATAAAAAAGCTACCTTATTAGCCATGATCATTTTTATTTATACATCAAGGCTTTTGGTTTGTTGCTTAATTTTATTCTCTACTTTACGTCTGTAATAGTGACACGAACACAACACACTGGTATGCCTTCATCAAAGGTTAGCAGCACTTTATCACCTACGGAGTGGCTTTCAAGGATGAACACAACACACTCTAATGCCTTCATCAATTGATAGACTTTGCCTCATGAAGGTAACAAAGCATCACTTACTGTTTTAATTGATTGTAACTTTGTAATATCGTGAAGCAAGCTTTCGCCCACTGTATTCAGTTTGTGTTATGAAATTTGTGTTCATAATTAACTCGAATGGTCCAAGTGTAAACGGGAAGTTGCAAGTTATTATTTGTCTATGTACATATTCATCAACGGGGTAAGAATATGTACACTGGATTGTAATAAACTTGCATTATAAATATCCAGATTTTTTTTTTGTTTAGAGCGATATATCACTTGCGAGTTGCTTCATACTGAGACAATCATCTTTATTGTTATTTAAGGTATAAATGAAGTGACAAAAAGACATTTTCACGGTGTACATGAAAATGCCAGCACATGCCGTTTAGCATCATGAGGTAATTCAGTTATGTATTTTTTACTGACTCTGCAAGCTGTGTCATGGTTGTATATTCTTGATGTTGTTGGGGTCTACTTTTTTAGGAAACTCATTTGTCTTTCATTTTTTGTGTGGGTTTTAGAGAGTTAAAGGTAGCAAATATTTCTCTCTTACGAGATATAGGTTTGAGACGCCTGTTTTTTTAGCCATTGTAGGTATGGAATCGGCTACAATGCTGGATGATGGAGTTGGTCTAAACGTTGGATGGCTGTCAATCCCTGTAAAATATGTTAATGACCGCAAAATAGGTATGTCTTTTTTTTTATGCAAATTTATGGAAGATATGCTGATAATTGCGGAAGAGGTATGTCATTGTGTTTTATGTTTATGCTTTTGCAGGGTATTTAGGGGGTGTCTGGAATTGCATGGATCAACTGATTATACAGGGCTCAAACTATTCTGATAATTATGTTTACTTATACGTGCAATAAAGTATCAGATGGTGAGATAAGATTTTCCTGATTACTATTTTTTAACTTGGATTGAGATAGTTACTATTTTCCATAAAAATGTTATTTACTGGTTACTTTTATATGTAAATTTATTGCGCAATCAAACAGCAGATTCTCATGCTTCGTAATAGTCTTTTTGTGTCAGCGGAGGTTTTTTTTTAACTTTCGTTATTTGTGTGTAGGCAGAACGGATACGGCTGAATCAACGGATGAGCTGCCGACTAGGATAAATGACTGTTGTGATGATATGCAGTAAGTCGTTAAGAAAATCTCATCTGACCTTTAATACAGCCAGCTATGAATAACTTCAATGATTGGAAGGTACACATGGATCAAACCTGTAGACTTTCAAATAGAGTAAAAACATTTGAAGTCTGGAACCTTGAAACAATTAGTATGGCCATTATGGAAGTGCGTTGTCGTCATTTAAGTTCAACATGAGTACTTAACTTGGCCAATAAGTACTCTATTATCTCTATAGTAGAATTGTTAATGTTATTGCCTTCAATCAATTGGGTAAGCACAAACAATGGCATCGCTTGATATTGAAGCCTAAAAATGTCTATGAGAAATATAAATTTATTACCATTCAAGTTTGGAACTGAATATTTAACCTAATGTTGCATGCCAAAACCGTCAATGAACATAAATTTCTACTTTATTTATGTCAAATCACCTCGGCCGAAAAACAGGCCCGCCCGCAACGCGGCGGACCGCTGCCATTTTCGTATATATTAAGCCACAAGGGAGGCGACGTCGTTTCATCAAGCGGGTTTCCCGCCAAAAACAGCCAGGCTCCTTGAGCCCATGTTTACTGGCCCAAGTTCCGTATTTCTTTAACCCAACGATGTTTGGCCCATAGCACTCTTTTATACAAAATATATACGCATCATCTGGAATTCTCCAGATATTCGAGATGCCCTCAACAGATCCGCTATCTCTCAATGTCATTCACACGCACAAACACAATCAAAATCAGATTATCAAAGTATGAGTGTTACCCTCTGATTTTCTGTGCGTTATTTTCTTTTTCTTCAAGATTCAACACATGATTTGAAGATGTTCATATGGATTATAGGTTATCGATTTTCTGTGGGTTATTATATAGATTGTAGATGTTCATATGGATTCAACGAGGTCATGCAAGCCATGGATGGAAAGGTTAGAAAATAATACCAGTCAATATCTTCTTTAATTTCACACATGTAGTTTTGAATTTGGTTATATTGAAGGATGGAAGATAATATGTTTTTGAGAATTGGGTTTTTTTTGTTTCTAAGAATTTTCTTCATTTTTAGGAACAAAAAATTGTCGCGAGACGATGTTGTTTCATTGGAGTTATCTGCACCTGGGAATTTAGTTAATTTGTACCTCCCTGTGATACCTCACTCTTCTCATTATTTGTGCGTTTCTCCGCAACAATTACTTTCAGCAACATGAAGGTATATGTCGCGTACAAAAAACCTTTAGTACGGCAGTTTCATTTGCACCTTTTTAAAGTAAACTAATTGAAAATTACATGATTATTGTTATGTTGTGAGTATCATCTCACATAAATATGGAGCTGGTCCAAAGTTTGCGCAGAGTGCACAATTGGTCACAAAAAGCTACCAAGTTTACATTTATGGTTATACATCATTTGTCTATTTTGTTTAGGTTTTAGGTATAACGATTGGTCAATTGTGATTTTATATTAATTTGATATTGGTTTTTGGGTTTTTGTCTTTGTTACCGATGCTCTTTGTATGTTGCCTTCTTATTTTTTTTGTCGAAATTTTAGTTTTCGATTTACGTGGCTGTTGGTTTTTAATCATAGGGTTGTATGCGTTGTAGGTTTTAGCAATTCGGCATATCCACGTGAAAATGATGCCGGCTGTTCGTCTGTAAATGCCATTATTGATGCCTCTATAATGAATTCTGATGTCGTTGACCAGAGGTGCTGTCTGGTAATATTTCAGAATAGATGGATTCTTATATCGTTAGAATGTATTTTTATGTATATAACTTCTTGTCACGTACTGTTGTTGTAATTTCACAGGTGTAAATACACGAACCACTGATGTACATGGTTGTCCGGTTGTAAACAATGACAGACCACATGTACCAATTGCAAGTATTTTAATGGGTCGCATTATTTATCTTATGCATTCATCCTATACGTGTTTTCCTTTAATATATAATAGTATCTATGCATTTTTATAGTATGTGGTTTCTGTATATGTGTAGAGCGTGATCACTTATGCTGATACACTATTCATTTTTTTCTCTGCTTTGTAGATATAAATGCACAGATGACCAGCGAACAGCCACGGGCATCAGACAACCGTTATAATGCACAACCAGTTACTGGAGGTTTGTTGTTTTGTTGGCCTAATTTTAATTTTTTCCCCTTTTCTTTTATGATTGTATCAATGCATTTTTGTAGTTTAGAATTTCTGTATACGTGCAGACTATGATTGTTTTGCTGATTGAATATTTATTTTTTTCTCGGTTGTATAGATGTAAATTCGCAAACAACTACTGGATCCCCACTGCTACCAATCAGCTGTGATAATGCTCAACCGTTCACTAGAGGTTAGTTGTTTTATAGGTTTATTTTTAGCCGAATCTTGGTCTTGGATATGCTATTACTTCTTTCGGCATTTTATTTTTGAAAAACCTGCTATGATGGTGGAAATTAATTTAACGTTCACTGTCATTGTTAAAGCTGAAGCCAGCATACCCAATACATGTTCCCGTAACGCCAATACACGCTCCAGGCGTTCTACAACCATTCAACAGGGTCTATATATTTCACCTCATTCCAAGCACCTCCTGTTGCCACTTAAATCAGAAAGATAACCTACTTTCTTTCAGCGATCTTATGGTCATCTACAAGCGTGGTTTCAATGGTTCAATAATACGCAATCAGGTACTCTTTTATCGTTTCAGTATTGTCTTGGTTGCTTTGAATGGATTTGTTCAGTGGTTTGCTGCAAAGGGTGTGTTCAGGGAGCGTGTTCAGGGTAGTATGTTGAGTGAGTGGGTTTAGTTTGTTGGTTCAATGTATTGGTTAAGTTGTGCGTTCACAAGTGGGTTCAGGACAGTTACTTTAATCTGCCAATATGGAAGCTGGGATAAAGAGAAAGAACAACTAACAAACATGATCATTCTTTTTACAAGGTATAACAGGTTCAGGCTTACACTAGCGAGTGGTAAAATTTATTGCCTTATATTGATTCGCGGCTAAAATGATCATTCTTTAAGGTGGTTTGCATTCTTTCTTTTTAGCAACAAACTATTTATATCCTTTTGAGTCTGATCGAAATTAATACGGGCTGGGATTGCGTATTTTGCAGGTGTGTGAAAATCTTAAGTTAAAGCTATTGCGTTATATTGTGAACAAATGATTGTGTGGAAAACTAGAAGGGGGGTTGAATAGTTTACCGCTTTTTAACTTGATTATCTTCAAAACTTTACGTTTGTTTAAAGATATAAACACAACTTTACATGTTCAATTCTTTGAAAAGCTTTACGTGTGAATAACAATCCTAACTTTACTTGTTTAGCTCTTTGAAAAGCTTTACGTTTGTTTAAAGATACAAACACTACTTTACTTGTTTAATTCTTTGTAATACTTTGCGTATGATAAGCAATTCTAACTAAAGACAGTATGTAATAAGCAAAGATAAAGAAAGAAACGATCAAACCATAACACGATTGTTTATCGTGGTTCGGCTACAAGGACTCTTTTTCTTTGCCCTACATCCACGCCCCGAGTTTCCAACTCGAGAGTTATAAGCACTAATCAACAAGCTCCTTTCCCGGTGGAGAAACCTTTACAACGTCGCTTACACTTTTACCGATACTAAGCTAGATGTCGAGTTCTTTTACACGGGTACAACCACTCCCATCGTCGCTTACACTTTATCGACACTAAGCTAGATGTCGAGTTCTTTACCAAGGGTACAATCACTCCCATTAGTTCTTTTACAATGGTACAACAACTCCCGACACACTATGTGTTTTGAGGCCTAAAATACTAACCGATCACTTCTACATACATGATACACATGAAGTATAAACTACCAAAGCTTATACATAACAAAGCTAACAAGACTTGCAACTTTAGAGTTGAAGCTTGTAACTTCTTGAATGATCTTGTGAAGTCCCTTGCTACATAAGAGGATCACATAAGTCAAATGTTACTGAGTTAGTTGAGAGAGTATATGAAAATATATGTCCTAAAGTGATGACTCAAAACAAACAAGTGGCTTGGTATTTATAGTAAAACAAACAGCAGGTCTGGCGGATACGGCGGAACCCTCAGATGGGTTCCGCCCGTGTACCCCCAGGGTTCCGCCAGGCTTGCAGTAGGTTTTACCATAAATATTTCAAACCAACCAAAGTCACATCAACAACAACTAGTCAAACACATTAAATCCAATTTGGAAAGCTTCCAAAAGTGTGTAAGATGTTATGGCAAGTCAAATACACAAACTTGCCATAAATGAATGATGTGACAAGACACTTTCTAATTAAAGAAATAAAAACAATGTTTTGTTTAAAAGGAAATGTAAACCTTAGTTTAAACAAGACTTAAACACTAAAGTGATGATTTACTATTAGCTAAAGTTCATACTTTGTCATTAACAAAACTTAGCAAAGATCGTAAAATATAAATTACGTTTTTAGGCGATATTTGTATTAACAATCTCCCCTTTTTGTTGATGACAAAACATAAACTTTATTTATAAGTAAGCCACTAGTTTTAGTGTTAAGTCTTATAAAGTTAGATATAAAAACTTGTTTTTGCTAAGATGATGTGACATGCAAGAGTTAGGAAAAAAAATTGAGAACAAGTTTATATATAAATTCTCCCCCTTTTTGTCGAAACAAAAAGAAGAGAAGCGAAGCGGAAGTATGCACTTGCTCCCCCTTGGACGATACTCCCCCTAAATGGAGTGCCAAGAGAGGAGACATGGATTTTGAACCTACAAGAAAAAATGTTAGTTGCCACACAAGACAAGTCATGAAAGCATTTCATGTCTTAAAGCACAACTAAGAGTTGCGAAGCGGAATAATGCAATACTCATGCTCCCCCTTGAATATTACTCCCCTAAATTGAGTATCAAGGAAAGAAAACATGGATAATAATCCTATAAAAGAAAGGTTAGTTTCTAAAACACAAGATATATGTATGCTACCATAGCGAGGTATAGTATACTCATAATACCTAAATGGTCAACAAACAATGCAAACCTTACAGTAGAATGAAATTCATTTCATGTAAAATTTTGACTCTTAGAAAATTTTGACTCTTAGAAAGTCAAAGACAAGAAATTAGGACGACATCATCCTACTTCTTAAAAATAAAGAAAAACTAAAAATAAACTAAGAACATAAAATGCTACAAGGAAATCATCATTTTCCTTAATGAGAAACATTTTCCAAAAACAAGGCTAAGGTTGTTTAAGGATGAAAATGGGTGTTGAAGGTTGTAGCGGGCTTTATTTTGAAGGGTGAGAAGGTGACCCGGTTTTAGTTTGTTGGTTTAAATGGTGAAACATTTTCCAAAAGAAACGGTTTTGTTTCATTTTGGAGACTCTAAACTTGAGGTGGTGTTGGTGCTCTAAACTTGGTTTGTTGGTTTTAATGAGAAACATTTTTCCAAAAGAAACGGTTTTGTTTCATTTTGGAGACTCTAAACATCAGACGATCCAAAATGTGGTTTAGGATAAACCTCATTTCATTGGTTAGAGGACCATGGATGTCTTTGTAGATAGGGTGAAACAACAATGGTTTTGGGTGGTGATACTCTTGTTGTGGTGGTTGGTTGTGGTCAAAAGACTCATTTTGGTCAAGCAATGACCTTGGTTTTTCATTTGTGAAAGGTGGTGGTTTTGTTGGTCTTGGTGGAAGATCATTGAGATGTTTCTATTTTCTTATACGAAGAAAATAGAGATTCAAAGTGTTGGGAAGGTTCATGTGGTTGTTGTCGTTGAACAAAGTGACGGAAGCTTGGTTATCCGAAAGGATTATCATGAAGGTTTTTGTAAATGGGGTGAAACACAAATGATTGTAGGTGTGTATGACCTTGATCATTTGGAAAAATTGAGGGTTTAGCATAACGGTAGGCCAACCGTTCTACCAATGATGGTTGATGGGGTTCATCATCTAATTGCTCTCTTGGTTGTTGTTGGGTTTCCATTTGAGCAATGATGTCAAAGAGTGACAAAGATGGAGGGCTTGATGATTAAGGTGATAGGTCTTCTAAAAGTTTCCAAATAGTGGATGTGGTGATGTTGGTGGTGTATGGAAAAAGTTCCATTGGTGTAAGTGTTGGTGATTGAGGTGATGGAGTTTTTGATGATTGAGTTTGTTGCGATGTTAAATCACTTGATGTTTTGGTTGATGGTTGAAAAGTGTGTATGTTTGTATTTCCATAGCAAGATTAAGCAAATCTTGAATAGTGATCACATTGTTATTGCAAGGTGTTGAGGATGGTGTTGAGGTAGTATGGTGAAGGAAATCTTGGATAGGTGAAGAAATATTAAGTGAAGCATCACTTGAAGATGATGAGCTTGACTTGACGGTTTTGTTGAAGCAACAATGTTTAACACTAATCTTAGTGGTTTTTGCCAAAGATTTTGATGACTCGGATGAGGTGTTGGATTTAGTCATTTCAAAGGTGTGGTTTTGAGGTTTTGAGAGAGGAAATTTTGATGGTGATGGTGTGATTTAAATTGTTGCAAAACTTTCAAATTTATATGGTGGAAGAGATGTTGGAATGGGTGTTTGGATTTGATGTTCTACCATTCAAAATATTGAGGTTTCAAATGATTTAGAAAATTTTCATGAACATGTCAAATCATTGGATTTCAATCCAATGGAATTGGGTGGAGTGAAAGACCAACATATGCACTCAATGCTTTGTGATCATGGGATGTGATTTGGTTGAAAATGTTCCAATGGTTTGAAGGATCCTTTAAAAGGGTTCCTTGAGTTAGTTATGTTTGAATTTGAATTTTTGGCGGGAAGTAACTTCCTAATTGTTTTAGTGAGTGAGAGTTGTTCTAATATGGTTATTTGAGTTAAGGGAAGATGTTTCTCACTAAAGATAATGGTTTGACACTTTACAAGTTTTGAACTTAAGAAAAATGACAAAAATTTTCTGCAGGTGACTGGCGGAACCCTCGTGATACACAGGCGGAACCCTGTTTTGGGTTCCGTCTGGTCCGTTGGGCCATTTCTGGGTTGCCCAGAAATTTCACTGGCAGAACCCAATCTAGGGTGCCGCCAGATCCGCCAGACCTGAAAAAGAACACAGTCCGCGATTTTGACCCCAGAGACGATTTTCAAATTTTTCGAAAACACCTAAAATCAAAAATATAATGCATATCTGGTTAGGCAATACAAAAAAATGGACATGTAAACACGCATACCATAGGACTTTGACCGGGGGCTAGCGAATTTCACTATACTTAGTGAAAAATTCTTAAACATGAAAATTTGACAACGTGCCAAACGTTGTCTACCTGCATCATAGTAAGTTAATACATGTTCCAAATAGTATCACGAATTGTACCAACCCACAAATACATGACCAAAATTGTTTAAACGACCAAATTGTTCAAATAGCACCTAGTGCCAAACACTCCTACACACCCGCACTCATTGACGGTCAATCTTGTTCTTGAGCTTTCCAAGGATTCTTCCAAGATTCTTAAACATCCCCTTTGTTTGCTTGAACTCCACCGACTCATTTGGAATATCCGGAAGTTGGGATAGGTACTCTAGAGGTGGGAGCCTAGAGTTGGGCAAAGAGTCATCTTCACTCATTGAGGAAGATGATGAGGAGGTAGGAGGATGAGGACGTTTTTCTTGGGCTTTGTACACTCTTTTATCACTTAGTGGGACAAAGGTGTGTGGAATGAGAGAGTAGTCAAGGCGAAGACCATTAGGAGTTGGTGGAATGGGAGAGATGAACCTAAAGAGACGGGTCAAGAGCATTCCATACGGCATAGCCGTTGTGCCATGCACGGGAATGTCGGCCATTCTCTTGGCCATGTAGTAGGCAAGGTTGAACGGTTGCCTAATGGACAAGGAGTGGAGCATGTAGTAAAGGCAAAGATTTATATGATCTCGGTTTCCTATTGTGCTAATGACATTGGCTCTAAGTACTTCCTCCCATTTCTTGAATTGGGGCTTGAGTTCATTAAGTTCCATTCCATACGGGTCCTTATCAACCTCATTTCCCGAACGAGTTCTCCTAGTGTTGGTTGTCCTAACGAATAGGTGGTTACGAAGTTCATCTTTGGACACAAGAGGTGTGTCATAGGGATGGATGCGGTCAAAGAGTGTGTCAAGAGTTGAGAGGGAGTGCAAGTCGGAGTAGATGCAAGTACCATGGTTTGGGACACCTATGATTTGAGCAAACTCCTCAAGAGTGAAGGAGTATTGATGACCACTAGCCCTAAAGTTGATAGACATGCGACCATACTCATCCGTGGAGAGAGTGACGGATGCATAGAATTCTAGAATAAACCTAGGACAAATAGGCTCGTCGATTTCTAAAAGACACTCAAAGTTGATTGTGGCAAATTCCGTGTAGAGGTTTGTGCCTTCTAGGAAGGACGGGTCAATGGTTCTACCCTCATGGACATAATGTTTTTCTAAGGCTTTGAAAACATCGACTTGATTTGGGGTAAGGCCTTTGGTTTTGTGGTGTTTGGGTAAGTACTTAATGGTGTCCTTGTGGTCGTAGTGGGTTAGAGGAGGCATGATGATTCCTAGAAAAACAAAATTTCACATTTTAGTCTAAGTAAACGACTATTGTAATGTGGTTGTTCTAGTGTGTGCCTATATGAAAACAATGTGGAGGTGCGGTTATCTTGACTCATTTTGATGCTTCAAAAACGTTTTATAATGCAAGTTTTGTTATAAAACAAAAGATAACCCAAGCGCTCCTAGTTCAATGTAGCTTCGTTTGAATGTACACAAAAATGCATATTAGTTATGTATTCCCTTTAGCATTCAAGAGACATTATGCGAGTGATGTTTCAATGGCGTTTTTCATTTGTTTTAACAATGTGGTGAAAGATGGTGTTCTAGTGACATTTAAACGACAATGAACTTGGTGTGTTTGGTAAATCAAGAAAATAATAAAAATGATACAATTCCAAACTAATGAAAATTTTGATTAGTTCACACCCAAGGTTTTTCATGAATTAACAATTTTATGCATAAGCCCTAAGATTCTAGTTAATGTATGATAGAATTTGATTGAAAATGCAAGTATGATAAGAATACTTACAAAGTTGATTGGATTGGAAGAGATGTAAGTGAGAGCCCTAATTTTCGTGTGGTAAGGTGTTTGTGAGTGAAGAATGGCTGTTAGTAAGTTGGAGTTGTGAGTAAAGAGGTGTTTGGTTTTGAAATTAAAAATAAAACATGCTGCAGATTTGGCGGACCAGGCGGAACCAAAGGGAGGGTTCCGCCCGTATGGTCTGAGGGTTCCGTGGGTACTGCAGGGAAAAATTCAAAAGGGATTGTCTTGATTTTTGTGGTTTTATCCTAATGTTCAAAACTAATGTTTTAGATCTTATGAGTCCTTGACTAAGCCTAGGGATGATGAATGCTTCTCATTCAAGAGGTTTTGTGAAAACGTTGACAAAATGGTTAACGTATAAGACTTTCTTAGTTAAGATGTTCCTCAATGAACATTTTTACCAAGGCGATGATGATGGATCACCATATGTCAATTAAGAACATAATGGATTGAATTGTCGCTGAAGTCGATGCTTCCTTTGTTGTAGGGATAACAATGTTGATAAAAAGAATTCCGTTGTTGACACGAATTTGCTTGTTCAAGTGGAGCTTGTTGATGTGCTTCTCCATCCGATACTAATTTGAGAACCTTATAGGTTTTGGAGAATCATTGGGTAAGTAAGTATAAAAGTGCAAGTACCACTTGGGCTTTTTTTATCAACTTATTACCGACATAATTCCATTTGGCATACACTATGGTTTCTATTCCCGTTCTTTTGGGAGACCATAATCCTAGTTGTGTAGTACCTTTTGATGTATCCAAACAAGCTCTTCCTAAAGAGTTGTATTAGGATCTACTCTAAAACGAGCACATAGACAAACACTAAACATAATGTTGGATCTATTTGTTGTGAGAACAAGTAAACTTCCAAACATTTCTCTATGTTTAGTTTTACCTACGGATTCACTAATATCATTCTTGATAAGTCATAAAGAACTTAATCATTGTGAACTTGTGAATAACTAGGAATGTCTTTGAGTGATTATTCCTTGCTTTTGGAGCTTGCTTAGGTTGTTAAAAAGTCTTTCATATATTTTAATTATTTTCTATTTTGAATGATCTATTTTGTTTTAATTGTTACTTTACTCTAATGTCTAAAAATAATTTTTATCAAATTTGTTTTAATCACAACTATGACCCATGATTCAAGTTTTTATGACCTTGTCAATATTACTTGACTCAATGTTTGACACAAGATGAAAAGATGTTGTTTTTCAATTTTAATAGTTCATCTTCCTTGTTATTGATCTTGACTTACTTGTCTTATCAATGTTGGACTTTCGACTAAGTCATCATCTACCAAATATGATATCTTAGAAGGAGGTGGTCTTTCATCGAATGTTAAATTCAATGACTCCTCGACTATTTGGGTTTATTTACTTAAAACACTATGAGTGTAAATGTCCAAGAGATGCAACATCATAAGACTATGGGTCAAATTTGATGTGCACATCCTAGATGTTTATAAATCATTTTCTCCCAATCATCCTAA
Organism: Artemisia argyi; assembly: GCA_030686995.1. Taxonomy (NCBI): domain Eukaryota; kingdom Viridiplantae; phylum Streptophyta; class Magnoliopsida; order Asterales; family Asteraceae; genus Artemisia; species Artemisia argyi. Next base: position 144,572,360 of record CM060681.1, read on the forward strand.
TGAATTCAAATGATTTATTTTTCTTTGTGTGTCTTATATGAAACTTTAACAAAAGAATGGTTGAATTTAAGACACAATTGAAAATGTGAGGTATAATGTCAAAAGACGTTGTACTACAAGTATCTATGAAATGTTGTGGTTTTGCTAGATTTGCAAGCATCACAAAAGTGTTGATTGTCTTATCACTTAGGAGATTCTTAGTTAGCTCACTTGTAGACAAGTATTAAGTGAGACTCACTCAAGAGTTACTTGTGTCTTTTCCCGAAAGTTTAAAGAGGTAAAACACCTTATATCTCCTACTAGAAGTAGTGTCTAAATCCTTTAATCACGAAGGATCTAATCCTTATTGTTACTTACACAACATAACCACCTTAGAGTAAAAACTACTAATATCACCCATGACAGATCTTAATGCTATTCAACATGAAACACTGAAAGGTAAGTTGAAGAGACGTGTACCTTTTAAGCTCCATAGATTAGCCACCAAGAAGATAATCATTAAGCAAATTATCTTGACTCGTAGAAGAGCTAAACTCAAACACTTATGAATCCAAGGAGGTTAGACAAACACATAAAAGTATTGAACATGATATGTTTATCCTTTTATCATGAGCTCCTACTAGAGATAGAATTACTCCTACAATTCTCTTCTAGGTTTCACAAACACAACTTGTTTTGTTTTACTTGTTGATGGTGCATTTTTGTTAAATCCTAATCCGGTTTTATCACTAAATGACTTTTGACTTTTCAAAAAGCTTTCAAGAGCTTTTGAACTTTCTTCAAATTTAGCTAACATTTTTCCTTTCTCATTTTGCTTTTTAATCTCATGTTTGTAATCTAGACATAATTTACATTCTAGATCAATTTCAACATTACTCTCAAGTCTAGACATTTTATCTTCTAACAAGATTTCCTTTTCAAAGTTATTCACAAAAGATTTTGAAGACTCATTGTTAAAGATAGTTTTTAGGTTCATGTTACCTAAAAGTTGAGACTCATTTTCTAATTTAGAAAATTCTAAGATAAATGTGTCAAAGCAAAAATGTTTGGTTTCAACATGTACATTGCTTGTTGTTTCTATAAATTGACAATCACCCACCGGATCATTGTCTTCGTCTACATTCGTTTCATTCCATGATTCGCAAGCAAGTTCATCAAGACACACGTACTCATCTTCACTTGTACCTTAATTTAAAACATTTAAACTAGCAGCACATGTATTAACTTCTACTAAGTGTCTATCTATTAGTTTTTATAAAACTTCTAATTCATATGTAAGATCAAATTGATCATCTTTGACTTGACATATTTCTTGATGAAAGTTGATCATATTTTTCCAAATATCATTTGCCGTTTGACAAAAATACATTCTTTCATATTTGGTACTTGATAAAGCTTTATAAAACATTATCTTAGCTTTAGTATTTTTATCTAGTTTAGAATAGTCAACTTGGTTTTCAAAACTTGTTTTCGTTGGTTTGAAATCGCCAATAGAAATAATAGGCCAAAGATCTTGATCAATTGATTTTACATAGTTTTCAAATATACTTTTCCATTCAAGGAAGTTTTCTTTTTCAAATAGCGGTGGGTTTTGAATAGGTTGCCCTTCTTTGAGATTTTCAAAATCCATGGATCGATCCAAGTTTTAAAATACACTATATTTTAAAGATCTTGAGTAACGTAGCTCCTGATGCCAATTGTGGAAAACTAGAAGGGGGGTTGAATAGTTTACCGCTTTTTAACTTGATTATCTTCAAAACTTTACATTTGTTTAAAGATATAAACACAACTTTACATGTTCAATTCTTTGAAAAGCTTTACGTGTGAATAACAATCCTAACTTTACTTGTTTAGTTCTTTGAAAAGCTTTACGTTTGTTTAAAGATACAAACACTACTTTACTTGTTTAATTCTTTGAAAAACTTTGCGTGTGATAAGCAATTCTAAATAAAGACAATATGTAATAAGCAAAGATAAAGAAAGAAACGATCAAACCACAACACGATTGTTTATCGTGGTTCGGCTACAAGGACTCTTTTTCCTTGCGCTACATCCACGCCCCGAGTTTCCAACTCGAGAGTTATAAGCACTAATCAACAAGCTCCTTTCCTGGTGGAGAAACCTTACAACGTCGCTTACACTTTTACCGACACTAAGCTAGATGTCGAGTTCTTTTACACGGGTACAACCACTCCCATCGTCGCTTACATTTTTACCGACACTAAGCTAGATGTCGAGTTCTTTACCAAGGGTACAACCACTCCCATTAGTTCTTTTACAAGGGTACAACAACTCCCGACACACTATGTATTTTGAGGCCTAAAATACTAACCGATCACTTCTACACACATGATACACATGAAGTATAAACTACCAAAGCTTATACATAACAAAGCTAACAAGACTTGCAACTTTAGAGTTGAAGCTTGTAACTTCTTGAATGATCTTGTGAAGTCCCTTGCTACATATGAGGATCACACAAGTCAAATGTTACTGAGTTAGTTGAGAGAGTATATGAAAATATATGTCCTAAAGTGATGACTCAAAACAAACAAGTGGCTTGGTATTTATAGTAAAACAAACAGTAGGTCTGGCGGAACCCTCAGATGGGTTCCGCCCGTGTACCCCCAGGGTTCCGCCAGGCTTGCAGTAGGTTTTACCATAAATATTTCAAACCAACCAAAGTCACATCAACAACAACTAGTCAAACACATTAAATCCAATTTGGAAAGCTTCCAAAAGTGTGTAAGATGTTATGGCAAGTCAAATACACAAGCTTGCCATAAATGAATGATGTGACAAGACACTTACTAATTAAAGAAATAAAAACAATATTTTGTTTAAAAGGAAATGTAAACCTTAGTTTAAACAAGACTTAAACACTAAAGTGATGATTTACTATTAGCTAAAGTTCATACTTTGTCATTAACAAAATTTATCAAAGATCGTAAAATATAAATAACGTTTTTAAGCGATATTTGTATTAACAGATTGGTTGTACAAGATACGTGGTTGCCATGAGATATTCACAGGTATTTTACTTATGATATCATCATTTCAATTTTACATTCATGCATTTGTGAAGATGGTTACATATATTGTAAGAAAATAAAACCTGTGAATTTATGCGATATAATTAACGAGTCAAAATGGGTCATTTTTAAGCATGCGTCAGCAGGTTCATGGATCGGGTCGAAACATGCAATACAGTTGAACGCCATTATTGTGTATAAATTACTCTCATTGCTACTGTGTACCGAGTTTAAAAGGAATACTGTTATTACTACTATGTTATGATTTTTTTTTAAATTCATCATAAACCAAATACAACGACAAAAAAACCTACGTTCTAAAATCTTCATATGTTCTCAGCTGCCCTCTTATTCATTATCTTATGTTGCCGTCATTTTAGGTGTGCCTGATTCACAGCCTGGTCTACAACAACAGCCGATGGATTGAGAGTCACACCAGCAGCATCACGGCAAGGTTAGCCAGGCATCTTTATCTGATCCGTTAGAATGTATTATGTATTTGGGAGATTGCGATCAACTACCTTAAATAAAATGATTTTACAATGTCTCATATATGCGATCTTGCATCTGTACATTTTTTGTTTTATGCATGATACTGTTAGCCGTTTGAAACTATGCTATTTTATGTCGTTTTAGACTTGGTCTACCGAATCGCTATATTCTTTGATAAACAACATGATAAACCAAATACAACGAAAAAAAACTCCGCTAGACCGCAACGCGGCTGGCCGCCGCCATACTTGTTCCTGTTTAATTTACATAGGAATCCCTGCGCTGTTCAGAAACTGACATCACATTCGCATTATTGATTATCCACATAACATATTTTTACTTTAGCTTATCTTTTTAGATAAATGTATTACTCGTAAGTCGTAATTTTAATAGATAGTGATCAGGTAGAAGAATAGCAATGTATTTTTTTAAATATACCGATTTGATACGTTAATTTTAAAATAGTTATAGAAATATAACGAACTTTCATAAATGTTTTAATTTAGTACATAATGATGACGTGTTATACCTAAGAGTCTGACACGTGACAACATTTATAACGTGACACGTTATCATCACGTAGCAAGTTAGAACATTTATGAAAGTTTGTTATATTTTTGCAATTTTTTTTAAGTTCGAGTACCAGTTTATTATATTTGAAAAATTATATTTCTATTTTACGACATAATCCTAGTAGATATTATAGTAGTAGTTTTATACAAGGGATCTATTAACCGGACGGGGCCTGGCCCACCCCTGTCCCTCTTGTCCCCTTGATGTTCCCCACTTTCTTTCAGTACAACACAATTTTTTGTCAGTTTCTGTTCCGTATTTTTGACAGTTTTGAGTGTTTGACATATTAAATTTTATATTTTTTGTTCCGCACTTTCAGGTTTATAGCTTTTTAATATAAACAAAATTATAAAAATAAAAAAAAAAATAAAAAAATTAGGGGGGTCCGGCTAACCATTTGGGGACCGTTCGGTTAACCACCCCCTTATACAATTCTAATAAACAACTTAATTAAGTGAATCAATTGAAAAGAGATGACAGGAAAAACATAATTTGAAGCTAAAGTTTTAATTACTATGATTACGCAGTGAATAATTCGACTGGTAATGTCATTACTGACAATTGTGAATTTATTTACAATATAGAGAATATTCAGTTATTTAATAGAAACATGTAAATCAACTAGGAGTTAAGATGAAATGAGAATAAAATTTAAAATTAGAAGGGTAAGAAGAAATCAAAATTAAACATTTTAGATGCATTTACAAAAACAGATGCATCTCTGTACATGTGTTGCTCTGCTCTGATTTTGGTTTTTCAATGACTTTGGTCTGCCTGTTTCAAATTTGACTGTTGTCGCCTTGTTACATCGGATCGAAACTCCATCTAGTACCGAGTTTGCACTCCGGGACGCTCCACTTTTTGTTTGTTTTCCGGTTTTAGTTTATTTTATGTTTGACAAATTTTTAATGTTTACCGCTGCAGCATTGTGAGTTTGAGAGTGGATATTAGATAATAAAAGTTTATTGGCCCGAATCACTTGTTCGACCCGTTTAATAGTTAGGGTTACGTCTATATCTTTTCTATTTCATGTATTGTAATATTTTAGTTATAGTTGAATATGATTAATCTAATTTTTAGTACTCCTTTTTGATTTTTACGGAGCTAACCACGGTTTTCATTTCACATTTTCTCGAACACCCAAAAATCTGTTACTCCCTCCGTCTCAATTTTATTGTCCATGTTTCCTTTTTGGGATGTCCCAATTTAATTGTCCACTACTAAAAATAGATAGAGAAGTTTAACCAAGTTTACTATATTACCATTGTTTAAAATTATTATTACGTACTTTAAAAAAAACTTTAATTAATTACCTAAGGGCAAAATTGTCATTCTGTCAAAAAGTAAGAAAGAGAAAGCTGTAATAAATGTACTTTTTTAAAACTGTGTGTTTTTTGCCGGGGACAATTTTAGGACGGAGGGAGTAATATTTTTTTGTTCCTTGGATACTCCATCTTCTTGGGAGTGTGAATGGTGGGAGTAGCATTCGTGTCTTAAACAAGTTCGTGCTAAATTTGCCATTGTTTTCTACAACATTATCCACCCTCCATTGGACACCGGAGTTATTCCAAAATGCAATGCAATGCAAACTACTCTCTGACACCTTGTTAGTGATGCATGTTTTAAAGATAAGATTCCATGCTAATTTCATTTGTTAAGATGTTGCAACTTGACATTTATTTAATTTAGCTGTTTATTCAGTTTAAAGTTTAAACTTATTATATTATCTAATTATTACAGAATATTCATGTCATAAGAACATGTACTTGTATATAGCTTAATACAGTACAGTATTAGTTTATGATGAAAGATTGAAAGCCGTGTTGCCCTTGAGGCCTTGAAAGACTAGGAAGATCTAGTTTAGATTACGAGGATCTACTATTGCAATTTTGTTCACTATTTTGGAAATGTGATAGGCCTTAATTTTACTTAAGATGATGAGAACTAAAGTCGCATCATAAGGAAAAAAAGTAACGCATGAGTTGCACGTAGAAAAAAAAGGCCACTTTTTTTTTTTTTTTTTTTTTTTTTTTTTTAAAAAAAAAGAATTTATATTTTGTGATCTAAAATTAGGTGTGATCATGTCACATATGACTCTCAAGTGAGTCCGTCCCTGTTTCATACCTTGTGTCGAAGTTGCTTATATATCACAAGCTGAAAACATGTGAAATCAAATAGCATTACCTGAATGCTATTGGATTTACATGCGGATCGGTGACGAATATTCGTAGTTTTACATGATATATCAATACTTATGAAAGAAGTAAATATTTGTAAAACGGCCCCTTAAGTGGTGACAATTGGGGCGAGAAAAGGATAGAGAGGAATAAGGTTTTCGCTACTTATAATAATCACGATCGAGACAATTTGAAATGGTTTCGTCATGTGTTGAACTTTCGATTGCCTATGCGAGATGATATTGGCACGTTATTATTATGGTCGCGTACAAGTATTTGATGAAGTTTTTGACAAACATGAAGTTTTAGAGGATCCCATAATTTTATTTATTTATTTATTTTCCCAAAAAAAATGGTACCATTGACAGCTTTAAGCCTAGATGGCAAGGGAGGTGATCCCTTCATCATCCAACTCTATTTCACGCGCGACAGCCATGCCTTCCACCTCGAGTCACATGCGAGCTTCAACTTCCAAGGCAACTTGTGGTGATCAGATCACCTTGCGAAAAAGAAAAAAAAAGGGGCCCCATTTATTATTTTTTATTTTGTGTGTGTGTGTGGGTGTGGTATTTAGTGGGTTATTACCAACGGCCCTCTGGTCTAGCGGTACGGATGTTTTACCCTCCTAGGCAAAGGTCTCAAGTTCGAGTCGTCTAAGGCGATAGGGGTTTTCTCCCGCGTGTGTAAAGGGATGGGTGTCATTGCCTTCTGGGCTGGATCCAACCTGGTTGTGTGGGCTCGCTACGCCTTCTAGGCTAGGGGACATGCAGCCACAATTGTCGTTAAAAAAAATTAGTACGGTATATTTGTATAAAGTGAATATTTTAATAAAATGTAAAATTAGAGGTGATCTTGACTACTAAATGGTAAAATGAAATAAAAGGAAGTGAGAGAAGAAAGAAATATTAAGATGTCAGGTGAAAAAAACAAGCCCTTTCCGTGTAGCCTAAAACATTGTTTGAAGTTGAACAATCTTTAGGATCGGGGGCTCGGGGCACACCGTACATGTGACAACTTCAAGTCCGTGAGGTAAAAAACAAATCTTATTTTATCCATTAACTTCTGATTTGAAGTTGAACAACATAGTCCATCCTTCTATGTATTTTGATACTATCGAACCCCACAAAATAAAAGTGGTCGTAGATATTTTACTAAGGTCCTTATGTCAAAGTGTTAAATCCTTAAAAATATGATTTGCTTCACGCAAAATGTGGTTTACCCTCAACACGTTATATTAAACCCCTTTTGTTAAACCTCATTTTTATTACTATTTGTAGAAAGATAAACATGATTACATTTCGTATTCTTGCCAGGTCTTATTTTTGCAATGCATATTAGAGCTTTAAAGGATTGAGTCATGATTAGGAGGCTTAAAGATGTGTCTAAATTATGCTTAAACTTGCGCGACATCATTTTGATGGTTGCAACTAGAGGACATACTTTTTCACAAACCATCAGATCATGTTACACATGTTTGAACATGAATTTAAGCACATAATTTAGTTCTCCAAATCATTTTTCTAATAGATTTTATTTAGTGGGTTATTCACAAACTTTTGGTAGAAGAGTACGGGTTGACATGCAATTAATCCTGTACTTAAAATGATACATTTTCATGTAAAAAGATAAGTAAACTCGTTTTTTCCGACCTATGAAACAAACTTGTTTAGCCACCTAAACATCAAATTATTGGTGTAAAGTTTGAACTTTGATGGGTCAATTTCACATCTAGCTTCATACACTACAGTGGTGCTATCGATTGGGTGTCACCATCAAAAGTAATTTCTTACATGACACATTCACTTGATGATTAAAAGCACACTAAAACTTTAACTACGCATGTGGTATGTTCTCATAAATGCTTACTACTTTATAGAGCATTGTTCTTTGGTATTGCTTCTTAGACGCTTTCTAAGGTCAGATATGCGATGAACCTTGCATAATTTGTATTTATTTGCTATATGATTACACACAAATTGTGAGATATGTTAACTTTATTTATTTGGTTATAATGTGACTATGACCTGATTTTCCTCATTGTTAAGCTTAAAAGTTAAAATTACTAAAGTTTTTTTTATATATATTTTTTATTTATTTATTTATTTTTTTTGTGTGTGTTTGTGTGGTAACCATGATTTCCGACCTTTTGACCAACTAATCCACGGGGTTTGAACCCACCGCCACACATACTCAAACCAGGTAAAACCCTCCCTTTTCAGGAGGTTGGCGTTGCCACTTAAGGTTGTTTGCACGTAGCAGGAATTGACTTGACACATTTTAGAGTGATAGTCACAAACCTTTTTGCCACTAGGCCACCCTTAAGTGGTTAAAATTACCATAGCTTATTCTTGAATGAAGCTGGTTTGAAGATGAACAGATTAAATAGACAAACAGTGTTGCATCAATATTATATATATCCGGTATTATGTGTTTTTGGACAGATATAAAAATTGGTACTTTTATTATTTTCAAAAGAGCATATGCGAGATTCTAAAGCTAAAAGAAATTACAAGGAACTCTATTTTTGTATCTATAAGAGAAAGAAACATAAACAAACTGGGCCAAACTTTGTTATTATGTGCAAATTTAACTGGGCTTTGCATGACTGGATCCAAAACTTACTTCCCTCTATACGCGAGTAATAAGCTACTGGGTACTAGGTAGTTTGGGCCATTTCTAGTTACGTTTTTATACTGGGTGGTAGGTATTGGGCTACCGGGATTTGCAAGCTATTATACGTAGGGAACTAAGGGATTTACAGAAATAAATGCCCCGTGCATTATGTTTTGGTGCCGACTGACCCTGTCCCGAGTCTCGTGCATGATTAATTAGGGGTGGCAATGTTGCCTAAAGGTTTATGGAGTTTATTTTTAATTGACCAATAAAAAGCATACAATACATTTTTTGCCTAAACATGCATAAACATACCTTTTTAGTGGCAATGTCATGCCTAAGCATGCCTAAACATTTTTTTTTGAAAACCATCAAACGGTAATACTAGTAAATGTTGCAACGGTCGAAAACATTAAAAGCAAGTATTTTACCGAATCGGTATTATATGCCGCTTTGCTTGCCGAAAACACCATGCCGATCCACTGGCTTTGTGATGCCGATCGATGCCGAGCCTTGCCGACCTTCATGCCGAAACGTTGCCACCCCCTTTATAACTTAGTATAAGTGAGTACTGTTGTAGAGAGCAATAAGTGACATTCATTCAGAAAATCAATATTCTCTTTTATTATACATATTATTAAACCATATGCGAAACGCTGCCGTTTTGCCCCTCCCGTTTCCCCCCAAAAAACAGATGGGCCCTCTGGGCTCCCGTTGATCCATCACAAACGATCCATACACTACGCGATCCAAATGCGGGTTTAGTTTATTTAACAATGATACCACAGAAATCCAGAACATTCATATGCGCTGTTTCGTAGGTTTCTCTCACACACACACATTACATACAGCAGATCATCCAAACGCGAGGGTTAGGGTTTCAATTTTGAGGTTTTGGTTGCCGGTCTAACACACAGAGACGCACAATCAAATCAGACAGTTTTGGGTTTCTTGGTGCCGATTATGGTCGATTCATGTTCTTTGATTCTTATCAGGTAATAAACCCCTCTTTACAATTATTGTTTAGTTTGTGTTTCATTTTGCTAATCATTGTTCAAAATTTTTTCTTTTTACAAAAATCCAAGTTTTTTTTAATTGTGATTGGTGATATGGGTTCTTAGTTTTGTTAAGAGGATAGTCAGTTCGAGATTTGCCTATGAAAAGGCCAAAGGCGTTTTGCATCAGTTGGAGAAGAATGGGTTGCATAAAGATGTGTAAATAAAAGTTTCTATGATTTGTTGTTTTAATTTTTTTTTCTGGCTATTAACTTTTGCGCTATTGTACATTATGTAAAATGGAACCCTAAATTTGTTTTTGGGTTTTTGCAGGAATCGACCGGCTCAACTGCGGAATTGGTAGGATGGATTATTAACGGTAAGGTGTTTATTGTGCTGCTTATGTCTTAGGGAGCTGTGGGGTTCTGGATATGGGAATCAGGGAGCTGCAGCGTATCAGCAAGGCGCGTATCCGTAGACATTAATGCTGTAAGTGTTTAGCTTTTAATGAATTCTCTTCTTACATTGTGTTCAGATTTTGGGTTGGTTTCGGGTGAGTTTTTGTTTTGAGTATGTGCTCATAAGCCTCAGGCAAGTGAAGTCACTTTTTTTTTATTGAACGATTACAGTGTTGTTATTACTTCTTTCTCCTTTTTGGATACCACCTGATTTGTGAATTATCTATTTTAATTTACTGAAGGATGCTACTACCTTAGGCATGAAAAACCAGGCACCAGCAAACACTTTCGCTTCAAATACAGGCAAGTGGTTACAAATAGCTATTTGTGCAAGTATTTTTACGAATAACCAGTAACTGTCTCTTCTAGAGATCATTTATATTAATCTACTATAAGTGATCTACATAAGTGGTCTGTTGCTGCAGTTAAGGAATGTCTTATGTATGTTAGTTGCATTTCTTTAAGTTATCATTGCATTTTTTCTTTGCAAAATAAATTGACCTCAAGACACTTTCTTTATGTTGTCTTTTAGAGCAGTTCTGTATGTTATTTAGAAGATTATGATTGCCATGATAACCTTTGATGTTTGATTATTTTTGTAGTTATCAATATATGCGCAATGATTTAGACTGCATTTACTTTTTCTCAATATGTTGCTGTTACAGCTGCTAAGGAAAAACCACGGGAACAGTTGAGTGGCACACACAGAAATACTAGCGACCAATGTTCTACGAATGAAGACGAGTAAGTGTGATAGAAAGGGGTATTTGGCAATATTTAATTTAACAGCAAGTTTCTTTACATATGTTGTAACATGTATGCACACTTTTTTGTTGTTTTTTTTGCTCTTTGCAGGATATACAACCGTACCAAAAGTACTTGACTTTGGTCCAGGTGTTGTTATAGAAACATTCGTTGGGATTATTCTGATGAGTGCGTGCAAACGTTGGACAACGTTTATGTGGCAAGGGAACGTGCATAATCTCCGTATGTGTATGCCTTTAGTGTCGAATCAGCAACGAGTTTTAAATGCTAGAGGTGGTCCACAGATGCAGGGTATGAGCTAAAAAAATTCTCTTTTTCTATATGTTTGTATTAAAATAATTAGAACTAGGCTTTCCAGGAACTGAGCGAGTTTTAAATGCTCAATCCTTAATGAAAATGGCCACCGAATCATCGATACTGAATCCCTTAAGGTAAACCACAGCCCTACTTATTTAATAACGCGATTGTCTTTTACTTTTATCTAATAGAACCATGAAACTTTATGATCTTGAATTTGGAATATACAGATCACTAAGGAACTTGCTGTTAAGATGTATACCAACATGGTGAGCTGCTGACACTTCAAGTTATGGATACCATCTTTTATGAGGCACAAAAACAAGAAAGAAGATCATTTTATATAGGGGACGAGGCAATCAACATTGCATCAGTAGCACCTCTTAACATCAATGATTATGCCTTCCCTCAGGTTTGGATTTCGAAACACGTCAACTATTTTATTCTAACTTTAAAGATGCGCCTGAATGTATTTGAACTTGAAAGACAACTTTTCTGGCAAAATGATATCATGTAAAATTTGGATCGTGTAATCACCAGCAGCTATAATGTAATTCCTATGTTTCCTATGACTGTACCAACGGCCAAAAAAACTACCCCTGCTGCAACAGGTTACTCTTTTCTTTCTTGCTTACCAGCTTTCATTTCACTGATAATTGTGCAGGACCACTGGAGTATATGATATCTTCACTAGAGTATATGTAAAATATGACATGTGTTGATTTTATTTTGACCCATTTTACTTCTCAACTTAGCATGCCTTAAGTAAATGAAGTCATATAGAATTGATATCATTATTATTTGTTAGGCAACTTTAGAACCAAATTTATCCATGTACTGTTGTGTATAATATATTGGTGTGCTTTGCCCACTTTCTGCCAAAAAAAATACCGTGTCATTTTAATATATACAATGAATCTTACCACAGCCATATTTACAGATTCTTGATTGTACTTCACTGTCATGTCATTGACAATGTAAACGATCTTGCACATCAGGCATTCTTAAGCTTTTGTGTTTGTTTTCAGAGTGGAAGAACAAGTGTAATGAATACAATATACGAGTTCATGACTTCCACAGGTAGACTCTCTCCTGAATACGCACATAACTGAATGTCTCAACATAAGCTTGGAACATGAAACCTGGAGCTGGCAGATCGTGTTGAAGCCTCAATGTATTTTACTTGCCATCAAACAGAGAACATTGCGTAGGTGCACCAACAGGTGTGTTCTTCTTGGCCTGCTATAGACTTTCAAAATTATGATTATTAGTTTTGATCATATCAGCAATTTAATATGTTCTTTCAGTTTTCATTAATATGATCATAACTGATTGATGTGCAGTTTTTTCTTGATACATAGATTTTCACGTTCTGTAACATAGGAACTGTTGTCAGCTAGAATAATTGATCAAACAAGTGTGAGTTACTGCAACACAAGTATCTGTTAGGAACATTTTATTGATTTGCGGAAAGATTATATATTCAACTCTTTTCCTATTGTGGTTCATGTGTTTGGTTATATTTTAGGTGGTGAGATATTGTTTGGAGCATGCTTCATTGGTGGCAAAGAAATTCTTGATGTCAGATTGTGTCGTTGTAGAGATTAAGGAATCTGAACCCGCATTTGCTAAAAACCCCATGACAATTATGGTATTTAACCAATTTATTTTTTACACACGTTTAACAACTTGACGGGTTTGGATTTGCGTAATGCTTATAGTTGCTAAGGTATGATTATGTTTGTTTGTTCAGGCTATGTGGCGACAAGATGCTTCCTTGGAAAAATGTGGCAACACTTCTGAATATGAATACTGGTAGAATCATTTGCAACTGTATGGACTTAAATGGGGTAATCTCTTTTAAAAGCTACTAGTATTTATTTTCAAAGTTGATACAAATGTTCAATATATTTTATCCATGTAATGTTATGTATAATATATTGGTGTGCTTTGCCCACTTTCTGCTGAAAAAAATACTGCAAAAAAACCCGCCCCGCCCGCAACGCGGCGGGCCACTGCCATTCTAGTTATTTGTAAAAACATATGCAATCGAGTAAATGAGTAATGAGGTAAATGGCTTAACGCTCTTGCACATTAGGACTCCTAATACAACAAAATAGCCACTTGAATGAAAAAATAAACAACAATCGAGAACAGTACACTAAAACCTTTATAAATTGATACTCGATAAATTAATAATCTCGATAAAATTAATAATTTATCCGGTCTCAACTTGGGATCAGTACAAATTTGGACCTCAACTGATAAAATAATAAGATAATAATTCTTTTTAAAAATCCAGTATATATATATATATATATATATATATATATATATATATATATATATATATATATATATATATATATATATATATATTAGCTACAATTAATTGTAGCTAATTAGTTACAATTTTGTGCTATAAATGTGGGTCCCTGATTTTTTTTGTGGGTACTGAATATTTTCTGTGGGTTCCTGATTCATTTCATATGTATTTTTTAGAAAGGATTGTAGCCAATTAGCTAAAATAATTGTAGCTAAGATATCCCCATATATATATATATATATATATATATATATATATATATATATATATATATATATATATATATATATATATATATATATATATATGTGTGTGTGTGTGTGTGTGTGTGTGTGTGTGTATGTGTGTGTGTGTGTGTGTGTGTGTGAGATACACTTCTAAATCATAATATTGTTTAGTAAAAAATGAATCTATAGTAATTTTTTTTTTTTTTTTTTTTTTTTTTTTTTTTTTTTTTTTTTTTTTTGTAAACTTCAAATCTATATTGAGTTTATCTTAAAATCTCCTTATTGCACTAAATAGTTGGTGCATTGTCTTCACGTATTGCAACAAAAAGTGTTAATTTTATTTTCATAAAGTGTGAAGGTGAATTCATAAAATGTTAATTGGAATTTGTTATTCAAATTTTCTCTAATGAGTATACATTATAATTAGCTAATATATTAGACTTGAAAATTTAAAGGTCATACATAAAACCTCTTTAAATTAATAAATTATTAATTTATTAATATAATAATATCTTGCTAAATTAATAAAATATATCGGTCCCAACACTATTAATTTATAGAGGTTTTACTGTACTTGATTACAGCTGCTGAAATAATTGCTAACAAATGGTCCATTTGCAGTTTAAGGTACGAATATTCTATCCCTTTTTAGTAGGGATTTCTCATGACTTCTTGATCCTTGACTTCGATTCATTTGCTTTGATATGATTCGTTTGATATAATCCATTTGATATGATTCGCATCTGATATGATCACCTGATTTGATATTCGTTTAGCTATTCGTCTGACATGATATTTGTTTGATATCCTTTGCTTGATATGATTCCGTTCTGTTGATATTATCTGTTTAGATATAATTTGATATGATATGTTTTGTTCAGTGCCCGAGCTAACTAGCCATGGAGGTACCATGACCATGTCATTGATGGCACCAATGGCATTACACCATTTGTGGCGGTGTGATCAATTCACGGCGTTCCCTTTTAATATGATATATGATATGTGATCACTTAGCTATTATGATATGTGTATATACCTGTCATGAGCATGTGTATACATATGACTTGTTTTATAGGGGGCGTATGAATGCATCCTAAGCATTTTGTTTTGTTTTGTTAGTGATTGGGTTGTGCGTGCCTTGCACCCCCTCACTTCTGGGAGCTAGCTACTCTATTTGGTATTCTGGAGGTCTCCCCTCCAGGTACACATATGATTTGACGAATATATAAGATTATGTGATTATTTGGTCTATTCGAATATCTTGTTTAGACATGCCTCGTGGCAATTCCTATTTGATTCCTTGATTTATTATGATTATTTGACTTTGTATTATCTCTTGATTATCTCATTTGACTTATAATATATGTTCAGCTGATCCTTGAGTGCTTATTCGTTTGACATTTGATATTGTGTTCAGCAGGATCTTGTGGTTCAATTTCTCTATATTTATGTATATGCTTCGATTATTCGTTTTGGTTATATCTGTTCACTAAGCTTTTTAAGCTCAGCCGTATTTCTTTTCATGCATCATGTATTAGGTTGAAAGTTGGGGATATGAGTGAAGAGTGGATATGAGCTCTTAGTGGATTATCCTGATGATAAATACTAATTTATTTCTGGAGTAGACTTGGATTTGTCTTCAGTTAGATTTAGTTTGGATTTGTATTTTAGTTTTGGAACTCACTATGTTTAGAGTTAGTATTTCATTATTACCTTTGAATACCTTGGTATCATGTTATTTATAAGACTTCCGCTTGCGTTTGTATGTTCTGATTGACACCATAATGTGACATTTTGACCTTTATCAAGTTGAGGTGTTACAATTATTGCTAATAAACGATCAAAAGTAAGGAAAATCAATTATTGAAGCATAGTTTGTCGACAAGAAATTGAAACAAACATTAAACGATGTAAGCGTGTGGTTTTGAATACCATTACAAAAAATTTTGGACGTGCGAAGCTAGTTTCATTCCATTTTTTGGTGTAGATATTTCTTTTACATCACAATTTTCTTTTCTGGATACATTAGTAGAGTTAGGATCAAATAAGAAGAATAATTAAAATAAGAATGATAAGAAGGAACCACAACCACTCATTTTAGATGCATCTACAAAAATGGATGCACCTCCCCTTAAAATTCTCCCTTGTATTTGAAATGTGTGGCTAGAAATCCTTCTTATTCTTCCTATTTTAGTTTTTCTTCTTACTGGATCCCTTCCCTACATTAAAGTTACAAAAATATGGAAAAGATTTCCAAGGTTAGTAACCAGAAACATCTACTTTTAAATATGAAAATATGTGTATAATTAGTTCATGTAAATAATTTTGTTTAAAACCATTCAGAAGTAGACCGAGAGTTATGAAAGTTGAAAGCTTATACAATAATTTTACTAGTTTTAAACTTAAGAAAGACCACCAGGGTACCTGCACGTTGCGGCGGCGGGTACCCTGTGACAATTAACCAGAGAAATAGATCCCGATAAAGTAGGGGTGTGCATCGGACCGGAACCTGACCCGTCCCGACGAAGCCCGATCCCGAAAGTGGCCGGAATCCTAAACCGAGACCCGACCCGAAAGTGTTCGGTATAGTCGGTTTCGGTATCGGTCGGTATCGGCTTGTCTTTTCTCGGTTTTTGGCTCGTCCCGACCCGTCCCGACCCGAGTCCCGACATCACAGAAAACTCGAACCGAGTACCGACCCGAGTAGTAGTCGGTTGGAATCGGTCGGGATGGGTTTGTCGGTATCAGAATCGGGCGTCGGGAGGCGGGCGGTTTTGCTCAGCCCTACGATAAAGTATAGTTCACCAGTTTGTATCGGTTCTAACGGGTCCTCTCTGGTTCGTTTTCGGATGGCTTTTATTGGCTAGCCGAACCGGTTGCGACATCGATTCCCGGTTGAATCCGTTGGTCCGGTCCGATTTTCTAAACTATATGTACCATCAACTTGTTAGCTTGTATGAAGCTTTGTGTGTTTTATTACTTTATATAATGTGTATAATAACATGTATTTTTCATTTTATGGGTGTTTTAAAAATATCATTAATTAGTGTGTTATGTTGTAGCTTTTTTAGATTGTAAATTGAGAAAATTTTATTGAACCTTTTAGTAATGGGTGTTTTAATTGGTTGTATTTAATTTGGTAGATATGTTTTTAATTTGTTGTACAATGTAAATAAATTATTTTACTTTTAAGTAATGAGGTGTTTTAATAGGAGTATTAATTATGTTTTAATTCAATTTTCTTTTTCTGTACGTCTAATTGTGTTTAAATTACTTGTACCTTTAGCAATAAAATTTGTAATACTAAATTTTAAGGCATTTAATGCACAAAAGTGTCTTTTTTGCTTTATAAGATAGTATGCAATGTTCATTTTTTTAGTAGAAAAGGGCACATATTAGTGTGAGTTGCCGCGAAATTATTTTTCGCCGTATACTTTGAGTTTCAAATTGTTTGAGAGTATATGGTATCTTTGTTATGTTTTGAAATGGAATGTATCACACGTTGTTGCAAGAATGGCTTGTCGTATGTTTTTAATGTTGAAAAGTTTTTGATTTTATTTGAAGAAAGCACGAAGTGAAACGAAACGAAATGAATCGAGTTATGCATATTTATGCTCGTTTTTATTGAGAAATAAATTTCGAGAACAATGGCGCAAGTTTCATAATTTTTTGAGTCCGTTTGGTACGTCAAATGGGTCCCACAGTTAATATTTCAAAAGTTTTACTCTTTTGGCAAACTAACCCCCTCCACCCCTTTATTTCGTTTCTACCCCTCTAGTTTCATTTGTACACTTTTAGTCCCTCCCATTTTTATAAAACACAATTTCTTTTTCTCTCTTCACTCATTAATAACACACTCATACACACTCTTTCCCCTCTCTCTCTAAAACCCTCGCCGGAAACACCGCCTCCGACAGGCAACTACCCCCGGCCGTCACCTCCGCCTTCTAGAGCTTTTTAACGTTTCTAGAGCTTTTTAGCTTTCGAAGAGGCTGTTTGGATACCAAAACCACCACGGCCGTTACCACTACGTCGCAAGACCGCCACCACCTCCTTTCTACTCGGTAATACCCTATGCGCCTCCCCCCTCCCCGATTTTATAGTTTTACAGAAACCCTAATTTAACAAACATTTAATAGAACCGATTTTATAACAAATCTTTCTATAAAACCTTATTAATAATATCAACAACGTGTGGATCTATTCAATTTACCCGTGATTCGGCGTGACTCAGTCCGAGTTGGTGACTCACCAAGTCAACTCGCGTTGACTTGGGCGAGTTGGTTATTTTTATTTGTTTCATTTTATTTCTAACCTCTTTATTTGTGTTGTAGCCTTGATTTTGGATTTGGTTTCGGGCTTTTTTGTTATCGACAGTAGGTACTACCACGGGGTCGAATCGTGACTCGTTGTGAGTCATGGCGAGGAGTTAGATTAGTTTTAGGTTTAGATGTTGTTAGTTGTGTATGGATTTGTTTAGGTTTAGAGGTTAGGTTTTGTTGTGTTTGTTTCAGATTTGTTTTGTCGGATTGGGATGTTAACATTTGTTATAGTATTTATGTAACACCCCGATTTTTACAAGTTTCAAAATAGAATTACATGTCCTATTAGAAAAGTCTTTATGTTGGCATTTTATAGAAATTAGGACTAATGGTGCAAAATATTTAACAACAGGGACTAACCTTGCCAAATTTCAAAACTTACATGATAAGGTTAAGTACCTTTCTTTTAGATGAAGAAAATACAGATTTTTATAAAATTATACACGTATGTATGTGTGGAGATGGAACGTGGCTTCACAGGAATAAAAAGGAGGGAAACTAGTTTTTTTTTTTTTTTTTTTTTTTTTTTTTTTTTTTTTTTTTTTTTGGTAAAAGGTCAACGACCCGGTAAATATATTATCCAAAAAAACGTTTAAGTACAAATGGAATGTGGCTGAAGTACCACATTAACCTCAAGCACAGGCGCTTGATAAACAAGTGTTTATGACAGGCCATAAACACAAACCAAACCTAGCTAATAACAAAGTATCAAACTAGGTATAATAACAAGACAAACATGAGATGCAAACATCCCACATCCACCCCACAGCACGAACCATTGAAGTATATAGGATGAGGGTGAAATCCCTCACCTCAGTCCCAAAGGACACGTACAGTACCACGATGTAGTCGAAACCATGGTAGTAAAACACCAAAGCTGAGTCATCGTAGAACTTCCAATCACCTCCACTATGACACGATCTGTAGCTAAATGCTCCGAATGCAACCCGAAGCAAACACAATTGCCAATAGCGAACAGCAGCAGCACTAAACATGGCTGCAAATAACCAATACCATGAACGCAGGACATGATAAACCCAAACATACACATGCAACACAATACCGCCTCCATGTAATCATATCACACTCAAAACAGCAGCAGCGAAACGTGTATGCAATAACCAAGGGTTTAGAACCATAATATGCAGAAAATTAGGGTTTTCAAACCAAAAACTCTTCTCCACATTGACAGCCGTCACCTCACTCTCTCAACCCACTTCCATGAATTAGTAACACAAATCATTAAATATCACGATCAACAGATCGACTTCCATGAATCGAATGGACAAAAGTCCAACATTAAATCAAAGATATGAACAATAACGCACAGCAGCACTAACCATCAACCAGCATTCAAAACCAATATATACGAATCCCTAAAGAAGGAAAACGTTCTATAAGAACATACCCTACCAATCGATCAGAAGAGTCGGTTAGGGATTGATTAAGATCGAACATGAACCAGCGAATATAAATAAAATCAAACCCTAACTAAAGGTCGATACCCTAAAAATCGTTCAAAAAGGACGATTAGATAAGGATCGACAGAAAGAATTAGTTCTTTCATTAAGCCAAAATTAATACAAGGGTTTCAAGGACTATTGTGCTAGAGTGTTCATGATCATGGAAAGGTATTAGAAATATTCAAGTTTTAATTATCATATCACCTTCAAGGTAAGATTATGTTATAAATCATGTTAAGTATCATATTAGTGCCTTTTTAAGAGTTTTATGCTTAATTAAAGACTTATGAAAACCTAGTTTTAGTTATAGTGAATTATGATGAATCTTGATGTTATAATCATGTTAAAAGCTTTGTTATGTTAGAATCAAGTCAAGAATTATGTGGTTAAATTATGTTAAATGATATAGAAAGATTCATGATGCTAGTTGTTGTTGGTGATTAAGTATGTTAAATTAAGGAGTGTTTGGAACAAGCTTATTAAGTGCTTAATTTAGCAAGATAGCTTATGGATCTGATGAAAAATAATCTTGACATGTTATATAAGCTGTAAAATAAGTTTGGTAATAAGAGGAATAGCTTATTATGAGTTTTGGGTCGTTTTGGACACGTTACAAGTTTAGATCAGCTTGCTGAATTGAAGTTTATGCAGACTTTAAAGAGGCGTATAAAATAGACCGTTTATCGTATTGACATGCCGTAAAAGCCTACTTTTAGCCCTATTAGTATACTTTCCAACCCAATGGTCTCATAGTCTAATTTTGAGTTGAAGAGGGTATAAAGTGCAAAATACAGCAGCAACCCAGAAAATTCTGCACTAAAAGTGTTTTTCTAAAAGTGTGTTTAATGATGAAATAGCACCTTAGGTGATCATGTTTAAGTTGTATAGACTCAATAGATGTTAGATAAATGTGTTAGCAAGTTCTAATAGAATTAGAATGATTATCATGTGAGTAGGTGCTCGTGGGAAGCTTACGGAATGCTAAACAAGACCTAGAGGTGAGTAACGGTTCATTACCTTCATATTACTAGATTGAACATAATGATGGAACTTGTGCAGGGTTTCGGAGATAGCCGAAACAAACCATGAATACTATGCTCACAAGAATCATGATTTGACAAGTTTAGAATGCCCAAGAAACGCACCAAAAGTCAAGTAGTGTGCCTAAGAAGTGCACGATGTAGAACTCCCATAGTAGCATCCTAAGTGGATGACACGTGCTTTTATAGTAGCATCCTAAGTGGATGACCAAGAGTCCTATGTGGATGACCCGTGCTTGAAAAGAACTTACGTCCTAAGTGGACGACCCAAATCAGAAAAGCACGTATAATAAATTTAGAAGCCGTTAGAAGAGTACTCGTTGGCTAGGGAGGTTCTCACTCATAGCATGACGACTAAGCATCGTCTAGTCAGAGTGCACGTGCTCAGATATCATGTATGATTAAGAATTCAGAATAAGTCTCAGACTCATGTACAAGTAGTAAGACGACTATTAGTCGTACCATTTATAGCATTTGAAATACGTTTATGTTCATAATTGCAAGTGTTAATTTAGATATAGCTAGAACTATCATGTTTTAGATTCAGATTTAGATATAGACTCTGTAGGATACTAATAATTATAACATGTATGGTTTTGTGGTTAGATTGATTCTAAGTATGAAAGAAATCTAGAGAGAGAAAGAAGTTGGGAGGTTTCCTAGAGAGAGAGAGAGATGAGAGAAAAATGAAATATTAGATTAAGAGAATTGGAAGCTCCAACCCTCTCCACATGTGGAGAGGGGTATTTATAGTTTCTTACAAAAAAGATAAAACGCCCACACCGGGCTGTGGATCAGGCATACAGTGGGTAAAGACCCGTCCTTCTTCCACGGTGTTACTTAAACTAAACTAACTAGATAATAAACTAACTACGAGCTATCTTAATGCTATTACAACATTTAGGTGACCGAGTCTTTTATAGGAATATTTGTATTCCTAAAAATCTCCCCCTAAGCGAGGTCACCTTTGGATATTAAGCTCTTTGATCTTCAAGCATTCTTTAGACTTTGTAGCTCGTAGGTTCTGATTCTTCACTTAAGGCTCACTTTGTACTTCAAGCAATAAACTTGTGATTTGGAGTTCCTTTGGAATGTGTGATCTTTGAGCTTCTTTGAGATCATCAGCCACAGTAAATCTCCAAGCTCATCCTTAGTCGTATTGCCTCCATGTGATGTAGTGGCTTTTGGACCGTCATGCTCACACACTTCTGTATTGAGAGACTTTTCATCAGAGTTGCGGAAACGTTGTTGGTAGTCTCTTTAACTTTCATAATCAACATTGACAACGAGTAGGATGTGTGAGCATGAGGTATGGATTGATCCGATTCAGCTGGAAATGGGGACCATCAACTCCATCTTTATATGTGTACATGAAATAAAACAGTTAGCAATAAATATAGAGAATGAATATGGCTTTGTCATTCATTTTGCGAGGACAGACTACCCTCTGGTTTTGTGAAAACCGACCTGTGATCAGGTAGAGTCTCTTTTAAAGAAGACTCTCCTTGACAGGAATTTCTAGCTTGTAGTAGTGAATTTTCCAAAGAATCCACTTTGGAATCTTCATACTTAGCATGTTCTCATACCGGAACGTCTCAAAGCAGACAACACGATAGAGTGAATCGGTGAATTGATATTCACGGATTGATGAGAAATTGATTTATAGAAATCACTCGCGTGTCATATAATAAACATTTTTGTGACACGACGAGAGTTTTATACTTTGAATCTCATTTCCATCAAAAATACTTTTGTTTGAAAGAATTTACACAATCAATGTGCTCGAAAATTAGATGGTGAACACATTGAAAGGTTTTTGCAAAGGTATCCGTCAATCCATTTTCTGGAACAAGTTTGATTCAATGTCGAATCGCACCATCGTTGCTTTCCAGTTGTCACTTGATCATTGATCCAAGATGGATCTCACATGTCACCTACCAAGAGCTTGAGTGATGTTCGTTCTAGAAGGATTTCCATCTTCATTGTGAATATTTTCATATCACTCGGATGTTCTGGCAATACCACAAGGATAATGCGTAGGACTCAAAATATTTTATCTTACTTTCCACATTGTGTGAAACAATAAGCATATTTGGAAGTGTGTCCTATTGAGATTTGTGGATGATCTCATGGCTCTAGACTCAATAGTGCGTTTTGATCCACTCCTGGAGACTAGGGAGGCGTCTCCTGTTTAGGTATCAACATAGCTCGCAATGAGCGGTCGATACATTGCACAGGGTTCCCCGTGAGAATGAAACAAGCTCTTTTAAGAGAACTTGAGTGGTTGGGAAGTTTAGTGCAGTGCGTCAATGGGTCCATGACATCATGTCTTCAATACTGGTGTTACCTTAGTAACCGCCAGTAGCTTATGAATTGAACCCGGTTTCTGCCCTAAGGTTGAACATATGGAGGGCTATTTCTTTTCACCCTTTCTCATTTCATTTCTTTTTCATTCTTCAACCCCTTCAGTGCTTACCGAGACTTCGTCACTAGAACCTTGTTGGGTTTGTTCCAGTCCTAGCTCTATCTCAGTCTGCACTCTTCCCTTTCTCAATTTTCTCCTTTTTTTCAATCATTCCTAAGGACTTCTAATCTATATATGGATTGTCCCTAAGAAGATCCTTCCGGTTCTGGTGGATCATGGGAACTCATACCTAACCTTAACCTTCCTTATAACTCCTTGCATAAAGATAAATGGTCGGTCTTTGGTATTACTTCCACAAACGCCTTTTGCTCCCCCTCAATATGTGCATCGATATTCGAAAGAGTTTAGCACATATGTGGGAGCCTATTATTGAGTCCAAAAGATCACATTTGATTATCAGATTTCATATTTAAATCACATTCTCTCCCCCGATCAAAAATTTCAAATCTTTCGAGATTTTGGATCTCAATTGATTTAAATAAGTTAGAAAGCTTTTGGGAGAGAAATGCGGTCAGTTTTAATATTTTCTGATAAAAGGAACCTTATTCTTGCCCCCCCTCAATCTGTGAGGGAGATTGTTATGTGTCAGATTTGATGAGTTTACAAAAGATTTGAAGTTTTAATGAAAACTCTTTGAAAATTTTCCCATTCTGACACATAACCATCACAAAGTGCATTATTGCAAGGTTTTTTTGTACAAAGTGGAGAGTTTGTGATGATACATAAAATTTTGAGAAATCACTCTCCCCCTCAATCAATGACGGATGTTAAAACTGAGATATTATCATAAAATATTGAAGTCATTGATTGAGTGAACAATTTTATCAAAATTTAGATTCAGTTTGATTTTCAATCAAAATCTCATGGTACCACCAAGTTTTGTACAAATACTTTCCGGAAGAATCATAAAAGGAAATTTGTGATAAAAAGAAGATTTCTCTTCTTTATCCAGAAATAATGCACTGAAGCGTACATTTCTCTTCTTTATCCTGAAATGACTGCAAGCCATATTTTTGAAGTCCGGGTTACAACCTGAAATGACTGTAAGCCATATTTTTGAAGTCCGGGTTACAGCCTGAAATGACTGTAAGCCATATTTTTGAAGAATGTTTTGAGATACGACATGTTTTAAAAAAACTTTATTTGAAACCGAAAAACTCTTGCTCAAGCATATGTATGAATCCGTGTCATTATTGAATGACATTTCTAGAAACGTACATAATATTGATTACACAAGAGACATGTCGTGAGAAAAATATTTTTGGATTTTTGTGATTTTTCAGATTTTCATGGATTTTATAAGTTTTATATTATTCCATTTTTCCTTTTGATTTAAGCTATGTACAAAGTGGTTTAGTGCACACATGGTTTTAAAGAATGGTTTAGCGATGCACTTTCCTTACATTGAATTCCAACGAGGATTGAAAACCGGTGTTTCATTTAGACATAATACTCGTGGAATCCATGGAGATTTAAAACTCTTTTTCCATTGACAAGTTGATTGAGAAACTCGGTGTTTCTCTCGGAGTTTTAAAATCTGAAGAGAAAGATTTCCCTCTAAAGTTGAACCACATGGGTTCCTTTTGAAGATTTGTATAAGTAAATCATATGGAAATCTTC
Source organism: Artemisia argyi (assembly GCA_030686995.1). NCBI lineage: Eukaryota > Viridiplantae > Streptophyta > Magnoliopsida > Asterales > Asteraceae > Artemisia > Artemisia argyi. The sequence goes on from CM060681.1 coordinate 144,597,185, forward strand.
CGGCATTTGAGATTACGAAAGCAAAGTCATTCTTATAATACATTGAAAGCATTTCAGATTTTGAAAAATTTGACAGAATTTGAACGACTTTGCTTTGGTCTCCACACTTGCTTTACCGGAGTAAAATGACAGTGCAAAGATTTTGAAAAACTTGTTTCTCAACATTTGAATCCTGTTTCAAGGTTGGCCTTTTGACACATTTAGCCCCTTTGACCTCTTTTGGGAACATACTTTTGTATTTATTCAAGTCTCGGTCATTACATTTTGTAATAGGTTGCTTTAGTATTATTTTTCTTTATGTTTAAGTTAATGGGCAATATGTAAAAGCCCATAAGGCTTACAAAGCCCACGTTGAAAGTATGAAAGGGACTAGGGAGTGTTGCTCTAGCTTCTCTCCTATAAATACTAGATTTATGTAACCTTAAACTTTGTTGGTTATTTTGTTATCTTAATGAAACTATTGTTCTTTCACTTTTCATATATCATATAATCAACCAATCCTTATATCTATCTCATTCTTACTTGTGTAACATCAATATGGGCACCTAACAAGTGGTATCATTCGCCTAATAGAGATTGAAGTGTTGTTCTTGGTGTTAATGTGGGATTAAGGGTGTTTTTTCTTCATACTATTTGCTTTTTATTTGTTTCTTTCACTCAAATCTTGAAGCTTGGACAAGTTTTAAGGTTGATATAGTGATTAGAAGCTTAGATTTGGCATAAAGTTTTGATCTTTTAAAGTTTTTAGTACTTTTACCCTTAGTTTATTGAGTTTTGTAGCTTCTTTGATATTAGAAAACTAGTTTTTTGGTAGCAAAATCTTTCATATTTAGTGTTTTCTAAGTGTTGGTGAAGTTAATTGCTCAATAGAACCTTATTTCTAGGTGTTTTTCTTCTAAAAGTTGTGATTTTTACAAGTTTCTGGTCATCTTACGCGTAACTTTTGAGTATAGTACAAGTTTAAAGCTGTCAACAGTACTTTTTGGTACTTTTACGCGTGAGTTTTAGCCAAAAACCCCTTTTCTACGCATAAGAGTGTTTTCTACGCATAAGTTTATGCAAAATACCCCATTCCTACGCCAAAGATTGATTTCTACGCTTAAGTTTAAGCTGAAAAACCTTTTCCTACGCTTGAGTTGATTTCCTAAGCATAAGTTGCCTTTTCTACGCAGAAGTTGGATCTTACGCCTAAGATTAAATCTTACGCGTAAGTTGCAGAATTCTACTCTAAAGTTTCTTCAACGGTCTTCTCTTCGTGCAACGGTGACTCAGTACTTCCCTAGCTTGGATAAGTTAGTGGAATACTTCGACTTCGGATATCTTTCAAGCTTGGACAAGTTTGAAAGATTTGTTTGGTTCGTTAACCTTACGAAAAACTTGAATCTTATGCATAAGCTTAATCTTACGCGTAAAGGAGAATCTTACGCATAAACTTATTGTTTACGCATAACATCCTCTCTTACTCATAACATTTAAGTCTACGCATAAGTTAATTGTTACGCGTAAGTTTTTCAACTTTGCCAAAGGATTGTGGTTTTAACCAAAGGAACTTACATTTCAATCTTCTACAAGATCCTACATTACACAAGTGTTCAAATATGTCTCAACCACCACATTACTTCTTCTCTCATCCTCAGCAACAACAATATCAACAGTATCAGCCACAGCAATACCATCAACAACAATCGTATCAACAACCATCACAATCACACTTTCAGCAACAACCGTTTCATCCACAACAACAATATCTCATGATGCAACAACATCAAATCATTCCTCAACAAAAACCATATCCAATGTCACAACAACCCAATCAGTATTCGTCCAAACAACCTCACTGGTTTGATCGAATGTGTGAAGTTATTACAACTCAACAATCCAGACATGAGGCAAGATCACTTGATACACCCCCAATGCTTACACCTGGGAACTATGTTCAGTGGGCAAGTCGATTCTTATGGTTTATTGAACTCAGGAAACCCCATGGGAAATTCATGAAACAAGTGATACTTGAAGGACCATTTCAGTGGCCAACCAGACTTGAAGGTGGTGATCCATCTGCTGATCCTCCACATGCTCCTGTAGAGAAACCTCTTCTAGAATCTCTACTAACAGATGAACAGAAACTACATCGTGAAGCTGATGAGTATGCCATGATCTATATACTTCAAGGAATTCCAAATCCAATCTATCGTAGCGTTGATGCTCAGAAAATGGCTAAAGCTATGTGGGAACATGTTCATTTACTAATGGAAGGCACTCAACTGAACAAAGATGATATGGAATCAAAACTCTACATGGAATACACTAACATCACCATTGAACCAGGGGAGTCACTTGAATCCTATTATCACCGTTTCACTAATGTGGTTAATGATTTGGAACGACACAAAATCACAGTACCAAGGATCGCAGTAAATTCCAAATTCGTCTGTAGTCTTGGTCCGGATTGGCAAAAGTATGTGACATTTGTTCGTCAAACCAAAAATCTTCATGATGCACAATATGGTTTGTTGTATGATTTTCTGAAACACCATGAACCTGAAGTGGAGAAAGATCGTGCTCTTCGAGGAGGTTAATTACCACCACCAACACCAAATTCTTTGGCACTCATAGCTCAATCTCAGTATGCTCCACCTCCAATGTCAAATCATGCTTGTGTTCAAGAACAGAATTACTTCAGCTACCCACAACCTACAACTCCAAATCAGACGATCCCATATGATTCCTCACCACAATCTAATCAACTTGTTCCTTATGAAAACAGTGAATCAATGTACTACTCTAATTCCAATGAAGATGAAGATGATGACTTCAATACGTTGAATCAAGGACTTGCTCTCATTGCTCGTGCCTTCAGCAAATTCTCGAACAAGACAAACAACCATTTTCGCTCTTCATCAAACACTAGGAATCAAGCTGTCATTCAAGATGGGAGGGTTGAGATACAGAATAGGAATTATGGACGATCAGGTGGTTATTCGGGAAATTCTGGAAATGAACAAAGGTTTAACAACAATGGAGGGTTTAGAAACAACTCCGGTGCTACTCAGAAAAGGAATGAAATTGTTGAAACTGGGAACTCAAACTCTGGGAATGCAGTGTGGTGCTACAAATGCAATGAGAAAGGTCATATTGCAACAGCATGTCCAAAACCGAGAACTCGGGGCAGTAAGTTTCACAAGCAGGCATTACTTATGGCTCTCAAAAATGAAAAGGAAGGACATTTCACTGAGCAGGAGAACAGCTTCATGGCAAATGCGTACAACGATGATGAGATGGAAGATCTGGAAGCTAATGCAGTTGTGATGCTTATGGCCAACATGCAGGAACTTCATATGAATGATTCAGGCCCAATGTATGACACTGATGGTTTGTCTCAGGTACATGATCTTAATGCTTGCCTAATACATGAAATAGCATCACCCTCTGCTTCTGAATCAGACAAGGCGCAAGTTGTTCCATCTGACTCATATTTATCTTCTCAAGAAGATGAACAAATGAACACAGTTGTTATATTTGATGATGACACATTTGTTTCATTTGATGATCCTATTGAGAATGATAAACATGATCATGTAGAACAACATGAACCATTCTTTGATCTAGATCCTGACCTTATATTGTTGGCAAAACAACTGAATGCTCAAAAATTGCTAATAATGAAATGCAATGAGAAAAATAAAGCTTTAAAAGAAACAAATGCGTCACTTACAAGAGATATTGAGTGTTATAAAATACAACTTTCAAATCTGGAACACAAGGTTAAACATGAAAAAAGTTTTGATAAGGCTTTTCAAGAATATTACAATAAAGAATAAGATCTTCAACATAAAATGCAAGATTTAATTGAGTCAAATGGAAAGTTGGTTTCAAAACTTGAAAATGAAAAGTGTAAACTTCAAAAACAAGTTGAACAACTTCAAAAAGAGCTTTAAAAAACACAAACAGAGTTGTCAATTTGCAAAAAGGATTTTGAACATAAAGTGCAAAAAAGGAAAAGTGAAGATAAATTAATCGGCGAAATTGTTGATCTTGAAAGACAGCTAAAAGATTTTCGTAATGTTGTTTACAAAACCGGGAACTCAGTCACAACAATTCAAAAATTTACTTTGAAACTGAGACCCGATAAAGGTTTTGCACTTGGTGATTACAAATCAATGTTTCTTCACAAAGCATTCAAAGCAAATCCTAAAATGTACAGTATAGAACAAATGCTTAACGATACGATTGTGCGAACTATTGTCTATGATACTGAAGAAGAGGAAGAACTTGAAGAAGCGAGTCGATCAAAAATGAGTCAAGTTGAATATTGGAAACCATATGATTATTCAAAAGCTCCTCATATTTCTAAATCTTTTGTTCCTAAAAAAGAAATACCTGAGAAATCTTGGTATGTCACTGAGTCATATGTTTCATCTTCTAATGCGGCTCCTGTCTAAAATGTGGCACAAATAAACGGTCCTTTACCATCTTCAGGTGATGTTACACCTTTACCAAAGAGTTGTCGTGTTTTAAATTATTTCAAAACCTTTATGGATGATATCGAAATTTTGGAAGAAAAAATTGAACGTAATTCAGAAATAAAAATTGAAACTTTTCAATCTGCTTACGAGCGAGAAAAGAGAGATATTTTTCAAAAATAAATGTTACCAATCGTTCAACACCTACCTCACTGTGCTACACGTTGAGAACAGGAACTTCAAAAAGAAGTCAAATCAATGATTAACATTTTCAACTCAAATGAAAATGCGATTTTGGTTCAAAAGCAAAGAAACAATGTTTTAAAAAATGATGCTGATCGACTCTTGAAAAAGTTCTCAATGCTGATATTTTGTCTGATCGATTTTGGTTCAAAAGCAAAGAAACAATGTTTATCAGAGAAAGAATTTGCATGAAGTGACTTATGATCATTTGTACGACTTCTTGAAGCAAAATCAAGATGAAGCTAATGAAGTAAGGGCTAAATTACTAGCTAAAAAGCATGATCCTCTAGCATTAATGGCTAATACACCAACACCTTTACCAGTGAACACACAACAACCATCATCATCTTCCACTCACAACTACATGCAACCATCATACATTCAACAACCAACACCTGTCTACCAACAACCATTCTACCCACAACAGCAACAACATGTTATTCCACAACAGTAATACCCACAATTCCAAGAACCAGAATTCACTGACAATGATGAAGCTACTGCAGCCTTGACTCAAGCGTTTGCTTTTCTGACAAAGGCATTCCAAGGACGCTATTCTACACCAACTAACAACAACCAAAGGATTTTATCGAACACTCGCAACAAGCAGATTGCTCAGCCGAGTTTCAATATGGGCAATGGAGGCCAAATGGTTGGAGTTATAGGGAATCAGCAGGGATATGCTACTGGATTTAACATGGGTAATCAGAATATGCATAATCAGTTGGGTCAGTATGCAGGGAATCAGTACGGTCAGTATGCAGGGAATCAGATGGGTTAGTTTGTTGGAAATCAGAGGGCTCAGAATGTTGGCAATCAGGCAATGGGTAATCAGACTAGGAATGTGGCAGCTCTAGTTGTTGGAAATTATGGAAATGTGAATCAGGGTAATCCGGTAAAGTGTTTCAACTACCAAGGTGTAGGTCATATGGTAAAGAACTGTCCTACTAAGCCAAACAAGAGAGACCTAGAGTATTTGCAGAAAGCAGTGCTGTTAGCACAAAAGGAAAAGGCAGGGTTTCAATTGAATACAGAGGAACATGATTTTATGGCTCTAATGGATGACATGGAAGACAGAGAGGATATCGATGCGAACTGCATATTCATGGCAAATCTTCAGGAAGCTAAGTATGACACGGAGTCCGACACACTTCCTGTTTATGACACCAGTGCACCATCTGAGGTATCAAATTTCAACACATGTCATAATAATGATATATTTGATATGTCTCCTCATGAGGAACAACATTTTGAGAAGCTAGCACCCACTTATGATACATACCTGGACACGCCAAGTAGTAGCAATACTCCTTCAGCAACTCCAGATGTGAATCATAATGGAGGCTTCGTTTCACCGCATGCTGAGAATGATGAGGAAACACGTGCTTTATTTGAATCATTATTAAACAATTGTGGTATTGAGATTGAGAAAGTTAAAAAGGTCAATCGCGAAGTAAAGGCCGCGAATGAGAAATTGACCACTGAGCTTGAGAGATACAAGGAAAATTCAAAAAGTTTTCAAATTCACAAAGAATGTGAGTCAGAACTTGAAATTGGTTATAAGAAGTTACTTGTTAACGATAGGGAATGGAAAAACAAATTTGATACTTTTGAAATAAGTTCAACAAAAATCATTAACTCTTTAAAACAAGAAATTTCTGAGTTAACAAACCAACTTTCAAAACAAAAATCAGCTTATACCAATCTTGAAAAAGAACGGGATGAGTTGAAAAAGGACTTTGCAAAGAAAGAAGATAAACTTTTGGATGAAATCATAGAGTCTGAACACAAGATTGCACATCTAGAAGAATTAGTGGTTAAGTCAGGTCAGTCAAGTCAAACAATGAAAATGATTTCAAATCAAACTAATCCAATTTACCATACGAAACACAAAATGGCTCTTGGTAACAACAATCCTTGTAATCTCAAGAAAGCTCAGGAAGAACAGAATGTTTTGTATAATGGTAATGTTATTTATACCAAACATGATCCTCCCGTCGTTCGGGATTCTGTGCAAACGATGGAACTTTCCGAAGAGAGCATTACTAAAATGAAACAAAAGGATTTGAAACCCATTGATTACAACAAATTGAACAAACTTTCGGGAATTACTTTTGTTCCACAAAAAGAACCATCAGTGTTTTCCATAAAACGACCATTCTCAAAAATAGTTTCAAAAAAGGTAGTTGCTTCCAAATCGCTTTCAAACATGGAACAGATGTCCTCAAACAACACTTTTAACACAAGTGTTGCAAGGGGATATCTTGATGATCTTAAAACCAGACTTGGGCAACTTAGAACGACTTTAGAGTCTAAAACGAGATTAAATGAGATCAATTGGAATTCCACGGTTCATTTAAAGCTTAAAAAGATTCTTGAAAGTGAATTTGCTCCTCAAATTAATAACATCCATGCTCGTGAAATTCATTTTGAACAAGCATTTTTGAAAGAAACAGCTGACTTCGTCAAGGATCACAAATCCCTGATAAAGAAGGCTAATGAATCTTCTGAGCAAATCAATGTTTTGGAAAACTTAAATGATTCTCTCTTCGAAGCAGTTCTGTCTACTGATATTATGTCTATCATTTTACAAACATATTCTGTTCAAGATGATGAAAGACTGAGAGCTGAGACCTCTGAAATTGTTTCAAAATATGAAAATGCTCTTATAAAGGTTGAAAAAGAAAATGTGTCATATTTTAAACAACTTGATCGAAAAAGAGAAGAATGCAAATATGAAAAACTGTCGTATGAGCGTGCCTTCAAGAACATGAAAGAGCAAAATGATCTTTTGAGGGCTCAGCTTGAAAATCAAAAAGGGAAGGGTGAGGACACTAAGTTTGCAAAACCATCGACTTCGGAGAAACCAAATGTTTCAAACACGGTTCAAAAACCAAAAATGTCAATTTTACGGTTTGCTCCAAAAGTCGATGAGAAAAAGGATTTGACAAAACCAGTCACTCCAACACCCTTGCCCAAGCAAAGTGAAAATGAAACGATTGTTGATAAAGGAAAAGCGGTTGTCGAAACATCAAAAGTGATAGCACCTGGTCTTTATAGGATTAGTCCCACTATAACGTCTGCATCAACATCTAAGACAAATGCGTGCAAAAAGGATAATTCTAAAGAGTCTAGTGATGCTAAAAAGGACAACAATATAAATCCTAATGCGTGTGCCTCAACTTCTACAGGATTAGAAAGCACCTCTAGGAGCAGCAGACTAAAGCCTAGAAGCAATACAAGGAACAATAGAGTCTCGCCTGCCTCTAAGAGTAGTTGCAAGAATAAAGTTGAAGAAGTAGAAGAACACCCTAGGAATTTATTGCTTTATAATAAGAGACATGTTTCATCTGAATGTAATGTCGAGAGTACTGGTTCTAATGCATGTTATGACTCTGTTTGTTTGATATGCAAGAAATGTTTAATTAATTATGTTCATGATGAATGTGTTTCTAAGGATGTCAATGTTACGCCTGAACAGAAGACCGTTCCAAAAGGAACTAGTGCCAGATCTAGATCTATTGAAAGATTAGTTGCACGCTTTAGGTCTACCACTAGTAGCCGAATGCCTAGGAACTATCTTAAGTATTGTGTATGGAAACCAACGGGTAGAGAATTCATTCTTCAGGATGGAAAATTGAAAGTTGTTCAAATAGACCATGTAGAAACATTCTATGAGTGTGATATGGATTTTACCCCTAACCCAATGGAACCAAATTCAAAACGGTTTCCAAATACAAAATCTTCTATTCTTCCCAGGTTATCGAAATATGTCTTTGGATCGTCGACTCGGGTTGCTCCAAGCACATGACCGGAAACTTAAAGCTGCTGATCAATTTTGTCTGGAAATTCATGGGAACTGTACGCTTTGGAAATGATCATGTAGCAGCTATTTTGGGTTTTGGAGACCTTCAGTTTGGGAATTTTTTGATCACTCGAGTTTACTACGTCGAAGGGTTGGGACACAATTTGTTTTCAGTTGGGCAGTTTTGTGATGCAGATTTAGAAGTTGCATTCAGGAGAAACACGATTTTTATTGGAAATTTGGTTGGTGATGATCTCTTAACTGGTAATCGTGGCACAAACTTGTATGCTATCGACATCAACCAAATGGCTTCTACCACACCAATTTGTCTTATGACAAGGCCAACCGAAACTAAGTCCTGGCTGTGGCATAGACGTTTATCCCATCTCAATTTCGACACCATCAACAAGTTAGCCAAAGACAACATCGTCACCGGACTTCCTAAGTTCAAATACACCAAGGATCATCTATGTCCATCATGTGAACAAGGCAAAAGTAAAAGAGCATCATATAAACCTAAAACCGTACCTAGTTTGGAAGCAAGGTTACATATGTTGCACATAGACTTATGTGGCCCAATGAGAGTTGAAAGCATTAATGGGAAGAAGTATATTCTTGTTATTGTTGATGATTATTCAAGATATACTTGGGTAAAGTTTTTGAGATCAAAAGACGAAGCACCAGGCATCATCATCACCTTTCTGAAGCGTATTCAAGTTCTACTTCAAGCTCCAGTAAGGATTGTAAGAACAGACAATGGCACAGAATTCACTAATCAGGAGTTAAGAACCTACTTTGAAGATGTGGGAATCACTCACCAAACATCAGTTGTTAGAACTCCACAGCAGAATGGGGTAGTTGAAAGAAGAAATCGAACACTTGTGGAAGCTGCTCGCACAATGCTGATATATTCTAGTGCACCACTATTCTTATGGGCTGATGCTGTAGCCACTGCTTGTTTTACTCAAAACCAATCCCTAATCCATCCAAGATTCAATAAAACACCATATGAGCTTATGAACAATCGGAAACCGGATATCTCTTACCTTCACGTGTTTGGCACTTTGTGCTATCCGACGAACGACAGAGAAGATCTAGGAAAGTTGAAAGCTAAGGGTGATATTGGAATCTTCATTGGATATTCAGAAAACTTGAGGGCATTCAGGGTGTATAATAGAAGAACGAAAAGGATAATCGAGACGATGAATGTGAAGTTTGACGAGATTTCATAAATGGCTTCTGAGAGACTCGCTCTAGAACCCGCGCTTAATCCAATGGCTTCTAATCAAACCAAATTAGGACCCGAACCAAACCCGCAGACTTCTGGACACATCAGTTCAGGACTCGTACCTCAAGGAGCTCAATCAACAAACACCGAAAAACCTTCAGAACAAGAACTGGAAAATTTCTTTGAGTTAATGTTTGATGAATACTATGGTGGAACTTCGACAAATGCATCTCAACAACATTCCGCTACACCCGCTCAAAAACATCAACCACCACCACCATCACAAGATGCATCTACAACAATCGAAGCTGAAGCACCAACTCCCTCAGCATCATCAACATCTACTCCAGCACCTCCAGTTATTGAAACTGATCTACCAAGAGTTGATGAGCAAAATCAAAACACTAATTTTCAAGAAGAACCAACAAATAATTCAAACGATGTTGCGTTAGAAGAAGAAGAAGTATTTGAAAACCCATTTGCAACAGACTCTGCTGAATCTTCTTCAAGGTTACAAGAACCATCAAACACACATATGTTTAACCCAAGGTACCCTTCTACACTCAAATGGACAAAAGACCATCCAATTGAACACGTTATTGGTGAACCTTCAAAGCCTGTTCAGACGAGGATATAACTTGCCACCGATCTCGAATTGTGCATTTACATTTGCTCAATAAACCTCAAAGAACCAAAGAACATTCGGGAAGCAATGGCAGAAAACCCTTGGATTGAAGCGATGCAGGAGGAAATTCTTCAATACTAGTTACATGATAGTTGGGAACCTGTTGAACGACCACTTGATAAACGTATTCTTGATCTCAAGTGGTTGTGGAAGAACAAACTGGATGAGGAAATGACTGTAATTCATAACAAAGCTCGTCTCGTGGCTAAAGGATATCCACAAGAAGAAGGGATAGACTTCGAGGAATCATTCGCGCCTGTAGCTAGACTTGAAGCAGTCCGGATTTTCCTATGCAGCTCACAAAAACATCACAGTCTATCAGATGGACATTAAGACAGCTTTCTTGAATGGAACTCTGAAAGAAGAAGTGTATGTGAGTCAGCCAGAGGGATTCATCGACAAAGATCATCCAGACTACGTCTACAAGCTTAAGAAAGCCATTTATGGTTTAAAACAAGCTCCAAGAGCGTGGTATGACGAACTATCATCTTTCTTGCTCAAAAACCATTTCACCAAAGGAACGGTTGATGACACCTTGTTTATCAAAAAATTCAAAGATGACATTTTGATCGTTCAAATTTACGTGGATGACATAATTTTTGGATCAACCAATCCTAACCATTCAAAACATTTTGAAAATCTCATGAAAAGCAAATTTGAAATGTCCATGATGGGGGAACTAAAATTCTTTCTTGGTTTACAAATACATCAATCCCCTCGTGGTATTTTTATCAATCAAGCTAAATATATAATAGAGATTTTGAAAAAACATGGAATGGAAAACTGTGATTCTGTTGGTACACCAATGGTCACTTCACCAAAAATAGGTGCTGATTTGTTTGGGAAACCCATCGATCCGAAGAAATATCGGAGCATGATCGGTTCTCTCATGTACCTAACTGCTAGTCGACCTGATATTCAATTTGTTGTTTGTTTGTTAGCACGGTTTCAGGCAAAGCCTACCGAACTTCACCTCAAAGAGGTTAAACGGATCTTTCGGTACCTACGAAGAACCATTAACATGGGACTTTGGTATCCGAAGGATTCGGGGTTTAATCTAACAGCCTTTTCAGATGCCGACCATGCAGGAGATCAAGTTACAGCAAAAAGTACATCAGGTGGAGCACAATTTTTGGGTGAAAAGCTAGTAAGCTGGTCGTCAAAGAAACAGGATTGTACTGCGCTATCAACTGCCGAAGCCGAGTATGTGTCTCAATCTGCGTGTTGTGCCCAAGTTCTTTGGATGCGGACACAGCTCACAGATTATGGCTTTACTTTTGACAGAATACCTATGTATTGTGACTCAAAAAGTGCCATAGCCATCTCGTGCAATCCCGTACAACACTCAAAGACTAAGCATATCAAAGTCCGCTACCATTTCATCAAAGAGCGCGTAGAAGAGGGTACTGTTGAATTATTTTTCGTTAAGACTGATTACCAACACGCCGATCTATTTACTAAAGCCCTTCCAAAAGAACGGTTTGACGATTTAGTTCGACGAATTGGCATGCGAATCCTAACTCCTGAGGAGCTAGAACGTCTTCTTGAATCTTCTTGAAAAATGTTTCCAAAATCGCTTTGCTGTAAATATTTTTGAAAAAACATAACACAAAATTTGAAAAACCAACAAAAACAAAATACGAAAATATAAAATTTCAAAAAATACAAAAACAATATAAAATCAAAAAATCCAAAAATATTCTTCTCACGACATGTCTCTCGTATAAATCAATATTCTGTACGTTTCTAGAAATGTCATTCAACAATGATACGGACATGTACAGATGCTTGAATGGGAGTTCTTTAAAATGTTTTTCTAAAAGATGTCGTTTCTCAAAAGTTTCTTCACTATGGCTTTCGTATACTTCAATACGAAACTCGGACCCGAATGATGACTTCTGATTATTTCAAATCAAGGACTTGTGTTTTTCAAGGATGAAATCTTTTTCAAAAAGTTCGAGTCTAAATAAACGAAAAAGACTTCAAACAAAAACTCGTTTCAAACAGAATTCTTGAGCACTTTTTCAAGATTGGTCAAACGATTTCTCAAAATCTTTCAAATGAGTGCTCAAGAAAACTCCCTCTAAATGATTTTAAAATGAGCTATCATTAAGGGGGAGTACAAAAAACAAAATTGTTCCGAATTCATGCAAAATGAAATCTGTCTTTCTCTCCAAAAAGCTTTTTCTTAATCTGTTGATATCAAAAATATCAGAATATGCTATTTTTGAGGGGGAGAAGACATGATTAAAATGTGATCAAAGATTTTTAAATTTGTGACTGAATCTCAAAAGAGCTCGACTCAGAATGTACCAATGAATTTACGAAGCTTAAAATGTCAGTAATCGAAAAGACTTGTCCTGGACAGGTAATAATTTCAAGCTAGTCTAAATAGTGATGTAAGCGTGTCTCGAATAGGACTTGTCTGAGTAGAATGTACCATATCGAGAGACTTTCTTTGGACTTGACCAGGACGGGTAATAATTTCAAGCTAGTCTAACTAGTGATGTAAGCGTGTCTCGAATCGGTCATGTTCACTGAAAGTGGATCAATTCAAAAAGTGCAAACTCCTCCCATATGTGCAAATTTCTTAAAAATCCATGAGCATATGCGAAGGGGGAGTCCTTCAAAAGAAATACAAAACTCTCAAAGTGTCAACAATGTGTTTTATTTATCATAAACACTTTGGGAGATTTTCAAATGAATGGTTTTATGGCAACAATAGGATAGTCATGAAGATATAAGGTGACTAAGGTTAGGAAAAAACCGTCCTATGATCCGCCAGATCCGGAGGGATCTACCGAAGGACAAATCCAATAGATTAGAATTAGAAGTCCTTAGGTATGATTGAAAAAAGGAGAAAATGAGAAAGGAGAAAGAAGGGGTTGAAGAATTAGAAAGAAAAGTTATGAAAAAGGGTGAAAAGAAATAGCCCTCCATATGTTCAACCTTAGGGTAGACACCGGGTTCAATTCGAATGCTACTGGTTGTTGCTAAGGTGACACTGGTATTGAAGATAAAGACGTCATGGACCCAGTGACGCACTGCACTTAACCTTCTAACCACTCAAGTTCTCTTAAAAGAGCTTGTTTCATTCTCACGGGGATCCGGTGTAATCTATCGACCTGTCTCTTAGAGATGGTTGATATTGAAGCAGGAGACCTCTCCCTAATCTCCGCATAGGAAACCTAAGTGTGCACTTATCGAGTCTAGAGCCATGAGATACATCAAAGATCTCTTAGGAACACTTAGTATTTCTACAACTGATGTTCTAAATCAATGGACACCATCTGTAAATTATCGAGTCCTACGCAGATCTTAGCAATCTGCCAGAACATTTATGAGAGGATTCACTTTTGTGATTCTCAATGATTGAATGGAAATTCCTGCCAGGGTCAACATCAAGCAGCCTTGACAGCAGGTCACTTCGGTAATTCTTTATGGGTTACGCTTAGTGTTTGCGGTGGTTTCAAACGGTCTACAGTCGTGGAGTGATCCCTAGAGACTCACCCATTCGTTGAGCTACTTAGTAGGTCTCGTAAGCTCCCTCGGGAGTATCCGAAATGGGAACGGCCATGGTAAGGGTTAGAAGGAGTCTTCACACTATGCTGTTGACGATCTCTAATTCCTTATCTGTAAGTACCGGTTGATTTATTGCTAACTGTTTACCTGCAGCTATACATCATCTCCATGGCAATAGCTTCCACATGCTCATACATGCATCACAAAGTCAAAGGAAAGTTCTCACAAGGATCAAAGGATAGCAATAGTCAAAGAAAGATTCTAGGCCAAAAAAAAAAAAAGGAATCTACAAAGTAAAGTGACAAAGATCAAAGTGAAAGAACGGGAATAACAAATTTATGTATGACAAAGACTAAAGACGTATGAGCATGTTGGAAAGGCGCATAACCACCACAAACACAGAAGTGACGAAAGGCAGATGACATCATTTGATCATTTCAACAACGATGAACAAAGAACAATGAACAAAGTACTATGACTCATCTAGTGATTCTTAAAGACGTCAAGAGCTATGAATGTTAAAGTTTAAAGACAAAGATGATGACGTCGCGCAACCTTCAATGACCAACACTTAGGGGGAGATTGTTAGAATCGTATTTTTATTTATAAAAAGTGTCGGTTATTAATGTGTAGTAATAGGTTGCTTTAGAATAACATTATGATGAAGTTTATGTTTAGTATTCATGTTTTGCAAAAGTCTAAGGGCTATTAGTGTAATAATGTAAAAGATAAGTGATGCCCTAGACTACAAGTATAAATACTTATGTATGGCCTCATTTTGAGGTTGGTTCTCTTAGTAATAATATAGTTTCTTCATTTCACACACTAGAGTTCCCACCCACTCTCTCTCTCTACTTACTTTCTCTCTCTAGATTTAGGATTTATTCTTTAGTGATTAAGGTTGTTCTACGGTCCTACAGGACCATAGTTGTCTATAGTTGTAACTTGTATTAACCCTAGTCAAAATACATTTGACCCATCACATTTACTACACCTGCAAATTCTGAAATCACATTTACTATACTCACCTAACGCAATCAACGACCTTAATTCATTCTGCAAATCCAATCGGTTTTCATCCAATCTGTAAGTGCAAAAATGTTTTGATCATGTTTATATACAATGGTTTTCAATTTCATCTAAATCCAACGGCTAATTTTTGCTACAATCGTTAAAAACGATTTAGGGTTTGCGTAGAATTATTACATGAGATTTAGGGTGTTATTGATTGAATTAGTTGGTGGGATATGATCCTAGATTGATACTTAACAAGTTCCTGAACTCCAATCGTTCCCAGAAACATTATGGTTTAAGTATCTAAATTAGGGTTCATACGTATGCTTTAGGTTTCTTTGATTGATAATGTTTAATTGCAATTAAATGATTGGGACAGTGTTTTTATGAGATTAGAAACATGTTATATTGGTTTAATTTTTTCAGAAACATGTATGGTTCTTGAATCATTGAGTTAGGGTTCATGTGACACGAGCAGATTTGGGTTTGAGTTTTTGTGGATGAAAAGTGTTACAACTTGGTCAAAAGGTCCATAAGTATGATTACATCACTCGCATAACTTCTATTTCACCCCAGAATCATGTCTTAGTGTGTAGTTATTTGATGTTCATGCGTACTTACACATAAGATTGTTTGTTGCACGTCTACGCATAAGTTTTTGTGATAAAAGTGTTTGGGATGATTTTGGATTGTGTATTGATCAGTGGTTATGTTTTAAACTTTTCAGGAATCAAAGTAACTAAATTTTTGAAGGTGAATGGCAAACAGATCATTTCTACGCATAAGATTGATTCATCTTACTCGTAAGATAAAATCTTACGCGTAAGATAAAATCTTACGCGTAAGATTCGACCCTTTGGCAAACCTGTCTTGGATAAGACAGTGTTTACGCGTGAGATGTTTCTTACGCATAAGTATTTCTTACGCATAAGTTTTATCTTACGCATAAGTCAAAACTTACGCCTAAGTTATAACTTACGCATAAGATTCAATCTTTTGCATAAGCTCAAATCTTACGCAAAAGATTTATCTTTACACATAAGACTTGGCCTACGCAAAAGATTAATCTTACGAATAAGATTATAAGTTATGCATAGATTCTGATCTTACGCCTAATATAATGTCTTACGCAAAAGAAATGTTATGCGTAGGATTTCCATATCTTACGCGTAACATTGCTGATTCCATGAAATTTTTTCTAAGTGTTGTAATTTTTCAAATGTATAAACACTTGTATTATTTAACACATATTGTGCTTTGATTGTGATCAAATTCCAACGAGTTTAAACATCATATAAACAAGTTAATCATAACACAAAATTTGAACACAAACATCCACTAATCAATCCAATTCTGTATAAACCAGTAAAATGTTTAACTGTGCTGCTAACAAAGTATATTATTGCAATGTCTGTGTTTATGTTTGATCAATTCAGATGGTCCAACAAGAAAACATTCCACAAGAACAAGAACCTGAACCAAAGCTCACATGGGAGGAAACTTTTCCCGAAGATTACACCAGAGAAATTGGAAAGAACAACCTAAGGGTCAACTTCAACAAAATCACATGCAATGAATCTTCATGCATAGTAGCTGTGGATGCCCTACTCTATCACCCGTACAAGATCCTGCTCACCAAAACTGCATCAGTGGATAGCTTCTACATTCACCAATTCTGGCACACCATTCAACTGGTCCTTGGAGAAGAATTTTTCACATGTATGCTTCATAAGAGACAAGTCACTGTGGACAAAGATACTCTTCGTGCCGTTCTTGGTTTACCCGAATTAGGTCCAGATGAACAGTACCACCCTGTCCCAAATGAAGAAGAACTAATTGCATGGTTACGGGATATTGGATATGATGAGTCAGAAGAGGCAGTGACTAGACACTCAAAGGTCAACACAAGATTTCTTCCACAACCATGGAGAACTCTTTACATTCTCATTGCCAAGTCATTATCTGGCAGAGATGTTGGTCACGAACACCCCAAACTACAACATCTTAAACTCTTCTGGGCTATGGCTAATGTCAAATTGGTGGACTTTGCTAGTATTATCTGGGAAGATATTGTTTGGCACATACAACACAAGTCTGCAAAGATTCCATTTGTTCGTTTCACCAAGTTACTCATACAAAGCTTCCTCCATGAGTATGACGACATTCCTCCAAGACTGGATGATGAAGACAAGAACACATTCAGAAATGAGTCCACTCTCAAGCAGATTAAGAGACTTGACACCAGTACACGAAAGCAAGGAATGGAACTTCCCGCATGTCTTCTGAATGATAAAGTAAAGAAATGCAAGAACTACAAGTATTACGTTCAAGCTCTCAAGGAAGACAAAGTAGGGTTCTTAGACGAAGTTCCCCTCCTTTCTTTTATGCAGAAAAAGGGAAAGAAAGGTGGCAAGTCTGGCAGCTCTGAAAGTTCAACCAAATCTACTCAAAAGCCTCACAAGAGATCACTTAAGATCATAATACCAGTCAAGAAACCAGTTCCTGAATCCACACCACCATCTTCTCCAAAACCATCTGATTCAGAGACCGAATCCGATAGCGGTCCAGTTTATAAGGAAGCTTATGCAAGCAGCAAACAGGATGAGGATCAAGACATGACTATCGAAGATTGGGACAGAGACATCGATGAATTTTTTGAAGCAGTAGAAAAACAAACTACCTTCATCCAAAGACCATTGACTGAAGAAGATGCAAGATTGGAAGAAGAACGGTTAAGGGGTGAAAAGCTGAAGAAACCCATGACTGAAGAGCAAGAAAGACAAGAAGAGGCTCGTACTAACCTTGGTCTATCTGTGGAAGAAGAGAATGAAAGAGCTCTCAAATTAGGTATCCTCCACAGCAAAATCGACTCCTTCCAAGCTGATCAACCTCTACCACCTCTGTTTACTCAAACAAGCGAGGCTAGCGAATCTAGCAGTATTCCTGAGTCCACTCCAGTTAGTCAAACTCAGGAAACAGGAACCAATGCTGAAATGATCATCTACGAAACTCCCACAGTATCACATGGAGACGTAGAAATGCAAAATGCTTCAGAAAGGGGAGAAGATGATGAGGAGGACCATATGGATACAGATTTTCCACACCTTATGACCATGGAAGAGATGGAGAAAAGAGAAAAGGCTCAAGAGGAAGAACTCAAAAGAAAACAAGAAGCTGAAGAGGCAAGGCTTGAGGTAGAAGAACAAGCCAAATTGGAAGAAGCAATAAGAATGGAAGAAAGCAGGAAAGCTGAAGAGGCAGAAAAACTAGCTGAAGAATTAAGGCTGCAAGAAGAAACTAGGAAAAGAAAAGAAGAAGAAGCCAGACTAGCAGAAGAACTAAGGCTAAAAGAAGAAGCTGATAAGTTAGCAGAAGAGCAGAGATTAAAGGATGAAGCAGACAAAGTGACTGAAGAGAAAGAAGAGCCCAAGGACAAACCCGAATCACCAAAAGGAGATGATAAGGATACCTCCACCTACATTGAATCTTCTCAATCATCACCTCTAGCATCACAACCAATACATGACGAATAAATCAAGAAACCTTCAAGTATTGAAGCCTCAGCTTCATTGAAGTTGATAAAGAAGGCGGTAAAGAGAGTTCGTGAAAAGAAGAAAAAAAAATTAGAAGATCAAGTTGAATCACTAGCTAGTCAAGTTGCCGAGTTGACAAAGCAAATGACTAATGTTCAGGAAATGCATGACAAGGTGGATGCCTTCTTAGCTAAAGATGTGCAAGATGACATGGAAGCTACATTGGTTGCTCAAGCAAATCAGTACATGGACCAACACTTAATTACAGAATTGAAAGAGTTGCTGAAGCCGATGAAAGATGAACTCACCAAGATAGCTGAACAAGCAGTCAAGAAAGTGATCAGAACTACTTCATTCACTCTCCGAGCTGACAAAACACCTTTACCACAACAAGAGATGACATTGGACGAATTAGAGACTCAGCTCTCGACAAATTGGCAAGTAAGTTCACCATGACACCTGATGAAATTAAAGTCTGGGAAGCTCTACAAGCCAAGCTGTCCAAGGAATCATGCAACACTGAAGCCGACAAGTTGAAGCGTCAAAGAGATGATGAAGACAAAGATTCTAACTCTCAGGCAAAGAAGCAAAAGAAAGCCGAAGGACCCTCATCTCAACACAAAGAACCTGTCATTCTTTCGACAACAACAACGTCAAATCAACAACCAAAGGCATCCGGTTCAGGTCCAAAAGCCCAAGACCACTTCGAGTACACCGACAGAGATGATTTCCCTCAGCCCGATGACATCCCCGAACCTTCATCAACAATGAAGAAAGAAAAGAAACACAAACATCCTCAGCACAAATCTGACACCTCTTCAAAAGGCAAAGAACCTAAGAAACCCAAAAATATTCTCAAATGGTTGGACGAAGACAAAACTGCTGAGTACTCCTGGTTTGATGAAATGGTCAAAGCTCAACCACCCCTTGCAGAAAATCAATCACCATTAGATGGCCGAACCATGGAATATGCACAACTTCTGCAACAGGACTACGGTTTAAAGGAATTGAGCAAGAAAGAGCTGAGAAGAGTAAAGAATGCAGCATTCAACTTATTGAAAGACCGCTTTGCCAACTCTATTGAACTCGAGTATCACTTGGAAAACATTGCCCGAGCAATGTCAAATGACATAGACTGGCTTAATCCCGAGTCCAACATTGATTATTACTCGAAGAATCAAGGGCCTTACTACACAGATTGGACCAAACCTCTACCACTAGTTGGGAAGCCAAAGCAAGAACGAATTACTTACAGATTCTTCTTCAACAATGACTTGGAATTTCTACAACACGGAAGCAAGATAGAGAAAAAGTATGCCACATCACTCACCTTCTCAATCCCTGCTGCTAGATACCTCAACAACGCCATCGAAGAAGAAGCCTCTGACTTATTCGTGGATGAAGTTGTTGCCTATGATCGGAATGCACTCTACGGGATTCACCATTGGCCAGAAAACAGGGCACAATACTATCGAAGCAGCAGACTCAGTCAAACAATGGGAAATGTGATGAGTGATTTGAAGATTGTCTCCATTCAGTATATCTCTACAATCACTCACTTTGGGTACTCCTTTCTCAACAAGATCATTCTCAAAAGACTAGATGAAAAAGAGTACGTGATTTCCGAGTCAGACTTTCCACGACTGCTCCTCAATGACATCGAATACATGTATCTACTCAAAGTCCAAGGAAAGCTGTGCAACCTACCCAAAGAAATGCAGCTTGCTTTCATCACAGCTCTTCTCATCTTCATGCGACATATTGTCATTAAAGAACGAGTTGAAGACCTTCAACTAGGAGTAGAAAGTTGCCAAAAGAAGTTGAACCTCACAAAACTAAACCTTTACGATGTCCCCAACCTTCAACACGAATCTTAATACACCTTGATCAAGCAGCCAACATTCGGATTCACCTATCGCAGTGTCAACCGACGCAACTGCTTCATGGCATATGATGAAATCCACAAGTTCTGTGATGAAACACTGAAGTTTGTTAGAGATGGAATCAAAGGCCGACTAGATGACATTGCACTCTACAAGTCCAAAAGGTGGAATACCGATGAGGCCAGACAAGCTCATAGATTCATCACAAGGATTGAGAATCGGCTGAAGCGTAGGGATCAGATAAGGAGATTTGAAAGCTATGTGGGAGGCAGACCAGGATTTCCAGTGTTGACGTTTCAGAGACCCGAATGGTAGAAGTTTGTAAGATCTTGATTTGATTTGTCAATTATTATATTCATTATGGCTTGTGCATGCATTACAGTGTACAACCCGAACTTGTAAAGAAAGGACCCTGAGGTACGCATCAGTGCCTCAATCCTAATATAAGGAGTGAAGGCTTCTTACTTTTGAGTAGAATTAATCAAATGTTTTATGATTTTCATAATTCTGCTCAAAAGGACAAGTATTTCACCTCAATAAGAACTAATCACTTGTTGAGGGGGAGCACTTGTCAAACAAAACTACTTTGTTCTTAAAAGCTAAAAGTTCTTGGTGAATCTCCCCATAAGACTCAAAAAGGCATATTTTAATCTAAAAGATCTTCAAAAACATCATTTCGTATGCTATTTTTGAGGGGGAGAAAATGTAAAAGTGATTAAAATATAAGTGGTCAAAAAGCTAAAAGTTGTATCTTATGCGAGCTAGACTCAGAATTGACCCAGGAATTGACGAAACATGAAAGTTAGTAATCTCGAAAAGACTTATCCTCGACGGGTAATAACATCAAGTTAGTTACTAGAGCTAGTTGTCACCTAAAAGCTGATAATGGAACTCTCTAACTAACAACGTAAGCGTGTCTCGAAAAGGATTTGTCTTAGTAGAAATGTACCATCTCGAGAAAATTTTTGTGGACTTGACCAGGCCGGGTAATAACTTCAAGCTAGTCTAACTAGTTATGTAAGCGTATCTCGAATCGGTCTTGTTCACTGATAGTGGATCAATTCAAAAAGTGCTTGCTCCTCCGGCATGTGCAAATTTATTAATTACTCATGAGCACATGTGAAGGGGGAGCCCTTCAAATGAAAACACAAAACTCTCAAAGTGTTAAACAAAATGTTTGATAATCACAAACACTTTGAGAGATTTTTCAATCAAAGGTTTCATGGAAAATATAGGATATTCATGGAGTTATAAGGTGATTAAGATAGGAAAAACAGTCCTATGATCCGCCAAAGCCGGAGGGATCTACCTAAGGACATCACCAATAGTTAGAATTAGAAGTCCTTAGGTATGATACGAAAAAAAAGGAGAAAAGAATGAAAGGGGAAAGAAGGAGTTGAAGAATTAAAAAGAAAAGTAAAGAAAAGGGTGAAAAGAAATAGCCCTCCATATGTTCAACCTTAGGGCAGACACCGGGTTCAATTCGTATGCTACTGGTTGTTGCTAAGGCAACACCGGTATTGAAGATAAAGTCGTCATGGACCCAGTGACGCAATGCACTAAACCTTCTTAACCACTCAAGTTCTCTTAAAAGAACTTGTTTCATTCTCACAGGGAACCAGTATAATCTATCGACTTATCTCTTAGAGATGGTTGATATTGAAGCAGGAG
The DNA here is from genome assembly GCA_030686995.1 of Artemisia argyi. Classification (NCBI taxonomy): domain Eukaryota; kingdom Viridiplantae; phylum Streptophyta; class Magnoliopsida; order Asterales; family Asteraceae; genus Artemisia; species Artemisia argyi. The sequence goes on from CM060681.1 coordinate 144,619,232, forward strand.
ACCCCTCCCTAGTCTCCGCATAGGAAACCTAAGTATGCACTTATTGAGTCTAGAGCCATGAGATACATCAAAGATCTCTTAGGAACACTTACTTTTTCTACAACTGGTATTCTACATCAATGGGCACCAGCTGTAAATTATCGAGTCCTTCGCAGATCTTAGCAATCTGGCGAGAACGTTTATGAGAGAATTACATAAGTATTTCTCAATGATTGAACGGAAATTCCTGCCAGGGTCTACATCAAACAGCCCTGACAGCAGGTCACTTCAGTAACCCTTAACGGGTTATGCTTAGTGTTCGCGGTGGTTCCATAGCGGTCTACAGTAGTGGAGTGATCCCCAGCGACTCACCCAGTCATTGAGCTACTAAGTAGGTCTTGTAAGCTCCCTCAGGAGTATCTGACATGGGAACGACCTTGATAAGGATTAGAAGGAGTCTTCACAATATGCTGTTGACGATCTCTAATTCCTTATCTGTAAGTACCGGTTGATTATTGCTAACTGTTTACCTGCAGGCACATAGCACCTCCATGATGGTAGATTCCAGCATGATCATGCATACATCTTGAAGTCATTGAAAGCTCCCCCAAAGATCTAAGCACCACAAAGTTCAAAGAAAGATTCTACGCCAAAAAGAAGAATCTACAAAGTATAAAGACCAAAGATCAATGTAAATGATAAGGAACTTCATGCACTTGAAAGACAAAGTCCAAAGATGTGTGAGTATGTTGGAATGGCGGACAACCACCAAGACGATGAAGTGACGAAAGGAAGATGACTACACAATCACTACACTATCACCAAAGAACAAAGACTAAGAGCAAAGAACATTCATCTAACAACATTTTTGAAGACGTCTAAAGTTATACATGTCAAAAGTCAAAGACAGAGATGAAGACGTCTAGCAACCGTGATGACCGACCCTTAAGGGGAGATTGTTGGGAACATACTTTTGTATTTATTCAAGTCTCGGTCATTACATTTTGTAATAGGTTGCTTTAGTATTATTTTTCTTTATGTTTAAGTTAATGGGCAATATGTAAAAGCCCATAAGGCTTACAAAGCCCACGTTGAAAGTATGAAAGGGACTAGGGAGTGTTGCCCTAGCTTCTCTCCTATAAATACTAGACTTATGTAACCTTAAACTTTGTTGGTTATTTTGTTATCTTAATGAAACTATTGTTCTTTCACTTTTCATATATCATATAATCAACCAATCCTTATATCTATCTCTTTCTTACTTGTGTAACATCAATATGGGCACCTAACAACCTCTCTCATCCTCCTCATGAAAATATTTACTTGTTTTACATATTGCAAAACGCTCATGAGAGATTGGTGCATCAGAAATCAAACTAAAGTATTCAACTACATGAACAATACGGTTGAACATTTTTCTCCTCCTCAAAACATGTTTCATACTAAACATTTTGGCAATAGTTGAACTTTTGAAGAAACATATCTTGACTTCAAATACGATGACATGTACTTGCTCACAGAAAATGCATCAGGCACAACCAAGCATACAGGAGAATCAAAAACTCATTCTAAATCTTCCTAAGTGCACAGAATTCTCAAATTAACACACAAGATCACAGATTAATTCATTCTTTCACTCGAAATTTTCCGATTAGTATCATGGTTTAGGATTATGTTTTGAAACTTTACATGCATACTAGTGTCATGATGCATGAATAATGTACAAGCAAACACCCTAGTAGTAGCAGCAAAGACATTGACATCTTAAACCCTAAGTCACTTGATTTCAAACCTATGTTGTTTCTAATCGAGCAAACACCTAATCAAGAATTCTTTAGTGTTCTCTAAGGCTATATGAACTAATTAATTAGACTCAAACACATCAAAGGGAAATGCTTCAATCGATAGTTACATAAACCCTAGTATCTGATAATGCCCTTTTGATTGGTGTTATCATTTGAAACATTTTATGGAATGATTAGTCAACAACCATGAAGAAATTAGAATCTCACAATAATCGAGGATAAGAAGAAACTTGTTAGTCTGAAACATTGAGAATTTCAACTATGTGTGAACTTTTGAGAATAATTTTAATCTGAATGATGAAGAAACAATTTTCCATGAAGAATTATAATAAGGTGTGCAAACTTCATGATGTTGTGAAAAATTTTCTCCCTCTCAAAACATGTTCCATTTTGACAGTGCAAAGATGAATTAGTTTTAATGGAGGAACATAGTTTTGAAGGTAAGAAGTTTGCACACGAAGAAAGAAGATTCTTTTTGTAGTTTTTGAAAATTTTGTATTTATTTTGTTTTTGGAAAAAATATTTACAAAAAAATTTGGTTTAAGATATGTACAAATTATATTATTCAGTTTTAGAAGATATTGACTTGAATACCAGAAAGAGGATATCGTTTAGCACGTTGTAGAAATATGTAGCCAACATCTCTTAAACTTTTACCACCAAAGCATTCGAGACTCACGAATAATCATCTGAACTTGTGCCTTCTCATTGTGATACTTTGGTAACTTCCCCCCAAACCGATAATCATCTTCATGGGACTACTTCCCCCAAGTAGTTGAAGTGATGCAAAAAGTCTCATTGTATGATGCTCGAAAACCCCGAAGAAAATGATAACACCGAAGTAACAAGGTGAACCACGGATCATCTCTGCGGTAATCAATCTCGGAATGTATGATGAAGCCCGATCACATGACCCTGTTGTACGTCCCCGATGTACACATTACTTTATGGTTCAGAGCAGTAGTCTATTCGGGGGAATAAGATATCAACATCTTCATTTCACAAAATGCTTTCTAGTTAACTTACACATACCAACTCAATCCATATTGTACGCATGTATCCAACACAAGAAGAAACCGATGACACCAAAGTAACAGGTTGAAGCACTGACCCTCTCTGCGGATATCAATTCCGGAGTAAGTGATTAAGCCCGATCACGTGAACCTGTTGCGCGTCCTTGATGTACATAAATCTCTCCCCTGATGGTTGTGATCTCATCGGAATCATCACACCATTGTGTACATGAAGCATTAACCAGAAGTACTTTACCATAAACCATATCAGCTCGTATGAAGACGTCAATAAGCAATATCATCTCATACTTCAAATGTTCTTCTCATATTTCTTCCCACTAAAAGCTGAAGTAGTACATACCACAAGTATCAGAAGACCACTTCCCCCATGTTGTTGGCATGATACACCAAACGCCACGAGTTAATACACTGATATTCTCTGCGGTTAAGACATTTGTCTTCCCAGGATAACTTCAATTAAGAGGAAGTATTAAGTTCATCATATGTACTCATTATGCATTCAGAAGTATGTCTCCTTCCCCCTTGCTGGTTTTGATACCTCAGAATCAGCAACACACTTTACGCATGCGTATTTGAAATCTTGTGAGAAGAATTAACATTAGCTCAGATGTATTATGCAAGAATCAATTGCTTCAAAAAACTCTCTAATGACTATCTTAATCAACCCTTGTGTCAACCTCGATTCCCGTGTGATCAGCAAAACACTTTAATGTCATCTGACTCTCGTAGTCATAATCCATAGTGTATTTCGAATTGATGAACACTTGAAGTTGTTTGTTGAGTACACAAAGGGCAGCTATGGATCCAATTTTAAAAGATTCTCCTTGGTCAAGTTGTTGTTGTAGTTGATATAAGTTAAGAATCATTGTGCCGGTGACAGTCTGATCATCTTGACCAAAGAGTGTTGCAAATGCACGTTCAAATCCCATCTTGAATCCAGTTCCCTCTAAAAGTACCGAGAGATGTGAATGAAGTTGTCAAAAACATTCTATGTAGCAATCCTTTGCATTATCGAGCAATTGTTGTGGCTGAAGATGGTGCAAATTACTCTCTTGTGAATTAGAGTATAAAGATTCTATTTTAGTGGTATCAGTTTTGAAACCAAAAGTCTGTTGTGCCTTGTTGGAAACCTTATGTTCATCGTACATGTTGTACAGTTTGAGTATATCAGAGATGACAGGATCTGAATTAGTAGACATGATTAAGAACGTGCACAGGATTTTACAATTCTACGATTTAAACTGAGAAATAGATTCTTTCGCGGGATTTTACAAAATCAAGAATAAACCGTGAAATGATGCTGAGTACTTTAGTAATTGAGTGTGAGATGATAAACTTTGCAAGGTACAGTAAGCTATCTAAGTCAAGTCACAACGAGTCAAATCACACCAAGTCAAATCACAATTAGTCAAATTGCAGGAATCAACTTGCAACGTCAGATTGTAATTGAACGAGTTGCAACAACTCAAATCGCAACAATTTTCAAATCACATAACTGTTCAACTTGCAGCGTATAATCAATTCACATCAACTTGGTCAACTAGCAGTGATATAGTTCGGTTGATGCAAGTTGCAATGGTGAAATCTTGGTCTAAAAACTTAAAACCTCAATAACTTCACTTTGGAGGTGATTCGGACCTCGAAAAATTCGTTTCACGACTTCGTGGTTAAACCTCACAATATTCAGCCTGTTCTGGACGTTTTGACAGGTGTTTTGCTGAAAACGGAGTTACGGTTCAAAAGTTATGGCCGTTTGAAATTTTGACGTAAAAAGTCAACTTCGGTCAAACTACAACATTAGCAAATCGCTAATCACCACCTAATCACTGGAGCTAATCGCTGAATAGAGATAATCGCTAGCTGGAGCTAATCACTAAAGAGAGGTAATCGCTAAAGGAGATAACCGCTAACTTGAGATAACCTCTAACTGGAGCTAACCTCTAACTGGAGCTAACCTCTACCAAGAAACTAACTAACCTCTATCAAGAATCTTGCACCAAATCACATCAAACATCAACCAAATAACTAATTCAACCTACCCAAGTGAAAAACTAAGTACTTCTAACACCTCAAAACACAACAAAACCACCAAATCATCAACAACACCACAAACAAAAATCTCCTCGAGGTGTTTTTCTTGAAAATCAATTCGAACAAAAAAAAAAAAAAAAAAAAAAAAAAAAAAAAACCACTAAACCAAACCACAAATTTGAGCACCAACAATCCTAGGATGAAACCATGGCTCTTGATACCAATTTTAGGATACTAATAATTATAACATGTATGGTTTTGTGGTTAGATTGATTCTAAGTATGAAAGAAATTTAGAGAGAGAAAGAAGTTGGGAGGTTTCCTAGAGAGAGAGAGATGAGAGAAAAATGAAATATTAGATTAAGAGAATTGGAAGCTCCAACCCTCTACACATGTGAAGAGGGGTATTTATAGTTTCTTACAAAAAAGATAAAACGCCCACACCGGGCTGTGGATCAGGCATATAGTGGGTAAAGACCCGTCCTTCTTCCACGGTGTTACTTAAACTAAACTAACTAGATAATAAACTAACTACGAGCTATCTTAATTCTATTACAACATTTAGGTGACCGAGTCTTTTATAGGAATATTTGTATTCCTAACAGACTCAAACCCATGTACTCACTAAGTCATCAGGACTTACCATTCTTAGTTTCCATGTTTTGCAAGTTAAGTCTTAAGGACACTGGGACATGTAGATTAAGAAGATGAGTTAGGAGATCGGCAATGATCGTATATATAGGTGACGAGCATCTCAAGCATACTTTGTTATTCAGCTTGTTAATACCTCAAAACCTTATGATTAAGTGTCAGAATCATATAAGTCATGTTTTGATATTAATGTGTAAATATATATAACATGTATTTGAAAATGGGTCAAAATAGGGGTGTTTGGGTTAACACCCGCACTCGTAGTTTTACGCTCACGCTATCATAATTTAAGTACCATGTTTATGTATTATATAATTATGATGTGTTTTATTCAGATTTTTAGTATAATAATTTTCACTAGTACAGATCGATACGGCGTATAGGACAGAACCTACACGGCGTATTCAATGTTAAAATATAAATTTAGTGTCGGGCGTTACAATTTATGGTTTGAATTTTGTTGTAAAGTTATTTTTTAAAATTTTGTTATAACTTACACTGTCGTCGAAAAATGTTTGTGGTTGCCGAAAAAAATCTGTCGTAGCTGGGTAAATTGTTGTATAGACTTTGGATTGATAAGATAGTAATTTTATTTCATTTGAACCAAAGATTAATGATGGAATGTGTAACATTTGGCCATTTAATTATATTGTACATTGTGCTTAAATGATTGTAATTTTTGGTGGAGGGGTGTTTTTAATCTATACTACCTATAATGTAAAAATGGTCAAAGGTGAAAAGTGGAAAAGCCAAGATTTGTGAAAAGTTGAAGTGTTGAAAAGTTAATTTCGGTAAGTATGACTTATTGTGAGAAACGCAGGTTCTAAACTTGGTTGTAAACTTGTGATTTCGGTAAGTATGACTAATAAAGGAAACAAGTTTATGCTATGAACAACCATGACTACAGCTATGCGTTTCATCACATATATATCCATGATAATGTCTATCTATACTACCATGAGTACATCTTTTCAAAATTATTTAGGCAAGTATTTAAATTACTAAATGCTAATACGTAATATCAGTTAAACAATGGTTAAAAGATCAATTTTGCCAATGAAAATATATCAGAAGAGTTAATTTGCCACTCATCTTTTGAACAACCCTTATTTGCCACTAAAAAATAAAATAAATGTATATTTGCCACTAAAGTTTTCTAAATGTGTATTTAAGGTACTTAGTGACTTAACATTAAAAATATTCCGTTAGTTTTGAATAATATTCCGTTAAGTCATTAGCTACTACATATCTAAATTTGTATTTGAACATTTTACCTCATTTTAGACTAAAGCTGAGCAACGGGTCAAACCAAAATAATTATACAAATCAGAAAATCAAACCGAACTTATTCGGTTCGGTTTTATTCAGCCCGGTTTCAATCTCTTTATCGATTTGGGTCGGTTTTCGAGTGATTTTGTTTAGCCCTATTTTCTACTATCATACATCCTACACAAATACTTTCATCAAATTATATTTAAAGTGATAACAAATGACATATTTGCATCTCTTTGTTTACTAATAAATAAAGAAAAATATATATAAAACTCATACACTAAACTGAAGTTACATCTCCCGTGATTAAGAGTTTTCCTTTAAATAATTAATTATGAAATTATAATACAAATATAAATTATGACGCTTTTTACATATTTCACTAGCGATACTAGGGTTTATAAAAAATATATTCATAAGCTTATATTATACAACAAATATGAGGGTTTACAATTAAAAAAAAAAAATAAAAAAAAAAATTAACCGTATTAATTTGCTACTCTCGTCATGGTTTATGTATATAAATACTTAGCTTTGGAATTCATTCGAGAAATAAATGAGTTAAAATTCAAAATTTAACCTGGTATTAATGTGTTCTAGTATATAAAATGATATTGTAGCCATCTCCACCATTGTAGAGTCCTTTCATTTTCTGATTTTGGCAGGATATATATTGTGAGTAATTTAATTCGAATAGGTCACTTTCCATTTAGACCCATCACGATACAACATGAGGCCGAGTCGAACCCAATTATGCCTAGTAACAAGTGAGCTAAATGGATGGATGGCAAACATGCTCTAACGGTGAATGTTTAGTGGCAAATAAGGGTTGATAAAAAGATTAGTGGCAAATAAACTCTTTTGGTATATTTTTAGTGGCAAATTTGCTCTTTTAACCTTAAACAATTAATATAATTGTTAAATATATATGGCAACTATTACAAACATAGTATTTCATTAAGAACATACATAATTATTCAAATTACCCATAACATTCATCCCTTAAAACAATTTCAAATTTGCATGATATATAAAGCCTCCATTGATGCAAACTTTCATCACAATCTGTTTGCAAAAAAAGTATAATGCATTTGTTTCCATAAATTTTTTATTATGCAATCCTTGATCCATTTCCTTATTTTAATGTGTATGTTTGGTTCTGAGACTTTGAGTAGATTACTTATTGTTTTATCTTGCAGGCTCATCCACAACATCTACATGTTAGAGTTGAAATCATGGACTGATCTTCTCGATACCGTAAGACATATTACTTAACATCTTTGTAGTTTATGTTATGTCTATTTAGTTTTCATGCTTTCTTTGGCTATCAAATGTTACAAAGTTTAATCAGGTGAAACCGTCAATGAAAAATGTTGTAAAGGTAAATAAAGCGTTTTGTATCTTACGTGTTCATATTATGAGAGCTTGGACACAACTGCCTCAATGCCTCATAATAAACACAAAGTAATCAACCTGATAATGGTATCACTTTCGAGAAGGTACTCAAATGTATATACACATTTTTATTGCTCACTTTTGAATCTTTTTGTAAGCAGATACTCTTGCAAGTAGGCAAGAAGAGGGATGGAAACAGCTTTGTTCCCTGATTAATTACATGTTTTTTTGTGTTCTTACATGTATTCATATGTCTCTGTATACATTGTTATGGTTTAACAAAATACAAGCAAATGTGAGGATGGTTCTGGTCCCCGGGATTCATTCATCATATCGTGTAAATTGAATTCCTTAATTTAATAGTCCCTTACAATGAAACACTATAGAATGTTTTGACATGAACAAACACATTCTTTTTCATACGTCGTATTTTTATTTTATTTCCCGCTATGGTGTGACAAACTTTGATCACACTTTTGGTGATGATTTAGTGCAATACTATCATTTGGGCCATATTCGTATTTGATTAAGTATGATTGTGCAGTTCTACATGTATGTATGAATGTATGTTCGTAAAATTCCTTTAACGAAATTAGTACATAGGTTTATAAAAAACTACACGAGTACCCGTGCATAGCAGCGGAATGTTATAACGGCATATAGTTATAGTGATATTTTGGTTACGTAAATTATATTTTGATTAAGTGTTTTGTGCGAGCAAAATATCACTATAACTATATAACGCTATAAAATCCCGCTGCTATGCACGGGTACTCGTCTAGTAGCATTAATGTTGCTTAAATGGTTGTATAGATATGTTAGAATAGTGTTTTTAAGTTTTATTTGTGCTTTAAGTACTTATAAATTATGCTTTTTAACTTGTATTAATTGGTGATGGGGTGTATTAATTGTACATATGTAAGAGATATGTTGACCTTAAAATATTGAGATTTACATACTTGTGCTTTATGTTTTATCACTTGTATTTTACTTAAAATCTAAATATGAAAATCTTAAAAACTAAATATAAGAGAAGGTGCAATATGCTTTATAAGTAGTATAGATATATTACCAAGTTTGGGAGAAATTACTTGTAAGGAACCAGTTGTTTTGTCACATTTGATATCATTTCAACCTCAATCTTGATAAGGAAAAAAAAAGAAAAAAGGAAAATTGTAGTTTTGACAATTTTCGGATGCCGAAGATATGTAGATGAAAAGTACAATTCATCATATGACTTGCATAGTTGTAGCCTTTTAAAAACTGATTTTTAATCGACCCGGTTGTGCTATTAGTTCACGGTTCAACCGGTATAACGGGCGGTTGTTGAGTTTGTTAGACTCTTTGGACCGTTTAGAGCATCTAGGGTTAACAATAATAAAGACAACAATCATGCACAGCGGAATAAGTAAACATCTTTATTATTGTAACAAGGTTTATTCGTCATCATCTCTAACAACTACATATACAATCACCAACAGCCCCAATTCTACTTGATCAAGGTAGAACTTGTTACACACCTTGTAACAGGGATCAAGGACTCGACCTTGAGGCTGAACTAACTCAAACCAAGGCGTTTAGAGCACTATGCCTACACACACACCTTTCCTGGTTTTACATTTTGTACGTACATAAAACCTATTCCTTGTATTCTGTTTATATAACACAAAATTAGGGTTACAAAAATACTACGAAGGACTATATTGTAAAAACTTCTTTGTAAAGCAAGTCCCTTGTATTTTGCATTTTCTTCATTCTTCACTTGTAGTTTTGTATTTATCAACTCAATTATAAAACCCAACAGTGGATCAATCAGTTCTTTTGTTCAAACCCGGCTTTTGGTGAACAATTCAGTTCATGGTTCAGCCGTACAGCTCAACTCGTGCTTTAAAACATTTGTTGCATCCATGTCATTCTCTTATAAACAATTATTTTTTTGTATTTTCAAAAAATCAAACTAAGCTTAGAGCATGTGGTAAGTTGCCCACAAGCCCCATGTTATAACTTAACTCACATCTTTAACGCGGTGCGTTAACTTACCAGGTATGAAAGTCAAAAGCACGTTAATGTGCTGCGTTTTGTGTTTTGTGCTTAACGCAACATTAAGTTGCATTTTCATAAAAAAAAATCACTTTTGGCCCTTGTATTATTGTATACTATTTAAGGTGGTAAAAATGTAAAATTAACAAAAACATCCCCTCTGTTTTAAAAATCAAACCATTACTTAAAAATTATTATTGAATACAAAACAATACGAATACATAGAGCATGCAACGATAGCCATAAAGCTTTTATATGGACTGGTAATTGTCGATGAGATCTGACTTCTCTTCCCACATCCGCAACACTTGTTCCCTAACCATCTTCAAGGCGACATGAAGTTGCAGATCTGTTTCATCATTTTTTATTAGAGTTTCTAGACCGACTGTGATAGCTGGATGGTCTTGAGGCATCACACACAACCTTTCGATCTCTGGAGCACGATCATGCTTCGGTAGCATGATTCGAGTTATCACACCAAGCAAATTGTTAATCAGCCTAAGCTCTTTTTCTTGTTCATTGCGTAATCGGGCAAGAATTGTTCTTTGTACCTCAGCTGGTTCGTTAGCCATAGTGTGTGTGTGAAATTTAGTAATAATTGTGTGACAATACGAAGTTGAGTAAAGATGGCATTTATAGGGTAAACTAGCCGTTAGAGGATTTTTTTTAGAGAAACTAGCCGTTAAGCCTTTTATTCAAATTCAAACTTAAAGTAACATTACAACATATTAAAAACGATACGGAAATACAAACACAAACGATACAGAAATACAAATACAAACGATAGGGAAATACAAAAGCCATTAATCCCTATATCTGTTCCATATGGGGCTGTTTCTCAATGTTAAGATATTTGAAGCCTTGCCCATTAAACCGTTCTCTGAAAATGTTCATTGTAGTGTGAAGACGAGCATTGAACTCGTCACTACGCTGCACGCTCAAGTAAATATCATTGAATTTTTGACATTCACTATTCATTCTTGCCCACTTACCCGTTATCTAGCTTTTGTTGCGAAAAGGACCGTTAGATTGGTTGTTAAACCTTTCTGTAACCTCATTCCAAAAAGCGGATTCGCCATGAAATTCGTGAACAATTTGCTACATGTCGGCTAATAAGTTTTCTTCTTCAACGGACCAACGATTAGCCATTGTAAACTTGTTTAGAAAGTGAAGTGTGTGCAAAATAGTATGTTATGGCATGCTTTATATAGGGGTGTTTAGAAATTCAAATTTCAAAACTGGAGGGCGGGATAGTATTTAAAATTCAAGTTCAAATTCAAATTCAAAAAAAAAAAAAAAAAAAAAAAAAAAAAGTTTTATAAACGTTTAAAATTCAAATTAAAGAAAATGTGGGGTAAAAACTTTAAGATTCAAATTTAAAAAACAGGTGGATAAACGTTTAAAATTCAAATTATAAAACAAGAGCGGGATAAATTTAAATTTCAAATCCAAACAACGCCCTTATAAATAGCCATTCTCAGGTGCTCACAATACACCCACAATTCCCACACAAATCATACATAATTCACAAACAATTCTCTCAAAACAATGTCTCACAACAATTCACCAGATAACGAGTCAGTTTACAACACCACACCCGAAGATCTTTTCCCCGTATTTCGATACGACAATCAACCACAAAACAATCCACCACAAGATCTGTTTCCCGTCTTCCAATATGACAATCCACTACAAAACACTCCACCGGAAGTTCTGTTTCCACCGGTAAACAATCCACCGGCAAACAATCTACCCCACTACAATACACCGACAAACTATCCACCACAAAACCAACCCAATACATTTGGGTTAACTGATGAAGAACTTTACGAGCAAGATATGCAAGTCTTGTTAGAGGTTCAAGTAGAGGAAGAACGTAAGGCAAGAGCTCGTGAGGCGCGAGCAAAAGCTAAATAGGATCGGAGAAACCGTCGAGCAGAATGGTGATGGAAAATGGGATTAAACCGTGTGCCATCGAGTGAGGACGATTCTAATGCCTCCTATTCGACTTACGAGGGCTATGTCACAGACTGAATCATTTTCTTGATTCGTAGTTTTATGTTTAATTATCGTAGTTTAATTTAGATGTTTTATGTTTAATTATCATAGTTTAATTAAGATGTTTTATGTTTAATTATCGTAGTTAATGTAATTTGTGGTTAAGTATACTAGTTAATGTAATTTGTGTTTAAGTATACTAGTTAATGTAATTTGTGTTTTATAAATGTTTATGTTAATTTTAAATGAAGTATTTGTTAAAATTTGGGGTTGAAATTGAAAATAATTGGGGTGGAGGTGAATTATAGGTGAGTTATGTTACCATGGTGGAAAGTCATGAGTTAAGGTTAAAACATGACGCTGACGTGACAGTGAGTTAAGTTTGGCAACTTACACTTTGCTCTTAAAGTTAGAGACAAGATAGAATTTGATCCCTTTTGGGTAAACCATACCTAACTGTCACCTTTACACTCAATTCTAATTACCCCGTAGTCGATTAGAAATTGATACATCTGATCATTTTCACGGTGACAGCTAGCAGTAGAGTGTTTATTTTTTATTTTTTTTATCTTATTTCAATAACAGTCATAAAGATACTAAAGAGACAATAGCAAACACGTAAATTCCTGTTATCATGAGTCATGACATACCTGTTTGCTTAAAATGTGTTATGACAATAAGTTCTTGATATTACAAATCCTCACAAATTTTATCCGCGATTTTTAACCTTAATTAATGTTTGCCAGTATGCTGTATGTATGAATTAAAAAAAAAAAAAATTACAAATGTGATATTAGAAATTAAAGTAAATCTTGAAATTTGTTATTTCCCTGATTCGGTATGATTTCCAAAATAGGAAATGAGTCATTAGAAAATGAATGTACTAAACGAGTGAAATTCATGCAATAAATATGAATGAAGACCAAATATTTCTTACTTCAGAATTCATATATTACTATTTTTAGCCAATTAACTCCATAATGGCAAATACCCCACAACTAACCTTGTAATGTTGTAATGGCATCACACTAATATGGAATATCCACATTTTGTCAATTAATTAAATTTAGTTCCGAGAATGGCATTTTCCAATTTTAGTAACCCCATCACTTCCTTTCCAGTTTCTATTTCCAAATTTAGCAACACTTACCCTTTAAAAGAGATCACTTTAAAGTAGTAGAACTCACAAAGAACATTTTATAGCATAATGCCCACTAAAGTTTCCATCATGTGTCATTCCTCTTCATCCACGTCTAGTGGTGAGGCTGACGGTGTTGTTGGTGGAGGAGAAGAGACGAGAAAAAAAACAATGGGTCGTGGGCGGATTGAGATTAAGAAGATCGAGAATGTGAGTAGTCGACAAGTGACTTTTTCAAAGCGCCGGACTGGGCTTATGAAAAAGGCTAAAGAGTTGGCAATTTTGTGTGATGCCGAGGTCGGCGTTATTATTTTCTCTAGCACCGGAAAACTCTATGAATTTGCTAGTTCTCGGTACGTATCAAATATGATCCCTTAAGTTCTTCTAGCCTCTATAACAATATATGTCATTATGTATTGTATTGACCAGTGTTTTAAAACCCGGGTTCACCCGGCCGGTTGAACCGTGAACCGGTCGGATGATTGGAAGGCGGTTTTGAGCGAAGAACCCGGTTGAATTGCCAGTTGAACCATGACCCGTTGGTTTGGCCGAATCAATTAAAAACCGGTTTTTAAAACATTGGTATTGACAGAAGCATCATAATTTAGATGGGAATTGGTTAAAACTTGTTGGACTATTTATGCATTAATGAATTGTACAAAATATATTCGTAAACATTGAGATACTCTATTATACTGTACTAGGTAGTTGTAGGCTGTAGGTACAATTTTAATGTATTGCATAATTATAGAAGGTTTGTTAGAGAATAGTTGGATTGGTACCAAAGTTTCTTCTTTTTGGAAAGTTTTAGTGATATAGGAAATTGCCAAAAAAAGGGATTAACAAAAACTTTATAAAAGAGTTCGGGTTAGCTGACTGGCTACATAATAACTTTTTTTTTAACAAGATATATGAGCGGGAGCATTAATCTGTTACAGTATAATTTGTATGACCATGGGCCATTTGAAGTTTTTTGATATGGGCGTAGAGTTGAATTTGATCAAGTTGTTAATTTTTTGCTCAAGTAGGGATCTTTAGTCGGGTGTTTGGTTGAGCTTTAAGAGTTTAAACAAACAAGTCAAACTAAAAAAAATGATCCCAAAAACCAATAATTGTTAGCCAAACCAGTAAACGACCCCATCTATTGCTAATAGTGGTAGCATTTGGGAGATTTGGGTATGTTGCACGTAGTTTTTCGGAGCTTAAGAATCAGTGGAACAAAAACTCCTAAAAGAAAAGAATTTATGTTTGTGCTAGGAGCTACATTCACGATTACTTGCCAAACAACTTGATACAAATAGTACCTACTACACCTAAGAGTTTTGCTATTAGCTTTATCTGCTTTTGCCAAAGATAACGTAAGATGTAAAAATATATAACATTAAGTAAATGTGTCATATACCATTCTAAACCCACAGAAAACATAGAAATGAATTTATTTATAATTCTTGTGTGTGTTATTACCTTTTTAAAATAATGCCTTAATACATCTTTAAACTCAATGCTTCTGAATTCAAAGTTCAATGCTAATAAGATTGCATACAGTTTTGTTTTCTTATTCTGAGCATTTGTTAATTTATATTGCAGGTTGCAAAACATCATCTCAAGATACGAACGGAATTCAAATAGTTCATATAACCCAATTCCTGGGGCACTGGTATTTGATTGCATTTTTATTACTTGTATTATATATGGACTCCATTCGTCTCATAATAAGTATCCAGAGTATTGTTAATGTGACATATTATTGGTTGCCAATGACTTTACTATACCTGTGTGTCACGTCCATTGTGGACACATTTAACATGGCCGAGGAAGTAGTATTGGAGTCATCTTAGTGATTAGCATTATAAATCAATGTATTAAGGGCTTTGTATTGTAAATTACTCTGTATAAGATAAGAAATACCGGTTTGCATAGAGTAACTAGAGAGAAAAACAGAGACAAATACCTTCATGATCATACATGACAGATTACCTATGTTTTGGTTTTTTAATAAATTGAATATCATAAGATGAAACTAGTTCATAGGAATACATCAAGAGTCTCAATTATTTTTCCCAAGTATTGTTGACTAAGAGATTTTAAGTTAACCAGAATAAGCAAATGAAATGGTTACTATAAAATGATTTATCTAGTTTATTTTTTTCTTTTCTTCATGTATATTCTGATAGAGGTTAACTAGCTAAGTGTACTTGCTATGTTTAAGCAGGAAGTGGATCCTGAGGTAGAAGCTTTGAAGGCTGAAATAGCGAAGTTGCAGAAGGGGCAGAGGTGAGACACGTTTTAAAATTAATAACCATAGCATGCAGCTTAATACAATTCTAAAGCCTTTTAGGTGAAATTAGTATATGATTAGTAGTTAAGTAGCATTATGAAGCTACATATTATGTTAAAATTTGGTATTTTTTGTAATAAACTTCTATACAATACCTGAAGGTTGATGATGGGAAAAGAGTTAGAAGGGTTAAACTACAAGGAGCTCGATAATTTGGAACGTCAACTCCACGATGGCATGCTAGCCATCAAGAACCGGAAGGTGCTTATTCACATTATTTTCATCATAAGTTAGCCAATATAAAACCGGAAAGTAGCATACACCATGAATATGCTTACACTTCTATTACTAGTATCCTTTTTATGTTTCAGAATATGGCATTGCTTACATTTCTATTACTAAGTATCACTTTTATGTTTCAGGATATGGCATTGTTGGAAGAGATTGAAAAAACAAAGTTGCGGGTATGTGAACACATAATATGCCCTCTGATTATATTCTACGAGTTTTTTGGTTTCCAAAGTCAAAGCGTTAGCATTTAGGAAAGACAGCCATTTTTTCGCAACTTTTGCCTATATTTTGTTGCATAATTTTAATAATGTAGTAACTTTACCAACACAGGAACAAAGGACTATGCGGGAGAACGAAGCTTTGAAGAAACAGGTAAACTTTCACGAACAATATTTATTTGTCAACAAGTACAATATATTGTATGTTATCACAAGTCGATTTATTACAATGATCACGAATGTGTACCGTTTTACAAAAATATAATGATTACCCTTTGCAGATTACAGAACAGCTGAATAAATCAACAACAAACCATGAAATCCGCCTAATAGGGCGAAAGAGTCCTTATATAAGTCCAAGCTCACTTACTAATATGAGTCCAGATAATGGAGATGTTGGTATTTCTTTGCATTTAGGGTAAGTAACAATGTTAGTAACTATAATTAAGTTAATTAAAAATCACTATAATTTTTGTCATTTTCTTGTTCTATATTTGCAGGTTATCATCACACGATGATCCTCACAAAAGAAAGATCCCGAAATTAGAGTGTGATCAATAAGTTATGAGAGTATGAAGAAAGTATTGCTTCGATTTTGGAACTTATATTACCTTTCGTTAATTGTATGAAGATCAAAACATGAGTGCCTTATGTGGGATTTAAAATCAATATCCTTTACTATCTTCTGTTTGGCATTTTTTCTTTTTTTTATCAATCAATCAACCAACACGACAACACCGGTGTTAATCATCATACACGATTATATATCAAGGAAACATTAGACTAGTAGCGGAACTAAACAAGAATTATAAGAGAAATAAAACATTGTCCACGCCTAGTGTTTGAGAGCCTCTTGAACTATCATACAAGACAAATAAAAATGTACTAAACAACGATTATAAACAGAACTTTTTGGGCTTACAAAATAATAATTACCAAGCAAATTCTATCGAACGGCAAAGGCTCTTGCTTGAACGGCGTCAAGAGTAGATTTCATGACGACCCAGTACAGAAATGAGGGCGTCACAAGGAAGAGCGTCAAGAGTAAAATACGTGACGGCCTGGAAAAAGCTAATACATGACGGCGTCAGATGTAGATCAAGGCAGTCCGAGAATTATTTTGGCGGCGAGATGACGGCGTCACCTATTTGGTCTTGACGCCGTCAGCCTCAATTTCCTATATACAGTTTTCTAATTTTCATTCATAAAAAGAGAGAAGTTTTGGAGAAACCCTAAGGCCGAACCTATTACGAATTTTACAGGTTTTTCAAGGGTTTTCAGCCCTTGAACCCTTACATATGTAATTGAGATAAGTGTTCTTCTAATTCAATCAATATGTCTATGTGTTGGTTGTCTATATCTTGTTCTTGTCTTAATTCCATCATGCTAGGCTAGATTTATCTTGTGTTTGCTTAGATCTAATGAAACCTAGATGTTGATTATGTGTTGCTTACTTGTTTATGGTTGTATTGGATGAATGATTTCGATGTTAGGCTTAAGAAAACTGGCAGATCTCCAAATGGTAGCATGCTTGAACGTCTTATGAAACATGAACTGACGTGCACTAGGTTTTATTGGTTGTATTTAATGCATGAGTAAATTCTAATGATCCCATGTTAGGAGCTTCTTAGCCGGCTCGACATAGGAGTGAAGTAGGCACTCATAGGATTGGGGAATTAAGTGCGCCACCCCATGAATGATATTAAGGAATACAATCCGCCATCCACGCAACTACAACAAGTAATTAACGTGTAAAAGATATCTAGGGAGTAGTGAAATCTAAGTAAACACAATTTCTCCACTTATTGCTCACAACCTTAGTTTAATTTAGTTTTATTTTCATTTCTAGTATTTTATTTTGATTGCATCTTTAGTATTGGGTTAGTTGACTAGCAACTAATTCCGCCCAAATCCTTACAACCCGAGATTTTTACTTGCTTTCTAAAAAATATAAAAATACGAAAACAATCATCCTTCATCTTTAGAACTAGTATTTAGGTTTTCTAATTCTAGCGACACTATTCCTAGCTGAACGATCAATCCCCCGGTACTTGTCACTATACTATACTACAACGATCAGGTACACTGCCTGATGGGGGTTGTAAGCTTCTCGAGATCCCTTGAGAGGTAAAGCCTGGTGCAATCCCTACGCATCAAGTTTTTGGCGCCGCAGCCCGGCGAATAGTCATTGTCTAGGTTAGAATCTTTTTTTATTAGGTCTACTTGCTAGATTCCTTTCTAGTAAGATTTATTTTTATTTTTAGGTTTCTTTAGTCTATCTTATTTCTTTGTTTCCTTTGTTCGTAAACTATTTCGATGGATAACAATAACATTGATCGTTTGATTCCTGTTATTCGTGTTTTTCGTCGTAGGATTTTCCAAATGCCCGACCCACTTCCTTTAGTGGAGAATGAGAACCCACCTAACCTCTCACCCAACCACCACTTTGACAATAATTCTGAGTTAGAGGAGTCTGATCATAATGATGACCGTAAGGCTAGTCCTTTTTACTATTCAGACTCCGACGAGGATCTTGATGATGGTGATGTGATTAATGAGAACAGGATAGAAGAGGAAATAAACCCTCTTAGGTATGTCGACCCTAGAACTAGGATTGAGTGTGATAGTTCATTCAACATGCAATTTCCTTGTAAAATCGGATTTAAGAGCTTTAACGCCTATCTTAACTCATCTCTCCCGATGAACATAATCTCGCGTAATGAATATAATAACATCATGGTAGATGAGTTAGAATACAAAGGAGAAAACATTATTGCTAGGGCAACACCGTTGCATGTGTTTGTAGGAAGCTTGGTTTATCTTGTTGAGTTCATGGTTATGGAAAGTCTAGAAGAATTTATTGATGATAAGTTAACCCAAGTTGTGTTTGGAAGACCTTTCAAACGGTTGACTAACCTCGATGAAAAACTCATAGAAGGGTTAATTACATTCTCGGATGGGGATGAAGATTTTGTCTATCAAATGCCCCGCACACACCCTAGGTTCAAGGATTTTTCCATGGAAAAGTGTAGTAGGTATCCGCCCATAGAAATGCTAAGTGAGAATGATAAGAGAAAAGGGCTTAAGTATACTCATGAAAAGAATAAAAGATATTATCGCGGATGTCTAGAGTTAGGTGATGATTATAAGAAAGATGAGGCAACTATTAGATGGCTCACGCTTGGTTATGTGAGCATAAGCGATACACGGTAACCCATGACCTTGAGTCTAGCTACAAGACTCGTAAATAAAGAAAAGCGCTTCTTGGGAGGCAACCCATGCTTTGTGTGATTTTATTTTGTTAGTTTGTTTGTTTGTTATTTGCTTCCGTATGCATGCTTTATTTTTATTGTTGGTAGATCATGTTTCTAACTAAAAAGTGGAAATACTTTACTTTGTTGTTTTGGCCTAGTCTTGACTCCACCTAAAGGTATTTTTGCAAAAGATAAGTGTAAGGGGAAACCCCAAATATGTTTTTAAGAAACAAACTGATCATGATTCTCCACAATATTAAGTGAACATGTATATTCGTATTTGTTAGAGTCAAATGCTTGGATCGAGTCATAATGAAGTTTTGTAGGATTTTCCAGGAAGTAGGACCAAGTTTTTCCATAAATTTTCCAGAAACTTAACATAAGAATTTCTGCAGATCACTTCTGACGGCGTCACGAGTTTACTCTTGACGGCGTTACGTGTAAAAATCTGGAAATTTTACCAGTTTTGTTTTTCTAACGGAGTCTTAAGGTTTTTGTTGAATTATTAAGTTTTATAATCTCCAGGAAATCTGCAAACTTCATTCCACAAGCATTATATCTTACTTTGTTTTCTAGGATTTAGTAACTTATATAGATTGCCGCCGATTTTATGCGAGGTTGCTTTGTTTGTTTTCTCAGGATTTACAGGTTATGTATGACAAGAAGATGATTTATATTCTGGAAGGGAAACTTTGATTGTTCATTTTCTTGGAGGAAGATTTAACCTGGCCACCTTATTCTCCATACCGAGCGAATCAGGAGAGTATTTGATTTCATTCTTTTTACTTATTTCACTTTTACATTCTTTACTTGAACATTGGGGACAATGTTCATCCTAAGTGTAAGGGGAGGGTAAAACGATGATACCTTACAGATACACTTTCGCTTGAGTTTGTTTGTTTGATAGTAGATGTGTAATAAAACTATGAAAAATACTTGTTAGTGCAATTTTAGCGCCAAATTTAAAATTTTTTACAACATTTAGGAGTGAAACTTTAGCCATAACAAGCGTCTCATGGATAGGAGATTGTATGACTAGCACATAACCGTACCATTCAGAAAAAATTTTCACCTAAATATGTGAGGTTCGCCTTTAGATTTGATAGGAAAAACATTTACTATTAGTGCTTATGAGTGTACCGGTAGCATTTAGATTCTAGAACTTGCGTTAGTGTTGCATCCCGAGACCGCTAGTGAGACTACATTCGTGTAGTAGGATTTACTACATGATAAGAGGCATTAGGATCACCCTTGTGTTAAACCCGTATCATAATTACTTGACCATTAAAGTCATATTACTTGGCTAGTTAAGTCAACTAATTTTTCCCACACCCTTAGCGTTGTACTCATTTTTAGTACACGAAACCCCTAGTACACCCCTCCGAGCCTATCTTTTCGTTTCTAACTTTAAGCATTTTACTTAAAGGAAAAATTTGTTACACCCCACTTAAATGTACACCCAAATCGCCTTTGCCTTCCGTGTATGCGCTCATTTTTAGTGCATTATTGTTATTTGTTAAACCCTAAGTTAATTATCTAATTGATTACATGGTTGCTAAGTCGAGTCATATCCTTGTACATATTGTTTTGGGACGATTGGGACTCATGGGTAAAGTACTTATTTTATGGAGTAATGGGGAAGAACATCATTTATTTCCCCCATATGTACGTTAATCTTAAAAGTACTCCAAGTGTTTTGATTTTCTTAATTCGAGTTATTAGATTAGTCTATTGTAAAGTATGTAAAACTTCAAGTGTAAGGGGAATTCCCATTCCCTTTGATGTATTATTTTGGATGGTAGGGTAAGAGTGTATGCAAAAAAAAAAAAAAAAAAAAAAAAAAAAAATCAAAAAAATCAAGAAAAAGAAAAAATAAATAGAAAAAAGAAAAAGAGAAAAACATACGGACTACCATCCCTTTTTATTCTATGTTCATTTTATATTTTTGTTATTTTTCATTTATTAGCTTAAGTCGAGTCTAGTCTTGGCTTAGCAACGCCATATTGTACATGTAATTAACCAAGATTGTTAACTCGCCACCAGTAAAGACTGCCTATATCCAACAAAACCGTGTATTTCATATCCCTACACCTAACGTTACAACCCTTTAAAAGACTTCTTTGATAGTTTATCCTAGGTGCTCACGCCATGTGGTGGAGGTTTGATCCTTTCCCAAGCCTATGGTAATCTATTTTGCTATGACAGGTAGTGAGAGATATCTTCCGTTTCCATATTGTAATTTATACTTTATTACACCCGAGAGATGTGAGTATCTAAACACTATTTGTGAGGTGCTTGTGTATGACCTCCGTGCTTGTCTTTGGTCTTTAGTGGAACGATTATTTGTTGTAATTACTTTTATATTAGTGTTAAATGACCCCTAACTTGTATTTTGATTAGAATAAAAGCGCATTTGCTTGAGGACAAGCAAAATCTCAAGTGTAAGGGTATATGATGAGGCGAAAAATGAACCACTTTTAGGGGGTCATTTAAGCCCGGAATTGAATTTATTTTATCAAATATTGCCCTAAATCGTTCCTTTTGTGATTTTAGGTACTTTGGGAGTGAAATCTGGAAAAGGAAGCAACTCGGACGTTTTTGGAGCATTAAAGTGAAGAAAACGCCAAAGACTTAATTTTCCTTGCTAGGAACGGTAGGTGACGGCGTCAAGAATACCATCCTGACGGCGTCAAGAGTAAATTTCATGACGACCCATTACAGAAATGAGGGCGTCACAAGGAAGAGCGTCAAGAGTAAAATACGTGACGGCCTGGAAAAAGCTAATACATGACGGCATCAGATGTAGATCAAGGCAGTCCGAGAATTATTTTGGCAGCGAGATGACGGCGTCACCTATTTGGTCTTGACACCGTCAGCCTCAATTTCCTATATATAGTTTTCTAATTTTCATTCATAAAAAGAGAGAAGTTTTGGAGAAACCCTAAGGCCGAACCTATTACGAATTTTACAGGTTTTTCAAGGGTTTTCAGCCCTTGAACCCTTACATATGTAATTGAGATAAGTGTTCTTCTAATTCAATCAATATGTCTATGTGTTGGTTGTCTATATCTTGTTCTTGTCTTAATTCCATCATGCTAGGCTAGATTTATCTTGTGTTTGCTTAGATCTAATGAAACCTAGATGTTGATTATGTGTTGATTACTTGTTTATGGTTGTATTGGATGAATGATTTCGATGCTAGGCTTAAGAAAACTGACAGATCTCCAAATGGAAACATGCTTGAACGTCTTAGGAAACATGAACTGACGTGCACTAGGTTTTATTGGTTGTATTTAATGCATGAGTAAATTATAATGATCCCATGTTAGGAGCTTCTTAGCCGGCTCGACATAGGAGTGAAGTAGGCACTCATAGGATTGGGGAATTAAGTGCGCCACCCCATGAATGATATTAAGGAATACAATCCGTCATCCACGCAACTATAACAAGTAATTAACGTGTAAAAGATATCTAGGGAGTAGTGAAATCTAAGTAAACACAATTTCTCCACTTATTGCTCACAACCTTAGTTTAATTTAGTTTTATTTTCATTTTTAGTATTTTATTTTGATTGCATTTTTAGTATTGGGTTAGTTGACTAGCAACTAATTCCGCCCAAATCCTTAAAACCCGAGATTTTTACTTGCTTTCTAAAAAATATAAAAATACAAAAACAATCATCCTTCATCTTTAGAACTAGTATTTAGGTTTTCTAATCCTAGCGACACTATTCCTAGCTGAACGATCAATCCCCCGGTACTTGTCACTATACTATACTACAACGATCAGGTACACTGCCTGGTGGGGGTTGTAAGCTTCTCGAGATCCCTTGAGAGGTAAAGCCTGGTGCAATCCCTACGCATCAAGTTTTTGGCGCCGCAGCCCGGCGAATAGTTATTGTCTAGGTTAGAATCTTTTTTTATTAGGTCTACTTGCTAGATTCCTTTCTAGTAAGATTTATTTTTATTTTTAGGTTTCTTTAGTCTATCTTATTTCTTTGTTTCCTTTGTTCGTAAACTATTTCGATGGATAACAATAACATTGATCATTTGATTCCTGTTATTCGTGTTTTTCGTCGTAGGATTTTCCAAATTCCCGACCCACTTCCTTTAGTGGAGAATGAGAACCCACCTAACCTCTCACCCAACCACCACTTTGACAATAATTCTGAGTTAGAGGAGTCTGATCATAATGATGACCGTAAGGCTAGTCCTTTTTAATATTCAGACTCCGACGAGGATCTTGATGATGGTGATGTGATTAATGAGAACATGATAGAAGAGGAAATAAACCCTCTTAGGTATGTCGACCCTAGAACTAGGATTGAGTGTGATAGTTCATTCAACATGCAATTTCCTTGTAAAATCGGATTTAAGAGCTTTAACGCCTATCTTAACTCATCTCTCCCGATGAACATAATCTCGCGTAATGAATATAATAACATCATGGTAGATGAGTTAGAATACAAAGGAGAAAACATTATTGCTAGGGCAACACCGTTGCATGTGTTTGTAGGAAGCTTGGTTTATCTTGTTGAGTTCATGGTTATGGAAAGTCTAGAAGAATTTATTGATGATAAGTTAACCCAAGTTGTGTTTGGAAGACCTTTCAAACGGTTGACTAACCTCGATGAAAAACTCATAGAAGGGTTAATTACATTCTCGGATGGGGATGAAGATTTTGTCTATCAAATGCCCCGCACACACCCTAGGTTCAAGGATTTTTCCATGGAAAAGTGTAGTAGGTATCCGCCCATAGAAATGCTAAGTGAGAATGATAAGAGAAAAGGGCTTAAGTATACTCATGAAAAGAATAAAAGATATTATCGCGGATGTCTAGAGTTAGGTGATGATTATAAGAAAGATGAGGCAACTATTAGATGGCTCACGCTTGGTTATGTGAGCATAAGCGATACACGGTAACCCATGACCTTGAGTCTAGCTACAAGACTCGTAAATAAAGAAAAGCGCTTCTTGGGAGGCAACCCATGCTTTGTGTGATTTTATTTTGTTAGTTTGTTTGTTTGTTATTTGCTTCCGTATGCATGCTTTATTTTTATTGTTGGTAGATCATGTTTCTAACTAAAAAGTGGAAATACTTTACTTTGTTGTTTTGGCCTAGTCTTGACTCCACCTAAAGGTATTTTTGCAAAAGATAAGTGTAAGGGGAAACCCCAAATATGTTTTTAAGAAACAAACTGATCATGATTCTCCACAATATTAAGTGAACATGTATATTCGTATTTGTTAGAGTCAAATGCTTGGATCGAGTCATAATGAAGTTTTGTAGGATTTTCCAGGAAGTAGGACCAAGTTTTTCCATAAATTTTCCAGAAACTTAACATAAGAATTTCTGCAGATCACTTCTGACGGCGTCACGAGTTTACTCTTGACGGCGTTACGTGTAAAAATCTGGAAATTTTACCAGTTTTGTTTTTCTAACGGAGTCTTAAGGTTTTTGTTGAATTATTAAGTTTTATAATCTCCAGGAAATCTGCAAACTTCATTCCACAAGCATTATATCTTACTTTGTTTTCTAGGATTTAGTAACTTATATAGATTGCCGCCGATTTTATGCGAGGTTGCTTTGTTTGTTTTCTCAGGATTTACAGGTTATGTATGACAAGAAGATGATTTATATTCTGGAAGGGAAACTTTGATTGTTCATTTTCTTGGAGGAAGATTTAACCTGGCCACCTTATTCTCCATACCGAGCGAATCAGGAGAGTATTTGATTTCATTCTTTTTACTTATTTCACTTTTACATTCTTTACTTGAACATTGGGGACAATGTTCATCCTAAGTGTAAGGGGAGGGTAAAACGATGATACCTTACAGATACACTTTCGCTTGAGTTTGTTTGTTTGATAGTAGATGTGTAATAAAACTATGAAAAATACTTGTTAGTGCAATTTTAGCGCCAAATTTAAAATTTTTTACAACATTTAGGAGTGAAACTTTAGCCATAACAAGCGTCTCATGGATAGGAGATTGTATGACTAGCACATAACCGTACCATTCAGAAAAATTTTTCACCTAAATATGTGAGCTTCGCCTTTAGATTTGATAGGAAAAACATTTACTATTAGTGCTTATGAGTGTACCGGTAGCATTTAGATTCTAGAACTTGCGTTAATGTTGCATCCCGAGACCGCTAGTGAGACTACATTCGTGTAGTAGGATTTACTACATGATAAGAGGCATTAGGATCACCCTTGTGTTAAACCCGTATCATAATTACTTGACCATTAAAGTCATATTACTTGGCTAGTTAAGTCAACTAATTTTTCCCACACCCTTAGCGTTGTACTCATTTTTAGTACACGAAACCCCTAGTACACCCCTCCGAGCCTATCTTTTCGTTTCTAACTTTAAGCATTTTACTTAAAGGAAGAATTTGTTACACCCCACTTAAATGTACACCCAAATCGCCTTAGCCTTCCGTGTATGCGCTCATTTTTAGTGCATTATTGTTATTTGTTAAACCCTAAGTTAATTATCTAATTGATTACATGGTTGCTAAGTCGAGTCATATCCTTGCACATATTATTTTGGGACGATTGGGACTCATGGGTAAAGTACCTATTTTATGGAGTAATGGGGAAGAACATCATTTATTACCCCCATATGTACGTTAATCTTAAAAGTACTCCAAGTGTTTTGATTTTCTTAATTCGAGTCATTAGATTAGTTTATTATAAAGTATGTAAAACTTCAAGTGTAAGGGGAATTCCCATTCCCTTTGATGTATTATTTTGGATGGTAGGGTAAGAGTGTATGCAAAAAAAAAAAAAATAAAAAAAAATAAATAAATAAATAAATAAATAAATAAATAAATAGAAAAAGAAAAAGAGAAAAACATACGGACTACCATCCCTTTTTATTCTATGTTCATTTTATATTTTTGTTATTTTTCATTTATTAGCTTAAGTCGAGTCTAGTCTTGGCTTAGCAACGCCATATTGTACATGTAATTAACCAAGATTGTTAACTCGCCACCAGTAAAGACTGCCTATATCCAACAAAACCGTGTATTTCATATCCCTACACCTAACGTTACAACCCTTTAAAAGACCTCTTTGATAGTTTATCCTAGGTGCTTACGCCATGTGGTGGAGGTTTGATCCTTTCCCAAGCCTATGGTAATCTATTTTGCTATGACAGGTAGTGAGAGATATCTTCCGTTTCCATATTGTAATTTATACTTTATTACACCCGAGAGATGTGAGTATCTAAACACTATTTGTGAGGTGCTTGTGTATGACCTCCGTGCTTGTCTTTGGTCTTTAGTGGAACGATTATTTGTTGTAATTACTTTTATATTTGTGTTAAATGACCCCTAACTTGTATTTTGATTAGAATAAAAGCGCATTTGCTTGAGGACAAGCAAATCTCAAGGGTAAGGGTATATGATGAGGCGAAAAATGAACCACTTTTAGGGGGTCATTTAAGCCCGGAATTGAATTTATTTTATCAAATATTGCCCTAAATCGTTCCTTTTGTGATTTTAGGTACTTTGGGAGTGAAATCTGGAAAAGGAAGCAATTCGGACGTTTTTGGAGCATTAAAGTGAAGAAAACGCCAAAGACTTAATTTTCCTTGCTAGGAACGGTAGGTGACGGCGTCAAGAGTAAATTTCATGACGACCCAGTACAGAAATGAGGGCGTCACAAGGAAGAGCGTCAAGAGTAAAATACGTGACGGCCTGGAAAAAGCTAATACATGACGGCGTCAGATGTAGATCAAGGCAGTCCGAGAATTATTTTGGCAGCGAGATGACGGCGTCACCTATTTGGTCTTGACACCGTCAGCCTCAATTTCCTATATATAGTTTTCTAATTTTCATTCATAAAAAGAGAGAAGTTTTGGAGAAACCCTAAGGCCGAACCTATTACGAATTTTACAGGTTTTTCAAGGGTTTTCAGCCCTTGAACCCTTACATATGTAATTGAGATAAGTGTTCTTCTAATTCAATCAATATGTCTATGTGTTGGTTGTCTATATCTTGTTCTTGTCTTAATTCCATCATGCTAGGCTAGATTTATCTTGTGTTTGCTTAGATCTAATGAAACCTAGATGTTGATTATGTGTTGATTACTTGTTTATGGTTGTATTGGATGAATGATTTCGATGCTAGGCTTAAGAAAACTGACAGATCTCCAAATGGAAACATGCTTGAACGTCTTAGGAAACATGAACTGACGTGCACTAGGTTTTATTGGTTGTATTTAATGCATGAGTAAATTATAATGATCCCATGTTAGGAGCTTCTTAGCCGGCTCGACATAGGAGTGAAGTAGGCACTCATAGGATTGGGGAATTAAGTGCGCCACCCCATGAATGATATTAAGGAATACAATCCGTCATCCACGCAACTATAACAAGTAATTAACGTGTAAAAGATATCTAGGGAGTAGTGAAATCTAAGTAAACACAATTTCTCCACTTATTGCTCACAACCTTAGTTTAATTTAGTTTTATTTTCATTTCTAGTATTTTATTTTGATTGCATTTTTAGTATTGGGTTAGTTGACTAGCAACTAATTCCGCCCAAATCCTTAAAACCCGAGATTTTTACTTGCTTTCTAAAAAATATAAAAATACAAAAACAATCATCCTTCATCTTTAGAACTAGTATTTAGGTTTTCTAATCCTAGCGACACTATTCCTAGCTGAACGATCAATCCCCCGGTACTTGTCACTATACTATACTACAACGATCAGGTACACTGCCTGGTGGGGGTTGTAAGCTTCTCGAGATCCCTTGAGAGGTAAAGCCTGGTGCAATCCCTACGCATCAAGTTTTTGGCGCCGCAGCCCGGCGAATAGTTATTGTCTAGGTTAGAATCTTTTTTTATTAGGTCTACTTGCTAGATTCCTTTCTAGTAAGATTTATTTTTATTTTTAGGTTTCTTTAGTCTATCTTATTTCTTTGTTTCCTTTGTTCGTAAACTATTTCGATGGATAACAATAACATTGATCATTTGATTCCTGTTATTCGTGTTTTTCGTCGTAGGATTTTCCAAATTCCCGACCCACTTCCTTTAGTGGAGAATGAGAACCCACCTAACCTCTCACCCAACCACCACTTTGACAATAATTCTGAGTTAGAGGAGTCTGATCATAATGATGACCGTAAGGCTAGTCCTTTTTAATATTCAGACTCCGACGAGGATCTTGATGATGGTGATGTGATTAATGAGAACATGATAGAAGAGGAAATAAACCCTCTTAGGTATGTCGACCCTAGAACTAGGATTGAGTGTGATAGTTCATTCAACATGCAATTTCCTTGTAAAATCGGATTTAAGAGCTTTAACGCCTATCTTAACTCATCTCTCCCGATGAACATAATCTCGCGTAATGAATATAATAACATCATGGTAGATGAGTTAGAATACAAAGGAGAAAACATTATTGCTAGGGCAACACCGTTGCATGTGTTTGTAGGAAGCTTGGTTTATCTTGTTGAGTTCATGGTTATGGAAAGTCTAGAAGAATTTATTGATGATAAGTTAACCCAAGTTGTGTTTGGAAGACCTTTCAAACGGTTGACTAACCTCGATGAAAAACTCATAGAAGGGTTAATTACATTCTCGGATGGGGATGAAGATTTTGTCTATCAAATGCCCCGCACACACCCTAGGTTCAAGGATTTTTCCATGGAAAAGTGTAGTAGGTATCCGCCCATAGAAATGCTAAGTGAGAATGATAAGAGAAAAGGGCTTAAGTATACTTATGAAAAGAATAAAAGATATTATCGCGGATGTCTAGAGTTAGGTGATGATTATAAGAAAGATGAGGCAACTATTAGATGGCTCACGCTTGGTTATGTGAGCATAAGCGATACACGGTAACCCATGACCTTGAGTCTAGCTACAGGACTCGTAAATAAAGAAAAGCGCTTCTTGGGAGGCAACTCATGCTTTGTGTGATTTTATTTTGTTAGTTTGTTTGTTTGTTATTTGCTTCCGTATGCATGCTTTATTTTTATTGTTGGTAGATCATGTTTCTAACTAAAAAGTGGAAATACTTTACTTTGTTGTTTTTGCCTAGTCTTGACTCCACCTAAAGGTATTTTTGCAAAAGATAAGTGTAAGGGGAAACCCCAAATATGTTTTTAAGAAACAAACTGATCATGATTCTCCACAATATGAAGTGAACATGTATATTCGTATTTGTTAGAGTCAAATGCTTGGATCGAGTCATAATGAAGTTTTGTAGGATTTTCCAGGAAGTAGGACCAAATTTTTCCTGAAATTTTCCGGAAACTTAACATAAGAATTTCTGCAGATCACTTCTGACGGCGTCACGAGTTTACTCTTGACGGCGTTACGTGTAAAAATCTGGAAATTTTACCAGTTTTGTTTTTCTAACGGAGTCTTAAGGTTTTTGTTGAATTATTAAGTTTTATAATCTCCAGGAAATCTGCAAACTTCATTCCACAAGCATTATATCTTACTTTGTTTTCTAGGATTTAGTAACTTATATAGATTGCCGCCGATTTTATGCGAGGTTGCTTTGTTTGTTTTCTCAGGATTTACAGGTTATGTATGACAAGAAGATGATTTATATTCTGGAAGGGAAACTTTGATTGTTCATTTTCTTGGAGGAAGATTTAACCTGGCCACCTTATTCTCCATACCGAGCGTATCAGGAGAGTATTTGATTTCATTCTTTTTACTTATTTCACTTTTACATTCTTTATTTGAACATTGGGGACAATGTTCATCCTAAGTGTAAGGGGAGGGTAAAACGATGATACCTTACAGATACACTTTCGCTTGAGTTTGTTTGTTTGATAGTAGATGTGTAATAAAACTATGAAAAATACTTGTTAGTGCAATTTTAGCGCCAAATTTAAAATTTTTTACAACATTTAGGAGTGAAACTTTACCAATAGCAAGCGTCTCATGGATAGGAGATTGTATGACTAGCACATAACCGTACCATTCAGAAAAATTTTCCACCTAAATATGTGAGGTTCGCCTTTAGATTTGATAGGAAAAACATTTACTATTAGTGCTTATAAGTGTACCGGTAACATTTAGATTCTAGAACTAGCGTTAGTGTTGCATCCCGATACCGCTAGTGAGACTACATTCGTGTAGTAGGATTTACTACATGATAAGAGGCATTAGGATCACCCTTGTGTTAAACCCGTATCATAATTACTTGACCATTAAAGTCATATTACTTGGCTAGTTAAGTCAACTAATTTTTCCCACACCCTTAGCGTTGTACTCATTTTTAGTACACGAAACCCCTAGTACACCCCTCCGAGCCTATCTTTTCGTTTCTAACTTTAAGCATTTTACTTAAAGGAAGAATTTGTTACACCCCACTTAAATGTACACCCAAATCGCCTTAGCCTTCCGTGTATGCGCTCATTTTTAGTGCATTATTGTTATTTGTTAAACCCTAAGTTAATTATCTAATTGATTACATGGTTGCTAAGTCGAGTCATATCCTTGTACATATTATTTTGGGACGATTGGGACTCATGGGTAAAGTACTTATTTTATGGAGTAATGAGGAAGAACATCATTTATTACCCCCATATGTACGTTAATCTTAAAAGTACTCCAAGTGTTTTGATTTTCTTAATTCGAGTCATTAGATTAGTTTATTATAAAGTATGTAAAACTTCAAGTGTAAGGGGAATTCCCATTCCCTTTGATGTATTATTTTGGATGGTAGGGTAAGAGTGTATGCAAAAAAAAAAAAAAAAAAAAAAAAAAAAAATCGAAAAAATCAAGAAAAAGAAAAAAAAATAGAAAAAGAAAAAGAGAAAAACATACGGACTACCATCCCTTTTTATTCTATGTTCATTTTATATTTTTGTTATTTTTCATTTATTAGCTTAAGTCGAGTCTAGTCTTGGCTTAGCAACGCCATATTGTACATGTAATTAACCAAGATTGTTAACTCGCCACCAGTAAAGACTGCCTATATCCAACAAAACCGTGTATTTCATATCCCTACACCTAACGTTACAACCCTTTAAAAGACCTCTTTGATAGTTTATCCTAGGTGCTTACGCCATGTGGTGGAGGTTTGATCCTTTCCCAAGCCTATGGTAATCTATTTTGCTATGACAGGTAGTGAGAGATATCTTCCGTTTCTATATTGTAATTTATACTTTATTACACCCGAGAGATGTGAGTATCTAAACACTATTTGTGAGGTGCTTGTGTATGACCTCCGTGCTTGTCTTTGGTCTTTAGTGGAACGATTATTTGTTGTAATTACTTTTATATTTGTGTTAAATGACCCCTAACTTGTATTTTGATTAGAATAAAAGCGCATTTGCTTGAGGACAAGCAAATCTCAAGTGTAAGGGTATATGATGAGGCGAAAAATGAATCACTTTTAGGGGGTCATTTAAGCCCGGAATTGAATTTATTTTATCAAATATTGCCCTAAATCGTTCCTTTTGTGATTTTAGGTACTTTGGGAGTGAAATCTGGAAAAGGAAGCAATTCGGACGTTTTTGGAGCATTAAAGTGAAGAAAACGCCAAAGACTTAATTTTCCTTGCTAGGAACGGTAGGTGACGACGTCAAGAGTAAATTTCATGACGACCCAGTACAGAAATGAGGGCGTCACAAGGAAGAGCGTCAAGAGTAAAATACGTGACGGCCTGGAAAAAGCTAATACATGACGGCGTCAGATGTAGATCAAGGCAGTCCGAGAATTATTTTGGCAGCGAGATGACGGCGTCACCTATTTGGTCTTGACACCGTCAGCCTCAATTTCCTATATATAGTTTTCTAATTTTCATTCATAAAAAGAGAGAAGTTTTGGAGAAACCCTAAGGCCGAACCTATTACGAATTTTACAAGTTTTTCAAGGGTTTTCAGCCCTTGAACCCTTACATATGTAATTGAGATAAGTGTTCTTCTAATTCAATCAATATGTCTATGTGTTGGTTGTCTATATCTTGTTCTTGTCTTAATTCCATCATGCTAGGCTAGATTTATCTTGTGTTTGCTTAGATCTAATGAAACCTAGATGTTGATTATGTGTTGATTACTTGTTTATGGTTGTATTGGATGAATGATTTCGATGCTAGGCTTAAGAAAACTGACAGATCTCCAAATGGAAACATGCTTGAACGTCTTAGGAAACATGAACTGACGTGCACTAGGTTTTATTGGTTGTATTTAATGCATGAGTAAATTATAATGATCCCATGTTAGGAGCTTCTTAGCCGGCTCGACATAGGAGTGAAGTAGGCACTCATAGGATTGGGGAATTAAGTGCGCCACCCCATGAATGATATTAAGGAATACAATCCGTCATCCACGCAACTATAACAAGTAATTAACGTGTAAAAGATATCTAGGGAGTAGTGAAATCTAAGTAAACACAATTTCTCCACTTATTGCTCACAACCTTAGTTTAATTTAGTTTTATTTTCATTTCTAGTATTTTATTTTGATTGCATCTTTAGTATTGGGTTAGTTGACTAGCAACTAATTCCGCCCAAATCCTTAAAACCCGAGATTTTTACTTGCTTTCTAAAAAATATAAAAATACAAAAACAATCATCCTTCATCTTTAGAACTAGTATTTAGGTTTTCTAATCCTAGCGACACTATTCCTAGCTGAACGATCAATCCCCCGGTACTTGTCACTATACTATACTACAACGATCAGGTACACTGCTTGGTGGGGGTTGTAAGCTTCTCGAGATCCCTTGAGAGGTAAAGCCTGGTGCAATCCCTACGCATCAACGGAACATGAAGCACATGAACCTGACCGGAAGCAACAAAATCTCGGACAAAATGAATATCAATCTCAATATGTTTAGTACGCTGATGCTGAACAGGATTGGTAGACAAATACACAACACTAACGTTATCACAATAGACAATGGTAGCAGTTGATAAAGGAGCCTGCAACTCAAGTAACAAATTCCGAAACCATGCAGTCTCTGTAACGACATTCGCAACGCCACGATATTCTGCCTCAGCACTAGAGCGAGACAAAGTAACTTGCCGCTTGGCAGACCAAGACAATAGATTATCACCAAGAAACACACAATACCCCGATGTAGACCTACGAGTAACAGGGCAACCAGCCCAATCTGCATCCGTGTAGGCAGTAAGCTGAGCAGTACTTGAAACATGAAGCTGAAGACCATAGTCAAGTGTACCACGAACATAGCGCAAAATGTGCTTCAATTCAGTGAAATGTGGAATACGTGGATCATGCATATAAAGACATACCTGCTGCACAACGTAAGATAAATTAGGTCGTGTAAAAGTAAGATACTGAAGGGCACCAGCAAGACTGCGATATAAGGTAGGGTCACTAACAAGGTCACCATCAGAACCAAGCTTGGATTCAGTATCAACAGGTGTCTTGCATGGGTTACAATGCTTCGTATGTGCACGCTCAAGAATTTCCTCTGCAAACTTCGATTGAGATAGAAACAATCCAGAATCCGGTCGCTGAGCAGAAACACCAAGGAAATAGTTGAGAGAGCCCAAATCTGACATAGCAAATTCACTGTGAAGTGATGCATATCACGCTATAAAAGAGCTGTAGAAGAAGCAGTGAGAAGAATATCATCCACATATAATAAGAGATAAGCAATATCTGAGCCGTGACCAAAGACAAATAATGAGGTATCGGTTTTGCTGTGCTGAAAACCGATCCGTGTAACATAGCTGGCAAAACGCTGAAACCATGCTCGAGGGGCTTGTTTAACCCCATATAACGACTTCCGCAAATGACAAACATAATCAGGGTGAGCAGAATCAACAAACCCAGGTGACTAGTGCATATATACTGTCTCCGACAAGCGACCATGAAGAAAAGCATTCTTCACATCAAGCTGATGAATAGGCCAATTACGTGAAACTGCAAGACTCAAGACAGTACGGATGGTAGCCTGTTTAACCACCAGACTAAAAGTCTCATCACAATCAATGCCCTGTTGCTGACTATGGCCATTCGCAACCAAGCGAGCTTTATACCTGCTCAGGGAACCATCTGCATTAAACTTATGCCTGAAAAGCCACATAGAATGAATAATATTTACATTAGCAGGACGTGGCACAAGAGCCCACGTTCCGTTAGAAATCAAAGCATTATATTCATCTAACATAGCCTTTTTCCAATGAGGATCATTAAGTGCATGTATGTGGGAACGGGGAAGCGAGGAAATGGTATTAACATTGCAATTTATGCGTTCTAGTGGTTTAGAAATTCCGGCTTTAGAAATTCATGCGTTCTAGTGGTATTAACTTGGATGCGTATTAGTTTCAAGTGAATGGGATACAATGGGTTGCGAAATATTGTGATCCGATGGAGGAGTCTGTTGGGCTGGTGAATTGGGTTGAGATAACGGTGGCAGGTGATGGGTTGGTGAAGTAGGTAAGTGTTGGGCTTGCGAAGTGGGAGATGGTGGTTGGGTTTGCAAAGTAGATTAATGTTGGGCTTGAGGTGATTGATTAAAAGGTTGGTGAATTGGTATAAGAGATTCGATGGGTGCAGTTGGCGAGTCGGGTAGTGGTGTAGGTGATGCGGCTCGGTATGCAATAACGGAGGGATAGTAGCAAGTGGCGTATTTATAAGGTGGGTTAGCAAAAAATCATAGTTAGGAGGTGTATCGGGTGTCATTAAGCCAAAAGGAAATGCATCCTCATCAAAAATAACATGTCGAGAAATAAAAATTTTATTAGTGGACAAGTCAAGGCATCGGTAGCCACGGTGCATGGCAGGGTATCCAAGAAAAACACATGTTGTTGATCGAGGTTGAAGCTTATGATCAAAGTATATATGAGGATAGAAAAGGCATCCAAATACACGCAAGTGATCATAGGTTGGTTGTTTGTTATAAAGTTTAGTGAAGGGTATCTCATTGTTAATGGTTGTGGATGGTAAAATATTCACAAGATGAGCAGCCATGTTAAGAGCTTTAACCCAATATGAGGGAGGTATATG
Organism: Artemisia argyi; assembly: GCA_030686995.1. Classification (NCBI taxonomy): domain Eukaryota; kingdom Viridiplantae; phylum Streptophyta; class Magnoliopsida; order Asterales; family Asteraceae; genus Artemisia; species Artemisia argyi. Next base: position 144,654,570 of record CM060681.1, read on the forward strand.
TGCTTGATAAAGCAATGTACGGGTTATATTGATTCATATAACGGGTCATCAGTGGATGTGCTTGAGGAGGAGGCGTCAAGATGATGGAGTACATCATACGCTTTGCAAAATCTTTTAAACAATGAGCTCCAAGAGTTGTAGTTTAATTTGTCTAGATCAAGGGGGTGGGGATGCATGCCTTGATGCTAGCGATCGAATATGCCCGATCGATTGGTTGTTTAGGGTTAGGAGTTCCCGTCATGATGCTATGACAAGGGAGTGCAAGTGAAAAATTGGCAGGAAGCAAGCAAAGAAAGCGTACAGCAGCAGGCAGGAAAAAAACGAGCTTTTAGAGTTAGGGTTTTATTTATTTTATTTTATTATTATTATTTTTTTGGAGAGGATCAGTGTAGGCTCTAATACCATATTAATTCCCCATAATGTTCATTAAACCAATCAAGGAAATATATACACAAAGATATCTTGAGTAGCAATACTCGACACACCATTGGGCTAAGCCCACTGAGTACATGAGAAACTAATAACAGTTATAAATGATATGATTGACTAATACCATTTCTCCGTAATAATGTGAAATGACTTGATTCCTTCTTTCTTTCCCAGCGAAATGTAACAAGAACTGCCTTCTCGCAGTTGAATTAAGAAGATGTTTTCTTGAAACTCCTGTTAGCATGTTGCCTCCGAGATTGTTCCGCCCTTGCTCTAGATTACAGAGCCAACTTCACTATTGCTTGTTCTATACACTAAAAAGAATATGAAATGGGAATAAAAAAAACTACATAAAAGTTGTTATATTTCGAAAACTCTAAACGAAAATTATAACTCAAGAAAAGTAATCAAATTAGCCCAAATGAATGGTGGAAAATAAAAGCGAAAATTCAAGTTCAACAGAAAGAAAAAAAATAAAAAATAATAAAAAATCAAGGTTTTGTTTGGACGGGGCTAAAATTTGCATGTACATATATTTATGGGGCAAATGAGGATTTGCCCTATGAAATTCACCTTGCTTTAAGCCTTACCCTTTCTTTTTTAAAATTTTGCATTTGCCCATTGCGACTTATGTAACCTAAGCGAATCGTACAAACCAATAACATGTTGCCCACATGTCCTCGTACCAAGTACACTTTTGTAAGTGTGTGTAAGACACAAGTACCCCTTGTGTAAGTGTCCTTTTTATACTATGCGTAAGTGAACTATTATGCAACTTGTACTATTTTTAAAAAAAAATCAAACTTGTAAGAAATAAAATATGCATTATTTTTTATGCAACTTGTACAATTTTTATTCGATTTGATGTTTGGAATAGTGATTGTACTTGTAGTTGTGTAAGTGTCCTTTTGGTATTATGCGTAAGTGAACTATTATGCAACTTGTACTTTTTGGCAAAATAAGTCAAACTTGTAAGAAATATACATTATTACTAGTTTTAGCTTATGCGAATTGTACTTGTAATAATTTTTTTTATTTATGCATTATTGCACTTTTCCTAACACCGAACCTAACACCAATCCAAAGTTTTAAGATCCAAACACCCGAACCTAAATCCAACCCAAAATTTTGTGGGTTTCAGAAATATGTAATTATTGTTTGAATTATTATGCAACTTGTATTTTATTTTTTTGCACAAAGCGTATCTAACACACCTCTTTTAAAAAATATAAATAATAAAAAAAATATATAAAATAACACACTTATAAAAGCGTACACCTCTTTTCAAACACACTTACTTCCTCTCTCTCTCTCTCACTCACAAAGTGTTTGCACACTCTCTTCACTCACAAATCTGAGATCCAATCGATAAAAAATGATTTGGGGTAGGGTAAAGAATTATCTATTCGATTTAGGGTTACTCTAATTTAGGGTTATGGTTTGTTTATTTGGTTTAATTGTTCTATGATTATTCAAATCGATTTAGGGTTACTTTAATTTAGGGATGGAGCTTTATGTATTTCTTGTTATTTAGTGTTAGGGTTTATGGCTATTTTTGGGAGTTTTATATTTTGGTTGTTACATAGTTAGAATGCTTCTCTATTGTGCCTAAAAATTTGCATAGATGGCTGTTAGGGTTACGAGTATTGTTTTTGTATTTAGGGTTTTTTATGGTTAGGGATATTTGCTTTTCAGTTAGCTGCTAATGATTTGATAAAAAACAGTTAGATGCCTAAGTTTTTGGAGAAACATATCATGTAAAACATATCATGAAAAATCAGATAGATGCCTAAGTTTTAGATGCCTTACTCAGAGAAACATTATGGTTAGCGTTTAATATAGGTAAGTTTGAAATGCTAGCCAGCATGAAAAACATATCATGGAAAACCAGTTTTATGCCTAAGTTAGATGCGTAAGTTTTTGGAGAAACATTAAGCATTGTGATAAAAAAAAGGTGTATATCTGAATTAAATCCTATTTACAATGCTCTTAATTTATTTATTTGCTTAGCAATCGTGAGAGTCACTAACCTCTTCAACAGAGTTAAGTTTGAAGAGGTTAAAGACTCCCACGATTACCATGTTGGATAATCAGCTACGTCTTCTGCTGCATACCGAGTAAAGCACTGTAAGTCTCTTTATTCTCTTAAGATAACTGGTATTGAGTTCTGATGAAGCGAAAAGTGTACCGCTTTTGGGGGGTCATTTAAAGCCAAAGTCGAGATTATTTGATCAAATATTGCCCTAAATCGTTCATTTTGTCATTTTAGGTACTTTTGAGAGGAAATTTACAAAAGGAATTATTTTGGACATTTTTGGAGCGAAAAAGTGAAGAAAACGACAAAGTCTCAAAATCATGCTGGAAATTGTACATGACGGCGTCACAAGATGCTAGTGACGGCATCAAGACTTGACAAAGAGGTGGATAAATCAATTACACGTGACGCGCCAGAGAGTTTTCTAAAGAGTTCGAGACGGCGTCACCCTTTAGGGTCGCCAAGGCCGTCACATATAACACAAAGAGAGACGGCCTAGAGTATATAAAGAGTTACGGCATCAGAAGTGGATCTAGGCAATACGAGTATTATTTTGGCGGCGAGTTGACGGCGTCAGACCTAACTCTTGACGCCGTCATGATGTAAAATCTATATATAGTTTTCTAGTTTTCATTCATTCTGTGCAACTTTGAAGGGAGTAAACCCTAGACGAATTTTACAGATATTTTGAGGGTTTCAATCCCTTGTTTCATCCATGCTTAATTGAAGATAAGTCTTTCACCAAATCATTCAATATGTCTATGTGTTGTTTGATTATATCTTACGCTTGTCTTCTCTTTAACATGTCAGGCTAGGTTTTCTTTGTGTTTGCTTAGATGTAATGAAACTTAGATATTGATTATGGGTTGGTTGTTTGTTTATAATTGTTGTGGATGAATGAATTCGATGTTAGGCTTAAGAAAACTGGAAGATTTCCAATTGGTAACTTGCTTGAACATCTTAAGAAACATGATCGGAGGTGTACTCCGATATATTGGTTGTATTTAATGCATAGGTAACTACTTATGAGGCCATGTTAGGAGCTAGTAGTTGGCTCGACATAGGAAGAGGTAGAAGCTTATAGAGTTAGGGAAGATCGTACACGGCCCTACGAATGGTATTAAGGAATATAACCCGTCATCCATGCAATTGTAACAAACTAATCAACCGGTAAAAGATAGCTAGGGAGTAATGAAATCTAAGTAAACACATTTTCTCTCATTATTGTTTTCGCCATAATTAGTTTAAGTTTAGTTTATTTTATTTTGATTGCATCTTTAGTTATTTGGGTTAGTTGATTAGCAACTAATTCCGCCCACTCCTTCCAAAACCGAGATTTTACTTGCTTTCATTTAAATTATAAAAACACAAAAAGAATCATCCTTCACCTTTAGACCTAGTTTAATTGAGTTTTAACCCTAGCGAACACTATTCTTTGAGTTGAACGATCAATCCCACGGTACTTGTCACTATACTATACTACAACGGTCAGGTACACTGCCTGGTGGGGATTTCAAGCTTCTCAAGATCCCTTGAGAGGTAAAACCTTTTGCGAGGGTGCAATTCTACGCATCAAGTTTAGTGGGTGCAAACGGGTTCGGTTAACTCCTTGATCTACCACCTTGAGTGGTATGAATACCTGCTCTGGCCAACCCTAGTTCACTGGGCATAATCCAAGTTAATCTTGGGTGTGAGTTTCTTAGTAGTAGTTTATTTTTACAGTTTGTTATGTCTAGGTCGATGGAGTTTAGGATTTGGGTAGTCTTTGAAGTTGAGATTGATTGGATTGTTTGTGGTTTATATGTTATACTTGTTATTGGTTTACGTGATATCTGCTAGTTGTCAAAATTTTTAAATGTCTTGTAGTTGATTTGGGCAGTCTCGGAAGTTTAGGATTTAGGACAGATTATGTTAGATTCTATGACAGTTTATGTGCTAGTTGTGGAAAAAATTTTGGTTTATATAATGCAACTTATGACAGATTATGATATATTCAATAAATCAATTTTATTATAAAAATGATTTTAAAGAAAATGAGACTTCACACAATTTTTAAAAGCGATTTTTCAAGTGCTAATTGTGGAAACTTGTGTACTTGTCTTTGCTATAGCGATCGATATAAGTGTTGTATCGGAATGGTGGTAAGTAGCTATTCTATGGGAAAAATCATGACATAAACGGGTCTAGGAGTGATCCTTGGCATGTCGGAACCATAGATGATCTGCTTACTTAACCCAGCGGAGTAGCATTCAGATATCGGGCCTCAGCCTATATACATCCTGCTTGTGATTAAGACACGGCGGAAAATAGTCTGTACTCTCGATCAGAGGGAACCAGCTTGGGCAACTGTTTTGACAACTTGAGATTGTAATTGCCAAGATTTCAGTACATTGGCGGTACGCAGAGTCTTGTAAATTGTTTTAAAAATTTGTGAAATTTAATTTTAATTTTTTAAATTATTATTTAATATTAAAAAAAAGATGAGACTAGTTATTTATACTTAATTGAAGGACAAAAAAAGAAATTTTTCCCTAAAAAATGGGAAAAAAATAATACTAGTTGCATCATTTCTCATGAAATCTGTCACAGAATCTATGATAATCTGTCATAACTTGCATTAACCATAGTAAAGGTAAGGTATTTTGTTTCATGTCTGTATTCAAGGCTGCTTTAGGTGCATACATATTAGGTGCATACAGGATATCTAAGTCATAAAAACTGCCACTCTTTTTATAAAAAGTCAAACTTAGTTTGAGTCTTTAATTTTGTTCATATTCAGTTAAATTTAATCTTCTATAATCTTAAAAATATGTCATGTAATAGATAAAGCATCTTATGGCTTGATTTTGAGCATTTTGGATAGCTTACAGTATGTGTTTCTCTGGATCTGTTTTAGTTTTTGTCTTCTGGGCTTCTTAGGTGTCACTAAATTAAGTCTAATAGTAACCTTTAGTCTGTTTTGACTTAGATATTTTGACACTTCAAGCTTTAATCTGTTGTTCTTTAAGTCTTCTGTGAGATAAATAAATCTGTTTTGAAAAAAGTTGCATTGGATTAGCTAAAAATCTGTTTTGAAAAAGAAAAAAAAAATAAAAATAAAAAATAAATAAAAAAAATAAGTGCCCTTGAGACTTTTCTCAAGAAGGATGTGGTCTTTTTTAAATTCCTTTATTACCTTGTTAATTTTTTTTTGCACCAAAAAAGTACTCTTTAAGGAATTTCCAAAATTCGATGTTTAAAAACTATGTAAACTGATAAACTTATACACTAGTGTGTTACGTGGTAATTAATATGTACAACCTTATGTGTGTCATATAGTTGCTGAGTCTATATAAGAGTTTGAATGTGAAGCTCATTTTATCATTGTATGTAGTATGTGCCCACATTACTTCATGAGATTGCATTTGTTTGTATGCTCTAAAGGCAACCTTAATCGAAGTATTGTGTCCATACACATATCGGTGAAATGACCTTTAATTGAAAGACCATCTTTTTTTATAAGAAGAAGTTTAATTATTAAGGCAGGATCATCTGTCAACTTAGATGGATTCCATTGCTAATTTTGTAACCATCTAGTTTCATTTATGTGCTTGATCTTTATTACAAGTTTTGGCTCTTTCAAAACAGAATGAAGATCAAGCGGACAAAAACAAGTGACGAAAACTCGTCCGCTTAATGTTGATAAAAAGTTTTCTTTCGCTTGATCTTCATTCTCTTTTGAAATAGCCAAAACTTGTAATCTAGATCAAGCACATAAGTGATACTAGACGGTGTCCAAATTAAGCATTGGAACCTATCTATGTTGACAGATGATTCAGCCTTAATAATTGAGACGTGTTGATTGGGATAATGATATAGTGAGTATTGTTCATGACATGCCACACTCCTTCATTATCTCAGTCAAGACGAGTCCTGTTACTCAAACTATTTTATAGATTAAAACGTGTATTATATGCGAATGGATTTACGTGGAGTATCATAAATGTGGGTGAAGTAATGATGATACTTTTGGGTGTATGATACACTGAGTGTATCATACACCCAAAATTATCATCATCAACTTCACCCACATTTATGATACTTGACGTAAATCCATTTGCATAAAATACACTTTTGGGTGTATGACCTTTCTATCATATTGTCTTTTTAATCTCAAATTAATAGGGCAGAACCTATTTTATGTGACGGACATTCAGCACCGTTTGTTAATATTAACAACTTAAGATTGTTGTGAACTTTGTCCACCTCATTTTTCATTTGTTAACATTTTCAAACGATGTTGGATGTCGCTGTGTTATGCAAACATTTGATTTTTAAATACATAGGCCCCATAACCAACTGTTTAAGTATTTTTAAAATGATTAACAATTATACGTATCAATTCTAGGGTTTGTAAAAGTATATATTTCTATTTTTTAATGTATATATTTCCCGATGAAACCTCTTTTGCGAAATATTATTGTTTATATATGTTACAGAGTTAGTTAACAATGTAAAGGATCAATATCCTATAATTGTGGATTCTAGAAAATGTGATTCAAAGAGAAGTTTAATGTAACAAGCTATGTATTTGGTGGCCGCATTACTTTGTGGATGAATGGTTTAATTTTATAAATTAGACTGGAATTTAAACATAGTTACCCATTCTGAGTTCGTTTACAGTTCCTTTTGTTTTTTCAACAATCTAGCAATTTGCCTGGTGCAGGCCTTTGTTCAAAGGGAGTTTAAACGACAAAAGGAACTCTAGGGGTACTTAGGAGGGATAAGTATGTTGGTTTATTTCGTTCCATTATTTTTTTATAATATAAAACCACCCATCCACAAAGTAATGCGACAATACACATCTTGCTACATTCAACTTCACCTTGGAAAACTCAATTATCAAGGCCCACCTATCTAACGTTGTAGATGGGTTCCATTGCTTAAAGTGACCGATTTACCTAAGGACATTGAAGTGCTTGATATTGACACGGAGATACTCCAATGACCTTAGGTAACTCGGTCAAATTAAGCAATGGAACCCATATACATCGTCAGATAGATGGGCCTTGATAATTGAGGCGTGTTGATTGTGATAATGATATATCGTGTATTGTTCATGGCAATCCACCATCCTTCATTATCCCATTCAACACGAGTCACTCACATGCTTTTCTAGAATCGATAACTTTTTTATTGGGCACACCTTGGTACTTTGAGCTTCCCCTCGAAAACCCATTACTATGTCAATGTCGTTGCAATCGATTTGACGCAAACCCTTGCACAAATTTCGTCGACATGGCAATGAGATTTCGAGTTGAGGCTCAAAGTACCAAAGTTTGTCCACTTGCATATGTACACAGTTCTGAGTGGTAAGAACCGTGTTGTCTGCGATAAAGTTGTAGTCCGTTTCTTTACGAGAAAACACAATCCTTTTTTATCCCGTTCAATACGTTTCCTACCAATCTCACCTTATAACTTTTTTAATCAACTGCTTTACAGCTCATAAAGTTTTCTTAATAGCGAGAGGTGGGAAAGAAAAAAGAGGATGACGTACAAGTGCATTTGGTGCAATTACATTTTGCCATATCCTCTTCTTCTTTCTCTCATCTCTAGCTATATAAGAACACCTTATGAGTGCATCATGTTAAACAGCGAAACGGCCTTTTAGTTATAAACTTATTTTCTTAACCTATGCAATGCCAGTGTCAATGATATTTAATTTGTATTATTTGCAATTTTAAATAACAGCATTGTTCATAAAGTTTTCTTAATAGCGAGATGTGGGAAAGAAAAAAAGAGGATGACGTTCAAGTGTATTTGGTGCAAATTCATTTTGCCACATCCTCTTTTTCTTTCTCATGTCTCGCTATATAAGACTACCTTATGAGTGCATCCTGTTATACTATAGAGTGATAACTAGGGAAGAGAGGATGTCGTACAAGTGTATTTGGTGCAAATACATTCTTTTGCCATATCCTCTTTTTCCTTCTTATCATCCTATATTATTGGAGTCTGTGTTACCAGTCTAGGGAGGTGTATGGTAGTCATAATGAAGAAGTACTTGGCTTGTGCTACCAAATACAATCCAGGAATCAAAGATAGTGCAGGCAACAGACCTCACATTCAACCAAGATGAAGATGTCAAGGAGGGACTCAAAGAAGGTGTGAAACTTAGTTATATATTTATAGTTGTTGTAAGACATGTGTATAGAATCTTATTTGTATCCATGTAAATTGGGTTATGGTTTTGTGGGTTTGTTTAGCACAAAGCGTTTGGGAGCATAATTTGTACATTACTTCTTCTGCATATATACACAAAATAAACACTTTAATTCAAGTAAAAAAAAATCAAATATAAATTTCATTAAAAAAAATTACACAATAAACAAAAAACAATATTATCTTAAACAATTACACATTAAACTTGGGCGAATTTTCAGGATCAAATGCATTATCTAAGTTGTCATAATCTACGTACTCATCGACGGTTGATTGTTTCTGTTCCTCAAACACAAGTTTCCTTTTTTTGTTAGCCCACATCTACTTCCAAGAGTTTTTATGTTTACTCTTCTTTGCCTTTGGTTGAGCAGCTTTTTCAAAGCTTATTTTTTTTCTGCATAATACCATTGCACAACTTTTTTTGTTAGCCCACATTCTCTTTTGAGCTTGATGCCATTTTTGGTTTGTGTAAATATTTAAGTTCTTTTGAATGCTTTAGTTGTGAATAGATGTTCCAATTTATAACCATTGACAAAGGCAACTGAACGGTTTTTAAGCTTTGGAATAGACACACGGTTTAGTGATTCATTGACTAAAGGTGTATAGGGACTACTGGTGTAATTTATTAGTGACGGTTAGTGACTTTGTAGTTATTTTTTAAACACACCGATTGGTGGTTAGTGACTTTTCAGTTGGATTTTTTCTTTTAGTATAAATAACAAACTATCTCACCCATTTCTGTCAATCATTTACCCTAATGGCATCTTCATCATCAAACGCTGATTCCAGGAAAAATAAATGACCAAGAGATGATTCTATTCCTCCTATGCCTGAGAAGTACAATATTTTCGACATACCCCAAGATATATGGGACAAATGCCATTCTGGCGCTTATGGAACTGAAAAAACGCTGATTGATCTTTATAACAAGCGTATAAAATTTTATGAAAAACAAATCAAGAGGGATGAGGAGATCATACAGGAACGCCAGAAGATGATTGAAGAACGCAATACAACAATAGCGGAAATACGCAAACAAGTTGTTGATGTCTACAAAAGGATTGAAGATAATTTGTTTATTTCTTAATATCTCATTTACTTTGTGTGAGTGTGTATGTTATCATAATTATTAACAATGGTTGTATTATGTATCTTTCATCAATCTAATCACTTTGTTTACTCTTGAAATGTAAGTTTGTTTACTTGTTGACATTTTGTATTTTGATCAAAGATCATGAATTCGTACTATTGTTATTATGGGCCATTGTAAGATTTCGTACTGATTTGGTGTTTAGATTTAGTTTATTTGGATTATAGTTTGAACAATCTTGCATTCAAGTTTGTTCTTGTTTGATGTTGAACCTGGTGATGAGTTACTATGTTTTTTGTGGTATCATGTGATCTACCAACATTTTCTTCACCTGTTTCTAACATACTACTGCGCATCACGGACAGGTAAAATTATATGCAGACCTAAGTTAGAATAGGAAAGATAACTACAACTTAATATTAATCCTTCACCAAAGTCATTACACATCTGGCTTAAAGCCATTTCATTCAAAGTTATTCAACATAAACATAGAAAATAACTGCCATAATACAACCCCAAATGACAATCATCATGATCATACTCTAATTTTCATCAGAGGAGACCTTTTTTATATATTTTTTTTGGTGCAGGGGAGACTTCTTCGTGGACCTCCATAAGCTTAACTTGGCATTCCTTCTCCCGAATCCCATCACTGATATCATTGATTAGAGCAGTCAACAAAATGATCCTGTTACGCTCCCTTTCCTGTGTTTCAATTAGACAACGTAGAATAGCATCTGAATTTTGGTTCAATGGGCCCAAATTATGAGTCTCATTGAGTGGAACTTGACGGTCTTCAACTTCCTTTTGTAGTTGATTAAGTTCTTTCACAAATTACTTCAAACGACCCCTCTCTTGAGTCAACTCTTTCTTGAAATGCCTCTTGACTGCTGTTGCCAAATTGTTGGAAGAAGAAGAAGCCATGGATGATATGATAAGTTATGTTACAAAACTTTTTTATGACATATGTGTTGTGTGTTACCTTTGATATGATAAGTTATGTTACCTTTGATATATATATATATATATATATATATATATATATATATATATATATATATATATATATATATAGTTATGTTGGATTAGTTTTGGTTAAACTGCTATTGGATGTAAAATGATAGGTAGTTATTGTATGTTCATGCATGGGGAAGGGAAATTAATGATGAATAACTATTCATTCGTGTGGCTCAAGGGTGTCAATCTAATCAACTGCCCTTATAAGTCACATAGAAACACAAATTAACAATCATAACCATATAAAAATTACACATTAAACACACACACACACAATCTCAATCTAAACACACACCTACACACTCTACAGTTGGGTCATATCAAAGTTCTTAAAAGGACAGGGAACTTAAATATGCATCAGAGGAAGTTGGGCTTTGAGAGGGTAAGAGCCATGTCAAATCACAATTAAACTTATCAATATATATTTTGCAATGATGTCTGATAAGGCGAAAAGTGTACCACTTTTGGGGGGTCATTTAAGCCCGAATTTATGATTATTTGATCGATTACTGCCCTAATCGTTCCTTTTGTCATTTTAGGTACTTTTGAGGAGAAATCTGGAAAAGAAAGCATTTTGGACGTTTTTGAAGCATAAAAGTGAAGAAAACGACAAAGTCTCAAAATCCTTGTTGGGAACAGTACCTGACGACGTCAAGACCCATGACGGCGTCAAGAGTAGCAAAAGAGGTGGAAGTGGAAAATACATGTGACGGCCCATAACATTTTTAGTGTAATTGACCTGATGGCGTCACCAAGGCTGTCAGGGTCATTTTGCAAGTGACGGCCCAGAGTTCAATTTCTACATGAAGGCGTCAAGACTGGATCTAGGCAATACGATTCTTAATTTGGCGGCGAGTTGACGGCGTCAGACACTATAACGTGACGCCGTTAGGATGCATTCTCTATATATATATTTTTTTCCAATTTTTCATTCATATGTGTGGAACATTAGGAGGAACTTTACCACAAACCCTATGTCTAATTTTCATCATATTGTAGGGGTTTCAAACCCTTATTTCATCCATGTTTGAATAAAGATAAGTCTTCCAATAATCATTCAAAATGTCTATGTGTTGTTTGATTCTATCTTATGCTTGTCTTTCTTTTAACATGCTAGGCTAGGTTTTTATTGTGTTTGCTTAGATATAGTGAAACCTAGATGTTGATCATTGGTTGATGGTTTGCTTATAATTGTTGTGGATGATTGTATTCGATGTTAGGCTTAAGAAAACTGGCAGACTTCCATTGGTAACTTGCTTGAACGTCTTAAGAAACATGATCGGAGGTGTACTACGATTTTTGGTTGTATTTAATGCATAAATGAATTCTAGTGATCCCATGTTAGGAGCTCTTAGTCGGCTCTACATAGGAGTGAAGTAGGAGCTTATAGAGTTAGGGAATATTGTACACGGGCCTACGACTAGTATTAAGGAATATAACCCGTCATCCATGCAATTGTAACAAGCTAATCAACCGGTAAAAGATATCTAGGGAGTAATGAAATCTAAGTAAACACATCTTTTCTCATTATTGTTTCCACCACATTAGTTAATTTTCATTTCTTTTTATTTTATTTTGATTGCATCTTTAGTTATTTGGGTTAGTTGACTAGCAACTAATTCCGCCCACTCCTTCAAAACCCGAGATTTTACTTGCTTTAATAAAATATAAAAAAAATACAAAAAGAATTATCCCTCACCTCTAGACCTAGTTTAGTAGGCTTTCTAATCCTAGCGACACTATTCCTGAGTTGAACGATCAATTCCCCGGTACTTGTCACTATACTATACTACAACGATCAGGTACACTGCCTGGCGGGGATTGCAAGCTTCTCAAGATCCCTTGAGAGGTAAAACCTGTTGCGAGGGCGCAATCCCGCGCATCAATGTCTCTGCAGTAGCATTCAAACTTGTCCATTGTGTTTGACTTGTTTTTAGACTTGTTTCTTGTTAAGGAAGTTTACTACTTTTGTGATATGCAAGCTTAGACGCTTTGATAAACTAAGACAAAAACCTTCCTATTAATGATACTCTACATTTGGGTCGTATCAAAATTGCTACTAGGACAGGGAACTTAAGTAGGCATCAGGTTGGGTTTTGAGAGGGTAAGAGCCATGTCAAACTATACTTATTTTAATACACACTAAATGACTAAAAGAAATACATTACCTAGAAAAATGTAAGATTAGAATGAATCAAATATTCATACACCATACCTCAATTTAGTAAAGATATATATCACATCATACCTCAATTTATAGAAGTGAAACCAATCGAAGATAAATATATAATAAAAAGGAAAGATGGCTTACCATTGAAACAGGCTTCAATCATTATGAGCGCCAATTATGTGGAATCTATTTTCAGCATCATAAATTGCATCTAACGATAGATTTTCTAACAAATATTACAGTATGATCCTAGAAACCAGAATTGAAACTAAAGATATATGTTCTAACAAACCACATTTCTCAAATTCAGGCGGAATCTCGCAGCTAAAGTAATTCTCCTCTAACTTAAGAACCCTAACACCAAAACTTCAACCATATGCAGATCAACGATATCCGAAAACCCCAAACAAACTCATTACTACACAAATGAAGAACTTCCAAATACTTCAAATGAAATATCAAAACATGAACTTTCCCTTCAAACAAATTTCGACATAAAGTAAACGGCCTAAGATGATATAAACTACTCAAAATTTCAAATAAAGTACTCACTAACCTTTCTTTTGATAGTTCCAACTTCACAACTATAGCATCAAGATTGCAAGTAACACCATCCCAATCAAAACAGAAGAATTTGAAGTCCATCCATAAATAGCTAAATCTATTACATTCATGAAGTTGCAAGTGGGGTTCAACAAGCATGCATAACACAGGAAATCTCATTTCAATTAACTAAACTTGAAACCATCATCAATATCTATTTGATCATAATCAAATCGAATACCTGAAATATTAGGTTCAATCATCAAAGACTAGAATCCTTTATCATAGCCCTGATAAATATTTGATTGTTTAATATTTATTTTGATTAATTTTGCCTTTGATTGAAAACCCTAAATCTGCTATTGAGATCTAACTGCTTGTTTTAACCAAGTGTGAGAGATAAATGTGTGAGATAAGAAAGTCAAACACATACTACTTTACCCTTTATATAAAAAAAATGAAAATAAATAAATTCTAAAAGGTAATAAGCCATAAATACTTAAAACATAACTGATCCTTGATCCGTTGTTCCATTCATTGATCATAAACACATAGATACAACCCTAGTACATACATCAAAACACAAAAGACAGTGACCAATAGATACTAATCTTCGTCATCCACTTCAGCTTCTTCCAACCTCTCCAAAAGCTCATCCTTCTCCTCCAAGCTTTGATGAGACAGCACCAGTAGTTGAGCCAATAGATCAAGCTTCCTGCGGTCTTTTAGTTGTACTTCAAGCAGGCAATGATGACCAGTTTCAGCCACAGCATTGAAACGAGTAAATGAGGTAGCTACCTCATTTACTGTTTGCTCCTTCTTTTCAATCACTGCCCTCAACTGGCTACTCTCCTCCCCAATACGAGCGATAAAACTTTCCTCCTCTGCTTTGTCATGCGTTATAAACAGCTTGAACGCATCAACAAGATTAGCAGATTCTGTTGCATCTTTCATCTCATTAAGGTTTGGTGTGTCTGCCATCTTAAGATTAGGGTTAAAATGTGGATACATGTATGTTTTAAATTTAGGGTTAAAAGTAGTTGATATTTGATTTAAAATGTATGTATGCGTATATATAATGAAAATATTTGGTTGTTGTAATTAATGATTGCAAATTACGATGTGTAAAAGTAACACTACAAAGGCACTCTAGAGGCATTGGAACATTTAGTTTGGTTGTTAATGCAGCCTTTCCATCTTCTCCCATGCATAAATGGGGAATGCATTATTTAGGAAGATGTCCAGCATTACAATTTAAATCCCTCATTTATGCATTGGATATAAATCAACCCTTCCAGGCAAAATGCATTACCATTAACATCCTAAAATTCAAAAAAAATACTTATAACTTATATTTTTTATATTTATAAAAAAATCCCATTTAAGATTAAAATTTTTCTAAAAACATAAATAAATAATAAATAACAATAACAAAAATAATATTAGTTTAAACAATAACAACGCAATACTTATCAAACTTGATACTTATTATTTAAAATACCGTCATATGCTTATACATGCGTCTGCACCACCATTACGAATGTCTCTAAATGGGTTAAAACAGACTAATAGACTAATTTTTTTTGCACTATTCATGTGCAAATTACCAGATTTAATACAAATATAACATCTGCAGTTTTTAAAAAGGAATTTAGGGAGAGTAGCATAACCAAACATGATCAATATTAGACAAAACATCATTAATTATATATTATAAATTTAAAAGTCCATTCATGTAACAGCATCATACAGCATAAAAAATAAAAATGAGATACATAAACCAAAGACGAAATCCAGATAACTTCAATACATCCACTTCCTTCAGAAAAGCTTGGGCTTCTTTGATGGACTTAGATAACTTAATGCAAACCTTCATGATTTCACTCTCCAGATCCTTGTCACCTGTAGAAGACCTCTGAAGATAAAAATCTAGCTGGCGTTCCAACGAGGTGGAACCACAAGCATTAGCAAGTTCAGCGAAAAGTGGTAGTGGAGCCATTGATGTTTTGCTTTAGAAAATAGTTGACAGTAAATGGAAAAGTAGATGTGTTTGTTGTATGTGTGTGTCATTGTGTTAGGAGGAGCGGCTATATGTAGAGGACCGTGGGGCGTGGGAAATGGATACACTTTGGTACATGAACCACCGGTTGGGTATCCCATGATATACTGTTGAGTGACTAATGTTTAACAATGGTCAATGCATTTAATATAAATCTAACTAATCTTATCTTATCTTATCTATAAACATATAAGATTGAGTCCTAAAATTTAATGTGGAGGCGTCAAGATTGCATAGAGTACAAGTTACCTAATGCTAGGAATTAAATGCAGAAAATAGAGTTTCATTATGCGGAGGCTTCATGCGTAAGTACCTTGATTTAATGTTCATGCTTAAGTGGTAAGTACATATGAGCTATATTTAGTGTTTCAAATGTAAATGATTGAAACCATACGAAGTGTTGCTAGCCTTTATTTTCATTTAATCATTTGCTCCTTTCATTTGCCTTCAAATAAATGTACAAACCCTTCAACCACCATCATTGAATACTATAAATAACACCATTTGGTCTTTGTTAATGAAGTGTGTGTGCATGTGAAACTTTAATTTGTGTGTAGTTTGATGATATTGTATGAATCACATGTTTGCTGTTAGTTTATTATTGTTTGTGAGTAAATTCGATGCCGCACCAACTAACCAATTTCCTTTTGATCTCTACTTTTTGTTTCTAGGCACATGATGAGAATGAAATGGATCGCATGCTAGCAATTGATGGCATTGAACTCATTGGCATCAATAACCGTAACCTTGGTATGTACCCCATCTGTTTTTATGGCTCAAGATTTGTGAATTAACAAGCTTTCTAATTAGATAAATAATTTTGAAATAGATATTGACATAATCATTTTTTTCAGTCAATAGTTTTTCCATATTTTTCCTTATAGTGTGATAAAGTTCTTTTTGGTGTAGCTTCTCACCTATGGAATTGAATTTAGTTGGTTAATGTAAAATTTCTCCGTCCAATGAAAGTGTACTATGCATATTAATGTTACGTGCAATGGTTCATGTAGAAATATTGACTTGATTAACGCAAGGGGGTATACATGCAAAGGTAAGCAAATGGTTAACTTTCTTGCATGTGAAGTCGGTTGATAGTTCATCTTTGAAGTTTATGGAAGACAGATGGATGTGTTGTTACCTAAGAAGGAACCGAGGGTTAGATTTGCTAACCTATTTTAAAATTTTGGGTTG
This sequence comes from Artemisia argyi, assembly GCA_030686995.1. Taxonomy (NCBI): domain Eukaryota; kingdom Viridiplantae; phylum Streptophyta; class Magnoliopsida; order Asterales; family Asteraceae; genus Artemisia; species Artemisia argyi. The sequence continues at coordinate 144,671,305 of CM060681.1, forward strand.
GTTAGTAGTTTATGAATGTTATTCTTGCAGGTATTGATAAGTGGTTAGTGACGCTAACGGGGTATATCAAAATGTTGATAACAAAACAAAGTGGAAGATGGAGACGGAGTGGATAATATCTCCACATTTATGAAAGAACTGTCAAAAAATTAGACATGCAAGAAAATGAAAATCATATGTAAACAAGGTTTATAATTAGTGTGACAAAGCTTTGATGAATATTAATGGTGGCTTGAATCTTGCTTTTATTTATTTTTCCTTCCACTTAAGCAGTTTAAGAGGTTGCAATGTATCGACCCCATGACATTAGAAATAATACAAAATCAAAGTTGAATTGATGGAAACTATAACTAGATAAAATTAATATTTTGAGAATTTATTTTAATCTATGCTTTTTTATAGGGATTTGAGGGTCTCTTTACCAATGGTTACTATATGGTATTAATTGAAGTTCACAAATTATTTGTTTTAATTTTGATCTTACAAATATGTATAAAATTTGATGTTGTTATTCATGAAAAGATGAGTTTTGGTATGTTGCTAGGGACATGAAAGTGAGAATGTATCGTAATTAGTGGAAAGGGGTAATCTTAGGCTCCATTTTTTGTGTCGAATTCATTTTAATGTGGAGTAATCAAGATACTCAAGATGGAGTCCCATTGCATATAGTACAAGATAGCTAATGCTCGAAATTCAATGCAGCCTCATAATAACTATACAATCATGAAAGGAGATGAAGTGCAAGGGTTACCCGAATTGATCACACGGCATTTAATATAGAATTAAATTTGGTTAGATGAAGAGCAAGGGTTGCGAAAGGTTGCAAGAATAATTAATGATATAACCTAATTCATGCGTATATAAACCGGCCAAAATCACATTTAGTATGTACAGATTCACACATCTTTTAGATCTTTGATTGTTGGTAGCGGCATGTAAATTCTCTTTTGCAACATTTTAGAGATGATTCACACATCTTTTAGATCTTTGTAATTAACTCGGCCTTCTTTTTTTCTTAATTTAGTTATCATACGCAGGTACCATGAAATTCACACAATATAATGCATGCTTAGATAAATGGAACCAAAGACTGGGATACCAACTATTTTCTTTGTTTCATACATATTTAGGTGATTGTTATAGATAAACATATATATTGATATATGTATTATGTTAATGCATTTTCATATACAAGTAATTTATGTGCGTTTTCTATTGATGTAGCTTACATGTGCGAATTGATTCAAGAAAATGTGCACGAGCATGTATGTAAAGTAACATTTAAATGGTTAAATGATATTTTTTAGCGTGATTAGTTTATGTAAGTAGTTGCTTTCGAATGCTCTTTGAGAAATATTAGAATGAATTTATTGTGTGCAATTGAATTATTATTGAAAAGAAGAAGGTCCGCGCATCGCAAAGTGTTTTCTTTTTCTATATGTAGAATCATTAGTAAGAAACCAATATTCAAGCCCATTAAATGAGTTTGCCATAATAGCAAAATACAACATATTAAAAATATCACATTGAGTAACGAATAGAAAGGAAAAAAATACATAATTTTGACTTAAAGCCATTTGTAAATTATAATATCAAATAAAAAATTTGAATTTTAAACATAAGCAAAAGTTGAAACTTTTATCGAAAAACAAAACCGGTGCATTTAATGTGAAGTATATACAACATCGAGATGGAAGTGCAAGGCTTGCTGGAATTTATCACATGATATTTAGTAATTAGTATACAATTAAAAATCGGTTATGGATTGAGATAAAGTTGAAAAGGTTGGAAGAATAATTGATGATTTAACCTAATGCAATATATATAGATATGTGTTATGTTAATGCATTTTCATATACAAGTAATTTATGTGTGTTTTCTATTGATGTAGCTCACATGTGCGAATTGATTAAAGAAAATGTGCACGAGCATGTATGTAAAGCAATATTTAAATAGTTAAATGATATTTTTAGCATGATTAGTTTATGTAAGCATGTAACTTGAATAATGAATATAAAAGAAAAAGTATATAATTTTTGCTCAAACCCATTTGTAAATTAAAAAAATTAAGTTTAAGACATAATAGTGGAGTCCAAAGGTTTTAGGATTTATTAATAGGGTGTTAATTAATATTCACTTAGTTAGCTATTTAAAATTGAGTTTATTGATAAAATTTATTAATATTAGTTAGACTTTAATGTTAATTTTCAATAAAATTAGTTGTACAATAAAATGAGATGAAGCTAAAAAGGTTTGTAACGATTTTATACAGTTTATGTGGCACTATTATATATACATTATTACACAAACTTTAACTTACAAACTTAATAAAGAAAATATTTAAAGCATATTAAACTATGAACAATTAGATAGACCCCGTGTGCTTCATATTACCATGCAAAAACTATCTAATAGACAAGTATTGTAGGGCTAAGTAATAGACCAAAAGAAACAAAGCCATTTTTTTTATCATGCAAATAAGTAATATGCCAAAAGAAACAAAGCCATCACAACTTAATAACCAAAAGCCCATATATAGAATACAACCCGACAATACCAAAACAACATCAAACACTTTTAAATTTTTATACAAGAAAGTTAAAACATTTCATACAACATACTAAACAATAATTAACAATTAGATTCTTAGCCCGTGCGTAGCACGGGTTCTGCCTGCCTCGTATTATATAAAGCTTAAGTAGCCTTATAAATGTAAAGGGGTCATAATAAATGTCCTAAGAATTAAAAGTGAAATGTGTAGGCTTCATGTGTTAGTACATTGATTTAATAGTCATGCATAAGGGTAAGTACATAAGATTAGTGATTTAAGTAATTGAAAATTTTTGTACGGTACAAGGTAGTGTAAGCAACATCAAAAGTATATCAATTACACAATATTGGGTGACTTAATTTAATGTGCAAGAGGATTTGTACACAAATTGTAGTACGGTACAAGGTAGTTTAAGCAACATGAAAAGTATATCTTCTATACTATCTAAAGATTGGAGTGCTTAATTTAATACGCAAGAGGCATTGTGCACAAAAGTTTGTATGGTACAATATGTTTTGCATGAGGAATCGTGCACAAAAGTTTGTACGGTACAACATGTTTCAAGCCATCTCTAAACCTCAAAGAATACAAACCAAAAATGCCATGAATGGATAAATTAAACACACCAATTAGTCGTTAGTCTTTTTACCTTCCCGTCTTTGAGTTACAAATATTTTATCAACTATATAATGTGTCAAAAATCACACACAACAAACCACAACTTCCTCCAAACCGCGTGCACATTGGGCTACAACTTATTATGGTGGTAAAGTAAGCACCATATCGTCTTACTTATTTGGCATATTGATTTATGTTATTTTATGTAAATTTCATGTGTGTTTTGTGTGTGTAAGAATGTAGGACATAAAGATGGTGCTTAGGAGGTTTGGTAGTAACATCATCTTCTCTAATGGTTTAAGAGATCCTACACATCGTTGTCTTATCAATTAAGTGGAACATGCACGAATATTTTTACTTTGATCGAAAATGCAATATATTGATTAACTGTATTTAAGTTACTAATGATCAACTATATCTAATTGTTTTTTGTAGCGCGTCAAGAAGCATTAAAGAAAGAGATCGAGAAGTCACAAAATTGTATCAAGAACAAAACATGCAAAAGACCAATGAACAACAACAACAAAGATAACAACAACAAGAACAACAAGAACAACAACAACAACAACAACAACGAGAACAATGCCACGGCCACTGGTGGGATGAATACTTAGCATTCATATTAATAGTACGTTACAAATTAAACATGCAATATTTTACTTCATGTAATACCGCTAAACGGGCTAATACTTTTGATTCTTTAGTAAGTAAGTTTATTTGACGAGCATTCAATTTTTAGTCAATAATTATTACTACACTTTGTTGGTGCATTTCAATATTTTTGCTGTTAATGTAGTTTTTTGTCTTGCGGTGTATTAATGTCACTTTCTTAATTAAATGTCTTGGAATATTGTGTGACTTTGATATTTGGTATGACTGTGTAAATTATGTTGATGTTACATATTGAAAATGGTAGTATATAATAAAAGTATCTTCAAACGATCATCTTAACAATAAGTATCTTCTAAATCGAAAAGGTATATAAAGGAGAAGAAAATTGTATTTCAAATGTTATCCTACACCTATCACGAGGTAAGCATTATTCATTTGAGTTTGATATCATGTGATTCATGTCGTCATACTGTAAATACTTAGAGTGAGTTACTAATGAATGCTCCAAATTCGATATTATAGTTTATGGAAAAATGTTGTAATAATGCATTAATTAAAAAATTATTTATGTAACTTACTCATATTAAAAGATTACATATGAAAAGCCTCATTTAAATATAACATTTTACAAAAAACCTCTTCACATTAAAGAAAGAGATCGAGAAGTCACGAAAATTTTATCAAGAACAAAACATGCAAAATGCTAATAAACAACAACAAGAAGAACAACAACAAGAACAATGCCATGGCTATCGGTGTCAATATAGCTAAACACTTAGCATTCATATTAATAGTACGTTACAAATTAAACATGCAATATTTTACTATACGAACTATAATTTATTATACGAATTATAATTTATACTCTTGAATATACTAATTTCTTTAATGTTTTATGTTTTTATAGTTTTGTTAAAAAGGAAATTTGTTTTATAGTTCGCTTTTAATAATGTAATTTATTTGAACAACAGTCCGTCTTTCACAAAAAATGAGAGTTTCAAACATGAACCGAAAATTAGTCCCGAACATTACGAATAAAACAATTAGATCCAACCTGTGTGCATCGCATGGGTCCTGAGGCAGTCCAAACCTGTGTGCATCGCATGGGGATGAATATAATAGGTCTCCAACATTAATGTCATCGCTTCATATTTAAAATAATTTATGTAACTTATACATATTTAAATATTACATGTGAAGAGACACTTTTCAATGTAATATCTTGAAAAAAATCTCTTCACATACACTCTTTTAATGTGAATAAACTATTTTAAATGTGTGACATGCTTGAAAATGTGATACCATCACAACTTAGATATATAATGACGAAAATAAGTGTCAAAGATTACGCTGTAAAAACTTATATACAGCCAATGTGCAACTCAATAAAGTATTTTAAATACGTATAAAGCTTAGCAAATGTGTGACACCATGACAACTTAAATATAAAATGACAAAAATAAATGCCGAATATTACACTATGAAAACTTCTATACTGCCCATGTGCATCACACATATTTTAAATCTATGAAAACTTCTATACAGCCCATGTGCATCGCATGGGCATTGTTGACTATCATAAGAAATAGTTATAACTTAGCCGGATATATTAATATTAGTTAGTTCAAATAAAAAATGATAGAGTCAATACCAAAATAAATAGACAAAAAGTATTACATAAAAAATACATCTTAAAAGATTACGTGTCAATAAACTATTTTAAATACGTATCATGCTTACAAAATGTATGCTACCACAACAACTTATATATATAAAGACAAAAATATGTCTCGAATATAAAATGATGAAAATAAAAGACGGGTATTAAACTTTGAAAACTTCTATACAGCCCATGTGCATCGCACGGGCTTTCATGACTATGAACATTTAGATCGAGCCCGTGTGCATCGCACGGGTCTGAATGCCTAGTATACTAAAAGCTTAAGTAGACTAATAAATGTAAGTGGTCATAATAAATGGCTCAAGAATTGAAAGTGAAATTTGGATGCTTCATGTGTTAGTAGATTGATTTAATAGTCATGCATAAGCATAAGTACATAGGAGATGAAGTGTTTGGTGCCATAAATGCATAAATTAAACACACCAATTAGTGGTTAGTCTTTTTACCTTCCCGTACATGAGTTACAAATATTTTATCAACTATATAATGTGTCAAATATCACACACAACACACCACAACTTCCTTCACACCGCGTGCACATTGGGCTACAACTTATTATGGTGGTAAAGTAAGTATCATATCATCTTACTTATTTAGCATATTGATTTATATTGTTTCATGTAAATTTCACGTGTGTTTTGTGTGTGTAACAATGTAGGACATAAAGATGGCGCTTAGGAGGTTTGGTAGTAACAGCATCTTCTCTAATGGTTTAAGAGATCCTACATATCGTTGTCTTATCAATTAAGTGAAACATGCACGGACATTTTTACTATGATCGAAAATGTAATATATTGATTAATTGTATTCAAGTTACTAACGATCAACTATATCTAATTGTTTTTTGTAGCACGTCAAGAATCATTAAAGAAAGAGATCGAGAAGTCACAAAAATTGTATGAAGAACAAAACATGCAAAAGGCCAACGAACAACAACGACAAAGACAACAACAACAAGAACAACAACAAAAACAAGAACAACGCCAGGGCATCGGTGGAATGAATACTTAACATTCATATTAATTGTACGTTACAAATTAAACATACAATATTTTACTTCATGTAATACCGATAAACGGGCTAATACTATTGATTTGTTAACAAGTAAGTTTCTTGAAAATAATGTGACGAGCATTCAATTTTTAATCAATAATTATTACTACACTTTGTTGGTGCATTTTAATATATTTGCTCTTAATGTAGTTTTTTGTCTTGCGGTGTGTTATTATCACTATGGAGATTAATTGATTATCTTAATATGATTTTAGTTTCATTTGTAGAATGACAAACAAATTTGGCAAAATAAAATTGTTATATTAGTTATTAAGAGTAGAAAAATTATATGCTGAGATTGATGTCTTCAAATATATTTATATATGCAATATGCTACAAATTAAATATACTAACAATATTGGACCGATTTTCAAAACAATAAAAAAATATTGAAACTTAAATGGTTTTTGTGGATAAAATAAAGTTCGAGTAACTAAGCATAGTAATTTGGAGTTACCATATTTGATATGATAAACCAAAAGGATAATTCATTGTCACAAGTTAGATCTCAAAATATAGAGAATATCACTTTGTTATGATTTTATATAAGGGTTACATTTATTTTGAAAGAACCGTATGCGTTTAACCTCCCTTTGACATTTAGCATGTAACTTATACATATTAAAAAATTACATGTGAAGAGACTCTCTTAAATGTATCATCTTAAAAAAAGTCTCTTCACATATACTATTTTAATGTCAATAAACTATTTAAATGTGTGTCATGCTTAGAAAATGTGTGATAACATCACAACTTAGATATATATAATGACGAAAATAAGCCAAAGATTACGCTATGAACACTTATATACAGCCCATGTAATGACGAAAATTAGTCTTAAATAATACACAAACGAACATTTAGATTAAGCCCGTGTGCATCGCACGGGTATGAATGACTCGGTCTAAATATAAAAGTCACCAAACAACTAATAAAACTCATTCATAAACTCATGGGATGCTTACAAAAGTTGTGATACCATCACAACTTACAAACCTAATGACGAAAATAAATACCACACATTACACTATAACCAATTAGATAGAGCCCGTGTGCAACGCACGGGTCTGAATGACTAGTATCTTTTACATTTTATACACTTATTAGAACTAGTCAAAATTTAATAACATAACAATTAAAGCAAGAATATATTAAATAGACATACTTTGATACATGGTGGTGTGTCGGTGGCTGTGACGTGGTGGTGTTGGTTTATGAGATGGGAGAGAGATTATGTTGTGTATAGGAGAGTTGAGAAGGAGATGAATGTAAATGTGGTGGGAGATTGATGTTTGTAAGGTTTGTATGTTGGTTAGGTATTTGATTTGGAGTTTGAATCTTAAAATTTAGGTTCGGGATGAGTACAAGTCGCATAACCAAGTACATAACCGTTCAACATATCAAATCAAATAACATTTTGTACAAGTCGCATAACAAAGTACATATACTATTTGAAACATCTAATCTCATTAAAAAGTACAATTTGCATAAAAAATAAAGTTTATTTTATTTTTCAAAAGTTTGACTTTTTTAAAAAAATGTGTACAAGTTGCATAATAGTGCACTTACACATAAGTACAGGTTGCATAAAAAAGGACACTTACACAAGTGTACTTGAGTCTTAAACACATTTACTTGATTTTGGGGCAAAAATGGCCATATGAGCATAATGACATAAAACGCATAAGTCGAATTGGGGCAAAACCCTCTACTCGAAGTCGCATGGGGCTAGGCTTAAAGCATGATGAATTTCATAGGGCAAATGCTCAATTTCCCCTATATTTATCATGATTCATGGGTACCAAAACTATTTGCATCAATGAATTTTCAACTATAGATTAATAACTTGTGTAATTACAAATATAATCCATTATTTGAAGTATCAAAAATTAAAGTATTACTATGTATTTATTCTTTTAAGGAAATTTTTCTTCAAGTGCACGTACCTAAAGATCCTTTATAAAATATCGTATGTGTTCACAACTTTCTTGATTGATACTTGATAGTCATACGATTGTTTTCATTTGTGGTTGGAATTATACAACACCATCAATTTTCGGGGTCCATGGTAGATTAAAATTTCAGATAGGTTTAACTTATAGGAATATATTAACTACAATTTTGTTTAGCTAACTCTTTATAATTTTGTGCTACAATTTGTGGGTTTATGAATATATTCTAGCTTGTGTAATTTTAGTGAAGGATTGTAGCCAATTTTCTATTTTAATTGTAGCCAAGATATCCCCTTTAACTTATATTATTTGTTCAATCTTATTTTCGAATAATGTTTCGTTACCTTTTATAGATAAAACGACATATACTATGTTGACTCAGGTTTGAAACAAATGTATGCTAATATGGTAATATGGTTAATGTTTTGATTATTGTGGTTGGGGATGCACATTGCACACATTATCAATTTTTGGAATAGTATCCTTAATAGTAAAATGGTGGTCTAGGCGTTGGTAGTATTTATGCTCTAGGTAAATGAAAATGGCAGTTTTTAGTGAAAAAGATGCTTTTATGGCGTCGACGGTGGCTTCAACTCCCCTTGTCGCTAGATATCGTCATGGATCCAAGTGCAAGATTCTCAAAGCCGTTTCCAATATTTAGAGTATAGATTCTTCGTTCGAGGGCTCTTTCAGTCTTAAAATTTTCAACTTCTCTAATGCTATGTTTTAGAAAAATCGTTGGGTCAATGGAGGTTCTCGGTTCAAATACCTTTATCCTTGGTTATTTGCTCTTGACTATTGTCAAAATTGCGCTATCAGGCATAGATGGGGCCTGATTAATGGCTCTTGGAGCAGTCTGTGGTCGTGGATGTGTCCCTCTCATGGTTGTGCTATTGATGACGTTTCTTCCCTATATGCTATCATCAGTAGCATACGTTTTTCTGGTGATAGGTTTGGTCTAGAGAGGCTACGGGTTATTGGGTTATTTTAAAGTCAATACTTTATCATACATCTTCAGGAGTTGATGTTGGCTGATCACAGCCTTGGTTCCCACGATATCTGGAATTCTTGGATCCTGTGCAAAGTTAATATTTGTGTTTGGCATGCTTCATTAATGGGCTTCCTACTAGATCCAATTTGTTTTTGAGGTCAGTTAACATTAATTGGTTTAGATGCTTGCCCTTTCTATGAGGCCGTTAGTTAGTCTGTTGATCACAGTTTGCTGTTATGTCCCCGTATAAAACCCATTTGGAGAAAACTTGGAGTTGGTGGAATCTTGATATGTCGGTCTCCTTCCCCTCCTTTGATCTCGAAGATATCAGCCTAAGTAAGGTGGTTAATCTAGGTTGCGCATAGTTAAAGAAAATTATTCATGAGGTCTTTCGTTTATGCATTTGGTCGATTTGGAAATTGAGAAATCGTGTGATTCATGCTTCTTTAGGTGATCGTAGCAAGGTTTTGAGTGAAGACATTTTCCGTTCCATTCAACGTATGCCTAAAGCTTGGATTTCTGCTTGTTGCAAGGTGCCAACTGTAACACCCCCCCCCCCCCCCCCCATTTTTCACTGATCGCAGTGGATTAAGTGTTTGGGGTATTACCTCATGGATCATAGATACAGTAATAGAAAATGACTCGAAAAGAGACATTTTATAAAAATGAGTTATCATTCATTAAAATTATCAGAGTTTATAAGATGAAGTCCCGTAAGTGTGAGATACTATGTTTGAATGATAACCAAATATAAATTCTTTCAAGTCTCGTGCCACTCCATGCCATAATTTCCACAGAGCTCCGTTACCTAGGATACATGCTTAAAAAGTCAACACTAGGTGTTGAGTGAGAGTCATAGGTTTAGGTGTTAATGAATACAAGTTCCTTAGGGTTCAGTTGTTACACCCTTCAAGGAAAATGTAGTTTGTGTGATAATTGCAATGCATGTATAATTATCATGAGTTGGTCAGTTGGTCTGTTGCACTAAACTCATGAACCACACGTTAACAGTCCAGATCATGGGGTCTGCAGACCAATCCATGATGGGACGGGAAGGATAACTTGCCAAAGTTAATCCTTCAGAGGGTTCAAATATAATACTTATTGGTACCCTCCAGTGAGAGGTAGTACAAACGGGAGTTGTCAAACTCCAATAGATCTATCAATTATATTCGCGTTCACTTGTGTAAAATATCACAAGCGATTAGATTCATGAATTTTGTTGTGTAGGGAAGGCATATAGTTTACTCGTGCAACAACCAAAGAAAAAGACTTGTATTCGATTTAAAGCATGTATCCCCCTCACAGGGTTGTAAAGCATTTAAAAGTGAGGCTATGAAAACTCACCTGGGCTTAGGGAAATCTAATTGATGCGATAAGTGACTCGGAGACTAGACTGCCTACTCACGTATCCTGGTGGTATTGTTGGTGTGGATGTATGTCAAGCTTTAGTTATCTTGTTTAAGTTTCTTAAGTAATCATTCTTAGGGTTGTTTAGTGTTTTAGATATAACATAACACCGTTCGGGTCATCACAATCCAGAAGTATAAGACTCCTCACATGAAGCTCCCTACTATTGTATTATGTTATCAACATAATACCGTTCGGGCCATCATAATTCAGAAGTTAATACTCCTCACGTGAAGCTCCCTACTATTGAGCTATGTTGTTATTAGGTTTAGTTCTAATATAACACCGTTCGGGCCATCATAATTCAGAAGTAAATGCAATAATCGTTTGAGGAGCCAGTGCACTTTAATTCGTAAACCCAGCAAACTTGTCAAAACGAAATATCCACATGGTACTCCTCATGTGAAGCTCCCTAGTATTTTGTTATGCTTCTAACTTAAATTAGGTTTTTATATTTATAAAAATATTTTCACTTTATACCCTTATAGTTTATATAGTTACAAAATCTACCCTAGACTTATATACTTATGTTATTAACTATCTAAACTTAGCAAATTTAGTCCCTATACTTATATATTTTAGGAAAATGGCAGAAATGACCCTTGGACTTATAAGTTTTCAAAATTTACCATTTATACCCTTTACTTTATAACTTTTGCAAAAACTAGTCCTTATTAGTTTATAATTATTTATCTTTTTATCCTAAGGTTATATAACTTTGCAAAAAGGGTCCTTATACTTATAACTTCTAAGAAATGTCAAAAGTAGTCCCTAGACTTAATATTTTCAGAAAGTTATCATATATACCCCTATGCATGGAAAACTTTGCAAAACTAGTCCTAATTCCATGCAAATCATATTTTTATAAAACAAAAAGGTTCCTAGCTTATGTTTAACTAATATTAGCTTAATTAAGTTACTTAAACTAGCTTATAGCTTATAATAAGGTATTATAGTATATAATTAGCATTTAGTGCATACTTAGGGTTTTAAAATGTAAAGACTTAAAAGAAAATGATCAAGGCTCAAGCAAGAGTTCCTAATTCATCTAAGGCATCTAATATCTATCCTAGGATTTTAATAAATCTAATAGAAGCAAAAATAAAGCTTACTTGGTCTAGGGAAAAGTTAACGATGGTTTAGGGTTTCCTAGGGCAAAAACTAGTTCGACAAGGGTTTGTGGCTTGCTTTGCTCGACTCCTAGACCTACTAAAGCTTACAGCTGGTGGTTTGCTCAAAATCACATGGTTATCAGTGTACTATAGTTCTTACTTGAACTGAAACATTTGGCTACTCCAGAAGTAATGGCTTTTGGTAAAGAGATTCAAATCCATTAAGTTTTCTCAAAAAGATTGCTAGGGACTAGCAATAGTTTAGTGTGGGGGATTGATGAGTGTCTAAATACTCATCATTTTTGTTCCTTCTGCACTACAAAAACAATCAAAAACACTTTAAAATGCTTCAAAATACTAAAAATATCATTGGACTGTGTTTTTATAAGTTTGAGGGACAAAAGGATTGAAAACAAATGAAAAACGAACAAAGTTTACATAATTGACATTTTCAGTCCCTGAACTTTCAAAGATTGTCAAAATTAGTCCCTGGTCAAATTAATTCAAAGAAAAGTCAACTTAAGTCCTTGGGAATTTAAAAAGGTTCAATATTGGTCCTTGGATAAAAGTTTCACAAATTGGCAAAACAGGCCCCTCAACTTTGAAAATTGACATATTTGGTCCCCGGTGTTTTAAAATGGAAAAATGACACTTTTGGTCCTTGGGATTTCAAATTTTGGAAAATTGCATCTATGGTCCTTTGATTAATAAATGTTGGCAAGTCTGGTCCTTATAACAATTTTTGGAGAGTTACAATTCAGGTCCCTTATCTTTGGTGGAATTACAATATTGGTCCTTGTGATTTCCTAAAGTTACCAAACCAAATAAACCCTTTGTAATATTTAAATCCAAATCCAAACACACAACCAAACCAGCCCTGATCCACTACCCTTACCCCATGGCCCAACCAGCCATCACCAGGCCCAACTCTAAATAAATACTCTCCCCCCATTTTAAATAATCACCCCCGGTCAAACTTTTGTTTGACCACCTCCTTCCACCTCCCAACTTGCCTGTTAACTCCTTCCACACTCCATCTCCCCCCTCCTCCACCTCAGCAAACCCACACCTTGTCCCCTCCACCTCACTAATACCTCCAAACCCAATTAATACCCACAAAACCCTCCAAGAAACCCCTAACTGCCTTTGACCTTTTTTCCGCCAAAACCATTCAATGGCCATGATCACTCGAAACTCATCCAATGGTTCTAAAGAGAAGTGGGAAAAGATGTGGGACCCACACTGGTCAATATAAATCAAGAAAAAGAAGCAAAGGAGCAGTTAGTAGTTAATTTTAGTTGTAGAGTAGTATATCATATCGTTTTTATTGTAATTTCCTTTTTAAGCTTGTAAACTTAGTTCTAAGAAGGTAATCTCAGTTCAATGTTGTTATTTTCAAATTTCTAAACAGTTAATTTCAAGTTTTCTTTTGTGAATTCAAATTTTGCATTTTTGAGTAAAATTGACAATTTTACTTAATCATGTTAAATGTTGTTTCAGTATTCCATTAAGCATACATAAGTTACTGTTAAGCTTTTATAAAGCTTTTTAAGCATTATAACTAGTTTTAGTCAAAATTGGAAAAATAATCAAAAATTACTTAAAAATAGACAATAAATAAAAAATCAGTCAAGAAGAAGATTGAAGCATGGCTTATGGTTGATTATTGACTGATATGGTTTAGATGCTTCATGGGAAGCTTTAGGCAGTGCTATTGATCTTTGGTTCATCAGTTTTCAGTTGGAATCCTCTTGTAAGCATATTACTCAATTTGGCATTTTAACTGTTATAGTACTTAATCACTGCTTATCTTAGTTCCTTTATGCTTACTTGGTGTAGTTCAGTTTAATTAAAGCTTAATATCACTTGTTTGTTCATGAAAATTCATAGTTGCTAATATTTTTCATTTCACTAAATTTTTAGCATAATCTAGTTTACTAGTGTTTTGTTGTTAGTGTTGATGTTTATGTGTTCCTTTAAGCTTATTCTATTATGTTGTAGCCTTAGGATTCAGTATCATGGTTTCAATTCAGCATATGTCTTTAAAAATCTTCATAAACAGTTTCAAAAAGGGTGTTTGGCACAGGGGAGTACCCTGTATTCTTGTGGTTGTTTTGTGATTAACTTGGCATAAGTAGATTGCATTGAGTTCCATTAGGTTAGTCAAGTCATAAAACCTAATACCTATTCACCCCAAAGTCAAAATCAATGCAAATACACTCATACCTGTTAACTGTTTAGGATTAGGAGTGGTGCAATCACCATTTTGGTTTAAAACCTAGTCATTTAGCTTATTTTGGGTTCATTTCATATTATTACAACTTATTTAGTCCATAGTAGCCATTAGAATCTCACAATAGTCAACATAGCTCATAAAATCAAAAAGTCAAATTTGCAAATTAGAAAAAATCTCAAAAGTCCCAAGAATTGTTTTGATTTTTCTGTTAGGATCTAGAGCTTGTTCTTTTCAGGGAATGTAATCTATCACCTCAACTTTGAAGTCCCATCTTCCATATATTTTTGTGATTTTTTGTGTGGACCCCACAAGCCATCAAAATCACCTGCAGGGATGATCCCTCCCCTGTGCAGCTGCTGAATCAGTCCACTGTCACCACTTTGGTGGGCCCCACAGGTCACCTCAGTGGGCCCCACACTTCCCCCCTGGTTCCTTGGACTTACAAGCTTGCCACCTTTCCAGTGGTACCAAGCTTTTGAGCTTAAGTTCCCTGGGACCCACCTAGAATCACCCATGAACTCTGTCTCATTTCTGTGTTGAAACCAAGTTACTAAGTGCTTATTTGAGTGCTTATTGGCTTATCTGTGGTACCCATTTGTTGTTTTTAGCTCATACCAGTCCATTTTACTTATTTGAACCATTTTCCACCTCTGTGGACCCCACAGAGGCTCATTTCTAGCAAAAGTCAATAAAAGTCAAACTGTTAAGCATTTTAGTGTCCAAATTGCTTATTTTTAAGCTAGAAAAAGTTGTCTTCACAAAAGTTTCCTATTTTTAGTATTTAAATAGATTTCTAAAAGAAAAACCAGAAAAATCCAATTTAAAATTAAGTGATAGTTTCTATTTAATATAATTTATCTTTTTAATTTTCCTTTTTAGTAATTTATTAAGTACTTGGCATTTTTATATTTTTCTTAATTTTCTTTTATATTAAAGTATTTTTAGAAATTTTTCCAGAATTTTATATTGTTATTTAGTAATTATTAGAATTAAATATAGTTTAATTAATAATTAATTAATATTTAAGTATTAAATAGTATAATTAGTTTTTATAAAGTAATACCCAGTTTTTATATTTTTCCTAGCTTTTATATGTTATAAAAGAATTTTAGAAATTTTCTCATAATTTTCACTATTCATTTTCTAATTTTTAGAATTTAATTAGTTTAATTGGTAATTAATTAATAATTAAGATAATAATTAGTAAAATAGTTGAAAAATACATAAAACCAACTTTTTATATTTTTCTAGGATTCCTGTGATGGTTAAGTAATTTTATAAAATTTTCTTAATTATCTAAGTTAGTTTAGTATTTTTTAAATTAAATTAGTTTAAATATATAATAAATAGTATTTAATTAATATTAAATAAGTAATTA
Organism: Artemisia argyi; assembly: GCA_030686995.1. Taxonomy (NCBI): domain Eukaryota; kingdom Viridiplantae; phylum Streptophyta; class Magnoliopsida; order Asterales; family Asteraceae; genus Artemisia; species Artemisia argyi. The sequence goes on from CM060681.1 coordinate 144,686,899, forward strand.
GTGTAAAAATTTATTTTCTTTTTCTAAAAATTTTCTTTCATCCTTAGGTTTGTAAAAAAGTCATTTTCACCCCCTGAGGGTTTTCAGATTTCAGTTTTCACTTTTTATTTTGTACGTTTACGTTATTTTAAATGTAAACGTACGCGTTTTTAGATTTTAAACGTTTTTAAGTATCTAACTTTCACGTAACCATCCATATAGATTATTAAAGCTACTTCTTCTTATATTCCTTAGTTTAATCAATCGCAAACCCTTTCCTGTCTAAATTCACCCGATCACAAACCCGTTTGATTACCATCACACCTCGTCGGGACATAACGACCCGGGGAAACCCCTATACTTCCACGGAGATTGACTCTAGGCTGTTTGACCTTGTTGACCATTGACTTGGTCAATTTATGTTGACCGTTTGGAGCCAATCAATGATCATCACCTTTTTCACTAAAATTCAAGTTCAGTTACGCAACACGGTCCGAATGGTCAGAACTGACAATGGTACAGAATTTAAGAATCAGACACTTCGGTCATATTTTGAGAAAGTGGGAATTTAACATCAAACATCTATTGCAAGAAGCCCAGAACAGAATGGAGTAGTTGAAAGACGCAACAGGACGTTAGTGGAAGCTGCAAGAACCATGTTAATCAATGCTCAATTACCAGATTACTTATGGGCAGAAGTTGTTTCAACTGCATGTTACACCCAAAACCGTTGCATGATCACGAAACGCCATCACAAAACACCTTATCAGATTGTTCACAAAAGAAAACCAAACATCGATTACTTTCATGTATTTGGAGCACTTTGTTATTCGAAAAATGATCGTGATGATTTAGGTAAACTTAAAGCAAAGGCTGACATAGGAGTGTTCGTTGGATATTGTGAAAATTCCAAAGGCTTTCGGATATGGAATCGTCGTACAAGAGAAATTCAAGAAACTATTCATGCTAATTTCAATGAACTCACACAGATGGCTTCTGAGCGAAACAGCTTAGGACCCGAATCCAACCGTCTTAACTTTCTGGATTCTTTGGCTGAATCATTGTCTCTCAACCGCAAAGAATTGGAAACCCTGTTTGCTCCACTGTTCGATGATACATTTAAAAACCGTCCTTCTGAGGTCTCACCTATTTCCGCTGCACAACCTGAAATTATTCAAGGACCTAACTCACCTCAACAACCAACAACAACTGTTGAGAAAGACGGCCCTCCAATTGCATCTCCGATAACAGCATAACAAACCGCATCCAACTCACGACAGTCGGCTGAAGATCCTACACCACAATCAGTTCCACAACCCGCAGATTATGATCCAAATGCGTTCTTTAACCTGTTTGCACCGGCTCCAACAGTTCCTAAAATAGCTGAGTCATCCACACGAAATTTGGATCCTGCTAACATGCGAGATATCTATCAACTTCACCCTTCGACACACAAATGGACTAGAGATAATCCCTTAGTTCAAATTATTGGCCATCCAGATGCACCAATCATGACAAGACAACGACTTCACACAAATGGTGAAACTTGCATCTATGCACTCACAGTTTGTCAAGATGAACCTAAGAACATCAAACAAGCAATGACTTACGAAAACTGGATTGAATCTATGCAAGAGGAACTTCTGCAATTCAATAGATTAGAAGTCAGGGAATTAGTTGAAAAACCTGACGGAGTCTTTGTCATTAGGTTAAAATGGATTTGGAAAAATAAATTGGATGCAGAAGGCACTGTCATACGTAACAAATCACGCTTGGTAGCTAAAGGATACTTCCAAGAAGAAGGAATTGATTTTGAAGAATCTTTTGCACCAGTGGCTAGACTTGAAGCCGTTCGGATTCTTCTGGCATATGCTGCTCATCGGAACATGGTTGTTTATCAAATGGATGTGAAAACGGCATTTCTGAATGGTCAACTCCGTCAAGAAGTTTATGTCAGCCAACCAGAAGGCTTCGTTGATCATGAACGTCCCAATCACGTTTACCGACTCAAAAAGGCTCTCTACAGACTCAAGCAAGCCCCAAGGGCGTGGTATGACAAACTATCTGCTTTCTTGCTGGCCAATAAATTTTTTAAAGGTTCGGTGGATCCAACGTTATTTACAAAAACATACGGGATGGACTTACTAATTGTTCAAATATATGTCGATGACATTATTTTTGCTTCAACAAAAAGAAGATACTCAAATGATTTTGCAAATTTAATGAAAGATAATTTTGAAATGTCCATGATAGGTGAACTTTTGTTCTTTTTAGGACTACAAGTTCATCAATCACCCCGTGAAATTTTTCTAAATCAGTCTAAATATGCTTTGGAAATTTTAAAGAAACATGGAATGATGAGCTATGATACTTATAATACACCAATGGGTTTTAGCACAAAACTAGATGCTGACATACATGGGACTCCTGTTGACCCTACCAAATACCGCAGTATTATTGAGTCACTCATGTATCTCACAGCTAGTAGACCTGATATTGTCTTTGCTGTCTACATGTGTTCTCGTTATCAGTCCAAACCAACTGAAAGGCACCTCAATAAGGCTAAAAGAATCCTTCGATACATAAAGGGAACCAATAACTTGGGAATCTGGTATCCAAAGGATTCTGGTTTTGAACTAATTGCTTTTTCAGACGCTGACCATGTAGGATGCTTAGACACGCGAAAAAGTACATCAGGTGGATTACGGTTTCTGGGAGATAAGCTTGTGTCTTGGCAATCTAAGAAGCAGGACAGCACATCACTGTCATCAACCGAATCTGAGTACGTAGCTATGTCTGCTTGTTGTGCTCAAGTCATTTGGATGAGATCACAGCTTAAGGACTATGGCTACCTATTCAATAAGATTCCGATCCACTGTGACTCCAAAAGTGCCATTGCTATTTCCTGCAACACCGTTCATCACTGCAAGTCCAAACACATTGATCTCCGCTATCATTTCATCAAGGAGCATGTCGAAAAGGGTACAGTTGAATTATACTTTGTCGGAACTGAATACCAAATGGCGGACTTACTCACTAAAGCATTACCTCCAACAAGGTTTGCTAATCTAGTTCACCAAATTGGTATGCGATGTTTGACTTTAAAAGATCTGAAAAAGTTTTTAAAACACAAATGATTGTCAAACATCAAAACTATCTTTGTATATAATTTTACAAAAACAAAAATACAAAACTATAAAACCAACAAAAACGCAAAAAGATTTTCCAATTTTTTTCATTTCTTTTTCAAAAAAAAAAAAAAAAAAAAAAAAAAAAAAAAAAAAAAAAAAAAAACTTTTCCATTCTTCAAGATATGTTGTTCAAAAACAATTTTCATAATTTTATAACATCCATATCTTGAGGGGGTGACAAAATTTTTCTACTTCGTCATTTGAAAGTTTTTCTCATCACGAATATACTTTTCTCGATGCCTCTTGAACCATTTGTTATATCAAGTTTTTCAAATTAACGTCTCGAGGTTGGTTCAAGAGGAAATAACCCAAAATACTCACAGTATTTTTTGCTTGGACTCAAATTTTAAGTTTTGATAACTTAAGGGGCTTAATATGTTGATTTGCCAAATTCTTTGAATTGAATACAAGTGCAAGGACCAGAAGTGTCAACACTCCAAAGTCACTAATATTTATACAAGTTCATATATCTGTTTCTCTTTTTTCACGCAAACAAACCACCCCACGCTGCCATTTTTTTCCCAAATTCAAGATTTTAAAGATTAACAAGTTTCTGTGATTGTAAGTGTTAGTATTAATCATTTTCTTCCTACAATCTCTCGCCCTAATTCTCTTTATGTTTTCTGTGATTATATTGTCTCAAATCGACAATTAGGGTTTATGCTTATTAAAATTGGGTGTTTCTTAGATATGATGTTTAGTGTAATTAATCTAGATGGGTAGCTTCGGTATGACCCAATATGTAAGAATACATCCTTGTTTTGATTCCTATTACATCTGTCTTGTGCAATTTAGGCGTTTAGGGTTTAAAGGGCTCAAATACTTGTATGACTCTTTCTGGGTTTATGTTTGTTTGTAATGAGAGTTGTTTGTGGCTTATTTGTGCTCACTTGATATGTACCTTAAGTCTCGATATATCAAAATATTATCTGCTTGTGGTTCTGTCAATCTCATCAACTGTTTGATCTTTTGTGAATAAGTTTTTAGGCTTATTTTTAGTTTAAGATTGGATTGTGTCTCTAAATGCCTATTGTCACAAAACTATAGCAGACCCTTGGCCCAATTCTTTCATTTAATTTTTGGTCTATCGAGTTTAGCTATGAACTTATCGAGTTAACCGATGAATTTTTCGAGTTAAGTATTGAATTGTCGAGTTTGATATTTGTGAGTTAGTTTTATCATGTTAGTAATGCTTGTCGAGTTTGTGACATGAACTTATCGAGTTAGGACATGAATGTTATCGAGTTATGTATACTTATCATGTTTGCAAGTTTCTGTCGAGTTATGTATGATTATCAAGTTTTCTGCTTATCGAGTTATATGCAAATTATCTTCTTATCTGTTTTATCGAGTTTGAAAACTGAGTTTATCGAGTTTGGATGTTTTATCGAGTTAAACATCTTCTAGTCTTATCGAGTTATGATAATATTATCGAGTTTGAAACTTTTGCAAATTTATCGAGTTATTATTTTTTTTAACTGATCTTGTACAAAGGGTTTTCACTCCGAGTTAGGAGTTTCAAATGGAACCATCGAGTATGGGTTCTAGTTTTACGACCTTCGTGAAGAGAGATGCTGCCCAAATTTTTTAAAATTCTATCGAGTTAGGGGGCTGTATGAGTATTATCGAGTTAACTATAATGGTGGTTGTGTTGTCGAGTTAAGTACATTGTTGTGTTTCTGTCGAGTTATGTGATTTTATCAAGTTATGTAGTATCAATTCTGTTGAGTTATGAGTTTGTATCGTGGTCTTAGGTGATTGTTCTTACCACAATGGATGACATCTTGGTCTTTTGTAATGAAAACTAACATGTATATCACCACATTGCTTTTGTTGGTTGTATGACACATTTCAGGTCCAAAAATGTCAATTGCATCCACACCTAGACACGAGTTGATTCAAGGAGAAGAAAGAACAATCGGAAAGTCAAACCTGAAAGTAAATCTTGAGACAATCACGTGCCATCCAACATGTGAAATCATCATAGAGATACTCAAAGGATACTTTATTCATAATCTTCTCACTATCACATGCACAGTACCAGAAGTCTACTTAACACAATTCTGAGAATCTCTTGAAGTTAGCAGAAATAACAAGACCTTGGGTATTCGTCTTGATCACAAGATATTGTGTTTGATGTGAAAACTCTTCGCATTGTTCTTGGTTTGCCTGCAGAAGGAACAAGAAACCTCAAGAAATTCACTCCTTTGCCTTCATTGTCAGAAATTGTTAGACTTCTTCGAGAACTTGAGTATGATGAATCACAGGTCACACTCAACAAAATATCTACTGTCGATAAAAAGTTCATTCCACAACCATGGCTTACACTTTACTCAATCCTCACCAATAGTTTAAATGGCAAAGAAACTGGGCATGAACACCCTTCTCTAGAACTCATGCAGATCTTCTGGGGGGTTGTCAAACTCGCTATTATTGACTATGCTCAACTGATTTGGGAGGATATGGTTTTTCAAGCAAGACAGTTTAAGAAAGCCTCAAACTCAAGAATTCCATTCTACAGATTCACTAAGTGTCTCATTGCTCATTTCATGCATATATACCCAGATATTGATCGCAGATTGGAAGATAAGAAACACACAACTGCCATGGATCATATGTATACACGAACCAGAATTCAGAAGACAAATACTCAGAAACAAGGAATGAGAATTCCTGCAAGATTGTTACCTGAAGCTATCCTTTGTACTGAAGCATATAAAGTATATGATGATGCTCAAAGAAACGACTCAGTTGGTTTGACTCAGACAAAGAAAGGGGAAACTTCTAAAGCTACAGCTAAAATCAAAACAATTCCCAAGTCAAGAACAAAGAAAGTCACTCTACAACCTAAGAAGAAAGTGACAACTCTTCGTGATGAACCAACCGATGATGAAGGAGATGTTCAGAAAGAGACTGAGCCTGAAAAGCTTAAACTGATTAAGAAGAAAAAGGCAGAAAAAGGAAAGGCAAAAGAAACTCAGGAAGAATCCGTCACCTCACCAATGTCCGAATCTGAAGAAGATGAACAACTGCAAATAACCATAAGAGAAAGCAAACAAACGGAAGAGGAAAGAATTGCAAGACTAACAAAGAAAGGTGAAGGTTCTAGCACTCAGGAAACAGAAATGACGACTCCAGCTTCAGAAGAAGATGATCAATCATCGAAAGAAACACGTTCACGAACATTATCATCCTCTGATCAAGATGGTGATGATTCCGAAAATAAAGCTGAGTCATCTAGTTCAGAACAAAAAGGTTCTCTCGATAAGCCAGCTGAAAGTGAAGAAGAAGAAGAAGCTCCGAAAAGCAAAGATGATAAAGCATCCGAAAGTGAAGAAAGTAGTGATGAGGAAAAGCAGTATGAAAGTGATGAAGCTAAGAAAACAGATGATGATGATGATGATGATGAATCTGATGGTGATGGTAATGATGAGCAAATTGATACTAGTAAAGACACCACTATCGACATTGTTGGTGTTGATGATGAACCGTCGACAGTTAAAACACAACAACAACCCTCATCACCTAAACAAGGTCATCCTCAGCAAACCCTTGATCTACCAACAACAGTTCACCCAAGCTTGCTGAAATCATTACATGAACAACTCAAGATGCTCCAGAAACAAGTTGACGACCTAAAGAATGATGTTGAAGCATTCAAAGTGTACAATATTGATGCAGCAGTTAAGCACCAGGTGAAAGAGAGACTACCAGGAGAGGTTCGTAAGTACATTCGTGAGAAACTCCCTTCTACCTACGTCAGAGATAACCTTGAAGGGATTGTATCCCAGAGGTTTCAAACTACACCTATCACCATTCAAACTTTACCTCCAAACCCTTCTGTGAGTGATCTCAAAGGTAAAATTGTTGGAAGCAATCGTGAATGATCCTGATGAGAATGATCTACGCAAGGCACTGATTAAGTCAATCAAAAAGGCTGAAAAGAAAGACGAAGCTTGCAAAAAGACGAAGGCTACCAAGCGTCGTCATGATGATTCATATCCGGATGATCAGCCACAATAAGGAAAAAGGAAGAGAGTATTCGGTTCCACCTCCAGACCTCCAACTAAAACCACAACTGTCAACGTTCCAGATGATCCAAACCCTACACATTCAACCGAGGAAGCAGGAGTAGATATGGATGACATCCCACCACAAATCACCGAAAACATTGATGAACCACCTAAGGAAGCTCAATTAATTCCAGCTCCTGAATGGATTAATCCCGATGCACCTTCGTTTAATTGGTTTGATGACATGGTCGATGCTCACCCTGATATCCCTGAAGCTGAAGAAATGACTGAAGGGTCGCTTGTGAACTTCACTAAACGAATCAAGAAAGTGATGCAAACACAAAAACTTCAGCTTTCTGACTTGTTTAAGATTCGTGCAACAGGGTTCACAGAATTCAAAACATGCACTACAACCGAACTCGAGTTTGAATATAACGTTGATAAAGTTGCAAGAGCTCTATCGGAGAATATTACTTGGGAAAAGAGGCCATCATGGGACAGAATCTACCCCGGCACGGATCCTGATGACTTTAAGTTTCAAGATTTTTCTCAACCATTACCCCTCATTGGTCCTCCTAATGAACCAAAAATTCCTAAGCAATACTTCTTCAACAACGATCTCCAATATCTTATCCATGGGAACACAGATCCAAAACACCGTTATGCAACATCTGTCACCAAATTCAAAGTCGCTTCATATCCTCTGGACAATCTTGAAGATCAAATGAGAGGATTGTACTCCACGTCTGTCAGCAAGTATAATGTTGAAGCAGCCTTATGCACACTTCACTGGCCAGAGATGCGCAAATGGTTATATAAGTACAAGCTGACATTCCGATCTAAGCATAAAGTCTTCTCACAACAATGAATTCTTTCCATCACAGATGTTCCAATAACTGAGAAAAGATTCGGGTAAAATTTTCTTGACGAAATTGTGGTCCGTCGAATCGATGACAAGTTGTATAAATTTAGTGAAGCAGACTATCATCGGTTGAACCTCAATGATATAGAAGATATGTACTTACTTAAGTTTCAAGGCAAACTTCAGCATCTGCCCGGCAGCCTTCAGTATGACATCATCAACTTTATTTTGCTCTTCATGCACCAAACCATCATCAAAGCAAGAGTAGAGGATGCACAATTAGGAGTTGAAAGCTATCAAACGTCACTCAACTTTACTAGTCCACAAAAACAAATTCCTGGCATCCCGTATTTAAGACCTTTCATCTTTAATAACAAACCTTTTGGAGTTGTTTACCCTTATAGGGATGCATATAGATTCATGAGATACGAGGAGGTTCACAAGTTTGGGGATCAGACTCTCAAATTTGTCAGAATTAAGCTGAATGAGAAGCTCAAGGAACATGACAGTGGGATAAACGTGGGATGGAAAAGTAAAGATGTGAGGGAAGCACTTAAGTTCATGGATAGGATTGATCAAAAATTAAAGTTCAGGGAGCACATACGCAGATTGGAGAGCTTGATTGGAGGAAGGGCACCGATTCCGAATATTCTCACTTACCGCCGTCCGGATACTCCTCCTGTCTGATCATTTTGGTATAACATTATCCTTATTTCATCATAATTTTCTTCATCTATAACTTTGGTTTGTGCACATATAACAGTGTACAACCCGCACTTGTAATGAAAGGACCCTGAGGTACGCTTCAGTGCCTCAATCCTAAAATAAGGAGCGAAGGCTTCTTACTTTTGAGTAGAATTAATCAAACATTTTCCGATTTTCATAATTCTACTGAAAAGACAAGTATTTCACCTCAATCAGTGTTCACTTGTTGAGGGGGAGCACTTGAAAACTCATCGTTTTTGAAAAACAAAAGTTCTTGTTGATATCTCCCCATAAGACTCAATAAGCATATTTTAATCAAAAGTTTAACAAAAACAACATCTCATATGCTATTTTTGAGGGGGATAAAAGTGAGAGTGATTAAAATATGAAAGTTCAAAGTTGCTTAAAGTCAAATCTCATGCGAGCTAGACTCAGGATTGACCCAAGAATTGACGAAACACAAAAGTTAATAATCGAAAAGACTTATCCTCGACGGGTAATAACATCAAGTTAGTTACTAGAGCTAGTTGTCACCTAAAAGCTGACAATGGAACTCTTTAACTAGCCACATAAGCGTGTCTCGAAAATGATCTGTCTTAGTAGAAATGCATTGTCTCGAGAAACTTTCTATGGACTTGACCAGGCCGGGTAATAACTTCAAGCTAGTCTAACTGGTGATGTAAGCTTGTCTCGAATCGGTCTTGTTCACTGAAAGTGGATCAATTCAAAAAGTGCTTGCTCCTCCCGCATGTGCAAATTTATTAAATACTTATGAGCACATGTGAAGGGGGAGCCCTTCAAAAACACAAAACTCTCAAAGTGTTAAACAAAATGTTTGATAATCACAAACACTTTGAGAGATTTTCAATCAAAGGTTTCATGGCAATTATAGGATAGTCATGGAGTTATAAGGTGACTAAGGTTAGGGAAAACCGTCCTATGATCCGCCAGAGCCGGAGGGATCTACCCAAGGACATCTCCAATAGTTAGAATTAGAAGTCCTTAGGAATGATACGAAAAAAGGAGAAAATGATGAAAAGGGAAAGAAGGAGTTGAAGAATTAAAAAGAAAAGTAAAGAAAAGGGTGAAAAGAAATAACCCTCCATATGTTCAACCTTAGGGCAGACACCGGGTAAAACTCGTATGCTACTGGTTGTTGCTAAGGCAACACCGGTATTGAAGATAAAGACGTCATGGACCCAGTTACGCACTGCACTTAATCTTCTAAGCCACTCAAGTTCTCTTAAAAGAGTTTGTTTCATTCTCACGGGGAACCGGTGTAATCTATCGACTTATCTCTTAGAGATAGTTGATATTGAAGCAAGAGACCCCTCCTTAGTCTCCGCATAGGAAACCTAAGTGTGCACTTTTCGAGTCTAGAGCCATGAGATACATCAAAGATCTCTTAGGAACACTTAGTATTTCTACAACTGGTGTTCTACATCAATGGACACCAGCTGTAAATTATCGAGACCTTCGCAGATCTTAGTAATCTACCGAGAACGTTTATGAGAGAATTACAAATGTATTTCTCAATGATTGAACAAACAGCCCTGACAGTAGGTCACTTCGGTAACCCTTCACGGGTTACGCTTAGTGTTCGCAGTGGTTCCATAGCGGTCTACAGTCGTGGAGTGATCCCCAACGACTCACCCAGTCATTGAGCTACTTAGTAGGTCTCGTAAGCTCCCTCGGAAGTATCTGATATGGGAACGGCCTGGATAAGGATTAAAAGGAGTCTTCACAATATGTTGTTGACGATCTCTAATTCCTTATCTGTAAGTATCGATTGATTATTGCTAACTGTTTACCTGCAGGTACATATCACCTCCATGATGGTAGATTCCAGCATGCTCATGCATACATCTTGAAATCAATGAAAGCTCCCCCAAAGATCTAAGCAACACAAAGTTCAAAGAAAGATTCTACGCCAAAAAGAAGAGTCTACAAAGTATAAAGGCTAAAGATCAAAGTAAGAGTAAAGGAACTTCGTGCATTTGAAAGTCAAAGTCCAAAGATGTATGAGCATGTTGGAATGGAGGACAACCACCACAGACACAGAAGTGACGAACGGCAGACAACTTCATAACATGATCACCATCACATCAACAAAGAATGAAGTACAAAGAACGATGAAAGATTTTGCTAACAATTTTTGAAGACGACAACAACAAAGTCAGAGTTTAGAAGATGACGACGTCAGGCAACCTTTGATGACCAACACTTAGGGGGAGATTGTTGGGAATAGACTTTATTAATTCAAGTGTCGGTCATTAAGTTTTGTAATAGGTTGCAATATTATGTTAGTACGTTAGTGATTTTATATGTTTTTATTAGTTTTATGCTAAGTTTATATGTTTGGTAAAGGTCTAAGGGCTTATTATGTAATATTGTCAAAGTTTAGAGAAACCCTAGTCCTCACCTATAAATACTCTTGTATCCCCTCATTTGAGGGTGTTGGTTCTCTTAATACTAAGTTCATTTCATTTTCATATTAGAGTTCCTTCCACTCTCTCTCTCTCTCTCTCTACTTACTTTCTCTCTCTAAGATTTAGTGATTACTTGTTAAGAAAACATGACCTAACAGCTTTCTTCCAGAGATCTAGCCACCTGACCCGAAACTTCAGACCGCAACGGCACAACCCTGAAAGTTGCATCTCTTCAGATCCAGGCAAGAGAACGCTTAAAGAGACTCGGAGATGAATGTGACATTTACAGCTAAGGGTGAATCAATATTGGTATTCTGGAAAAGAGGCATCTTAACAGACAAACGGCATCTTGTTAAAATGGCAGCGACTTCTTTTTCCACCAGGCCCAGGCTGCGCAAGTGATTGTCTATCATTGTTCCCATTTACTTCATGTGATCAGAAGCAACATCATGTCTTAATATCGGTTGTTGGATTCCTATAAGCAGTTAATGGTAAATTTCTTTAAAATGTCAAAAAACATTTTATGGGCAGCATCCTTAGGAGCCCAGAGCATATTACAATAGCCGTTTCTATCCCCAGAAGATCGGACACCTATTAACATAGCACAATTTAAATGCAAACCATTTAGAACTCAGTAAAGTAGCAATTAGATGTGGTAAACTCAAAGCCACAAGATTCGTGATATAAAGTACCCATATTGACCCGTATAACAGCCGACCTGACCCACTTATTTTTTGGTTTTTTTAAATCCGAAATTGAAACTCAAAGTGTGGCTATAGAACTAGAGGGTATTGCTAAACTTATATGATATTATGAGATTTGGTTGAGACTGCAACACTTATATAACTTCTAACCATAAAAGGTTGACCTCAAATATCCTATTCAAAACAGATGTGTAGTTAGATTTTGATTTTCTCGATTAGTCTCCAAGCTTTTAGAAAACCGACAAATAGTTGGTCCAGTATCCACCAGGTAACACAAATATAAGTTTTCTTTCAGATGCAAGAGATATAGAAACTTAAAAACTGTAATGTAAAGTCATGAAGAGTTTTTCATTTGTAGTAAGAGTGTATATCGCACCTGATGTAGCATAGCGTGTCAGCTACAAAGCATCGAGGATCATGAGCATGTACATCAATTGGTCTAAGCATTCCACCATCCTTTATGTGTAAGAGCACTAATCAGTTTTCTAAACAATGCAGTGTGCCTCAAATATAAATCTGCTAAATAATGAGCTTATTGGTTAATAAAAGCGAGTAAAACTGGAAATTACATGTTTTTCATTTAAGGTTGTATATAAACTCTCTATGTTTCCATTCTCTTCTTTGAACGCATCCCTTATCCAAACTGTATCAAATTAAAAATCAAATTCTAACAAATTACTTACATCTAATAAAAAGTTAACCTATTGCTTAATTCATTTGTCCTGGATCATGGTCGATATGAACATACATTGATAAATATTTTTAGCAAAAAAAACTTTGTAAACTGTAAAGCACCCACTTTTATATTTTTAGCAACCATTTCCCAGTTTTCTAGACCGTAGGCATCACATGTTGTCCTCAATCAGCATATAAGCCCTTAAATAAGCAAAATCTCAAATACCCTCTAAGATTATGGAACTCAGTAAATAAGAATATGAAAGTACGTATAAATGCGCCTGAGGCCATAACAACACCAATACACATATAGATGAGTGCATACTAAAAACAACACTGTGTATGATCTATTTTCCAATTATCAAGAACTGTAAAGTTTTTCCTAATAAAAAATTTAAGGACTCTGCTTGAAGGTACGTATTTAAAGCAAGATCGTCAAACATATAGATAAAGCTTTTTAAGCTAGGATGTTTCATTCACGTTTTGAATGCAAAGTCTATACAAATAATAAAACTTTTACATCTTTGTCCTACATAATGTATTACTTTTGGACCGTCTTTGTGGACAACAGCCTCAATTAGTTGTAAAATGTAGTCATGTACTCATAAGTATGTATGTAAACAAAAGTTTTAAGTACTTTATCCATTTCACCCGCTAGTTTATAATATTTTCTCCTTCAACCAAGTTCGAATTACTTCTAATGTACCTATTCTTTTGAAAAAGAAAAAAATCTGGAAATTTTAATATGACTATAATATTAAGAGATACTTTGTGCTTGGTGTTTGCATTAATAGTTATTGTATAATGCCATAAATACATGCTAAACACATTTATAAGTAAACGCTGCTCGCCACGCGACATACCTGATTTCTCCAGTTTAATTTCTTCATTAAGGAACTTGCATCTTTTAGCTTCCTCTTGAAGCTGAAAGCTTTTACGGCTTCCCCAATCGGCATCAATTAAAATTTTATGTCGTCGTTTTATCCCCGAACTGATTTGAATCATAACACAACCCAACACCCACAATATCTTTAAAAAAAAATCAATAATAACGCATTTCAGTTAGCAAAAACAACAAAAGGGTAATAGATATATTAATAGCTATTGTAGGAATGGGGAACTTAGATACGATGGGAACAATTTCTAATGGGTACAACACAAATCAAATCCTAACTTGAAGAGTATAACACTATAAATTACATTTTCATTTTTGAAGATTCTCCAAAACTTTCTCAATCTTTCTTCTCAAAATACAACAACAACAACTATAAGGAACATATACTATCAAAATCATCATTAGCACCTAGTTAAACTTACTTCAGAACCACCAATCCACTTACTCTCTAATCATCTTCCTAGCCATCTTTATTAATCAAATTAAAGCTTTAATCAAACTCTAGTTTTTTCCCCCAAATTAACAGAAAAATCAAAAACCCTTTTAGAATATAACTAAAAGCTTTGTATCAAATTTTAAACAAAATCAAGATATTAGACATAAAAAATGGTATATTGCAACATATTTTTCAACCATCGATTATCTACTACTTAAAAGCACAATTTCAAATCATCAATGCCAAACAACCTGTAAATGCACATCCAAACACTCCATGTATAAACTAAAGTTACAAGCTTTATAAAAAAAAACCTACCATTCGACCATCAATCATATGTGTATCCAAAACAACCCTCTTGGCAACATCAGGATCAACAAACACAACAAAACCAAACCCACGAGCACGACCAGTAATCCAATCCCTCAATCAGAGCCTCCACCACTCCACCATAACTACTAAAATACTCTTTCAACCGCGCCTCATCCGTGTCCCACGATATCCCACCAATAAACAACTTCCTGAAATCCGCTTCCATCTTTTCCACAACCCCATGCTGTATTGCCATCAAATCCTCAAAATTTCCAAACTACAAAACAACTACAAAAGCAAAAAAACATAACACATCACAATCCTCATTAATAAAACATTAGATTTCATTAATCCACGCATAACTCTATCTAATTCTACATACACAACAACAACAACAACAAACCCAATCCCGCCGGGGCAGGGTATGGGGGAGGTAGAAAGTAGACAGATCCTACCCCTATCCAGGATAAACTCTATCTAATTCTACATAATTCAATACAATAATTATAGTTTCTAAACATGAATTTTATAACAGAAAAGGGATACCGTTTTAAAGTTTAATTACCATACCTTTGTATGTTAGATTGTTAGTCCTTGGGCCTTATGTGCATCGATGATCCACCCGCAAAATTCAAGCTTATCATTGATAATTTGTAAAGGTTACTGAAGTCTGAAACAATACATTACAATCTTCTTAATATGTGTAAAAAAAAGAGCTTAACATCATACTGTTCGGATATATATCTACAGAGAGATGATATGCCTGTATCGACCTGGGAAAAGAGGATATTAGATGCACGGTTAGAATGATGTTTATGTGGATTGCTAAATGTTTAGGGTTTTGATCAACTAATCATTGTGGCAGATGATGGGTATGTGATTATAAGATTGAATTTAAGGATTGGACCGATGAAAATATTGACATGGGTACGGGATATTATTTTGTGAGAAGAAGTGATGAGTGAAGCGTATGGGGGAATGGAAAAGATGTATGAATTTGAGTGGCATCCGTGTTTTTTTTTTCAAATAACATTCTTCCGCTCGGATTATGAACAAATAACATAGAGACGATTTTTTTTCTATTTTTTAGGCAAATAAGGAAATAATTAGGTTTAGTTATTTTTCAAAATCCAAAAAAAAAAAAATCAAATTAAAAAAAATATTACCAAATAAGGAATGAATCCATTTTTTTTAAATGAAAAATTCTCAATAGAGGTTTTGTTTTATTAGAAAAAAGATTTTTTTATTAGATCTGTTATGAAGATTATTTATTTATTTATTTATTATTATTATTATTATTATTATTATTATTATTATTATTACTAAAATCAGCCATGCGTGATATATTATAAGATAGTTAGCACTATCGGCGGTATCAAGAGAGTAATTTGTGCAAAATATTTTATGAATGAAAAAGACATTGTGAAAGGTGGAATATGTCTGTAGTCATCATCGTATTAGCCATGTATCAGTGTCAGCAAAAGCCTTGTTAGGCGACCAATAAATCAATAACGGTTTGGTGGAATATACGATTTTAATTGACTGAGACTAAAATGAGGATTGATGTGGACTTATTGTCTTCACCATCTCATTAGTTTGATTTCATATTAGATGACGTCAATATAAACAAACACAAGGAAGCTTATATGATGGGAATTGATTTGCACACTCAAAATTTTGATTGACACACTCTATTTTGTGCATAAGATAATTGTATAGTGTTTACAGTGTGTCTTGTAAACTTGTACAATGAGTGTCCTAATCAAAATAAGAAGTGTGCAAATCACCTCCTTTATATAATACAATTTTAACCATGATCAAGTGACCTAATGGTTAGACATTTGGTATCCTCACAAAAGGTACACATCCTAGCTATAAGGTGGCCAGGAAGAAGGAAACAATTACGGATGTACCAGCGGTTGCGTACACCTGATTCATTGACTCACAATCTCAAGTAGCATAAATAGAGAAAAGCTCATCCGTTTTCCCATATGTGTTATATATACAAATTCATAAGCACATGCTATTATATCATGTAGGATCTTGTACGAGTAAAATCCTACCTTGTGTAAGCACCGTGCATGCCGATCAAATATACAAGTTAACTACTAGCTGTGATAGTCATAATATAAAATATAATTTATATATAATTAACCCGTTAGGGGATATTTGATTCAACCAACTCGTTGTTCTAATCTGGCTCTGTTTACCTTGGGAGCTAAACTAGATTATTCGGATAAAATCATAAAGATAAATTTTACTGGCCCGTCAAAGTCAGGGAGCTAACTGAATTATCGAAGTGCCCGAAATTCATAGAAGGCTGGGTTACCCAAAAAGATAGATGATGAAGTATATTGTTAAAAAAAACCAGATTAATAGAAGTTACGTGTCACAATCAATATATGATAGTTAATCATTGTACATAGACAAACAACAAAATGCATGCAAAGTCTTTTTAATTTAGTAAACAAAATATATTATATATACATAATGGTCAACAACATTTCGCCGTATAAAGGATTTTAAACAGCCCAGATCCATATATTGCTAGTAATAATTAAGAAAAATTTCTGGGCCTAACAATGGTTTAGACTCGATGGCCTTTGAGCGGTCATGTTTCATTTTTCTCCCGAGTAGTTGATGAATTTACTACTCCTTTCTTTAACTATTTTAAAGCCAATCCTCACTTTTATATACCTGTCATAAAAGTTATTTTTTATTTTTTGGAAGGCACAACACATATTAAAAGATTGAAATAGAGAACCTGTACAACAAGTTAGATACAACGCCAATGGGAATTAAGAATAGTCATGAAGATAGATAACTAATAGACTAAAGAATTACAATCTACATGCCACACTTGTCGTAAAAGGTACAATACATTAACCAACAATTTGGGAATTAAAAAAATTTAGAAATTGTCAGTTGATCGGCAACACATTGCCAGTTGATCGGCATCATGAAATCGGCATGCAATCCGGCATGGTTGAAATCGGCATGCAATCCGGCATGGTTTACCGATTCGGTGTGGATCATTGCTTTTAATTTTTAGACCGTTGCAAGCATTGAATTTGTTACCGTTGCAAGGTTTTATCCGTTTGAGACTTTTAAAAAAAAAAAAAAAAAAAAAAAAAAAAAAAAAAAAAATTCTTTAAATATTCATCATTTTCCTTTTTATTTTCACATCTAAACTAACATCAAATCACACATACAATTTACATTCTTATAACCATGTCATCATCGGGTTCATCTTAAAACGAGATAATTATTCCCCCCAACTCATCCGAAGAATGGTTATCCGGTAGTACAATCGAAACCTTTTTAGCCGCGTACAAAGCTCTTGAAGACACGGCAAGCTCTACCTTCATCCGTGGTTATGTAAAACGTTTTCGTGATAAAGCTTTAGAAAATTTAATGAATGACTATTTCGTTGAACAACCAAAGTTTAACGAAGATGTTTTTCGTGATCGTTTTCGTATGAGTAAAAGATTGTTTTTAAAAATTGTAAATGACATTGAAGAGCAATTCGAATGGTTTCAAGAGGGTCAAGACGCGTTTGGAAAGATTAGTTTCACGCCGTTACAAAAATGCACATCGGCAATACGGCAACTCGCAACGGGTGAACCTCCGGATAGATTCGATGACTATTTAAACATGGCACGAAGAACTTCAGGTTATTATTAATTTTTTTTATTCGTTATTATTTTTTTTATTTGTTATTTATTATTTTTATTCGTTATTAATTTTTTTTTAAATGTTTTTTTGTACAATAATATTTCGTTATTATTATGTTTTTTTTAAATATATTTTTTTTATAAAATAATATTTTGTTATTTTTTTTCGTTATTTTTTTATAAAATAATATTTCGTTTTTTCTAGGTGAATGTCTTGATAAATTTTGTGATGCGATTATAAAGTTATATGGCCGAGAGTTCTTACGTAGGCCGACAACCCATGACATTGCTCGTTTATTCGAGGTACATGAAGAAAAACATCACATTCCTGGAATGCTTGGTAGCATTGATTGTACACATTTCACTTGGCGAAATTGTCCTAAATATTTGAAAGGCCAATATAAGAGAGGTGATCACCAATACCCGACTATTATGCTTGAAGCGACGGCTTCATATGATTTGTGGATTTGGCATTCATTTTTTGGTCCGCCCGGCTCAAACAACGATATCAATGTTTTGAATCAGTCTCCATTATATGTTACCGAGCGAAATGGTACGGCGCCAAACAGTTCTTTTTATTTACGTGGACGTCTCTACAAACGTGGATATTATCTTGCCGATGGAATCTATCCTAAATATTCAACTCTTGTTAAAGCATATCCGTATCCCACTGACCCGAAGGGAAAGAAGTTTAAGAAACTACAAGAGTCTGCAAGAAAGGATGTCGAGCGAGCTTTTGGTCGTTTGAAGGGAAAATGATTTATTCTCAGTTGTCCTCTACAACCTATGACCGTCGCAAAGATTCAACAAATTGTTTATACGTGTATTATATTGGGCAATATGATTTTAAAAGACGATGGTGTGGCAATATCACCGGTTCATATAATGGATCAGCCGGTCTCGCCAGTTTATGACGATAGTGTGCTAGAAGAGTTACTCGACGAAGATATTCATAACCGTCTTAAATATGATCTTACGGAGCACGTAGCGGCGCAAGACTTACCATACCTCGATGACTAGTGATTTCCTATTTTTAATTTTTGTTTTGTTTTTATTTTCCTAAGTATTATGTAACTTTTATTTGAATTATTAATGAAATTTGATGTTTTTAATTAAATTGTTAAATATAATTATAAATTTTGAAAAAAAAAAATAAAAAAAAAAAAAAAAAGTTTAGGCATGGTTAGGAAACATTGCCACTAAAAATATGTACTTAGGCATCATTAGGCATGAAATTAGTTGGATTAATTCTATTGGCTAATTACAATTATGTTTTAGGCATGGTTAAGCAACATTGCCACCCCCTAATTTCTTGTATTTCTCTTATAAAACTGATCTTATATACAACATAAATTGTTTCTTTCACAAACAAGAAAACTAGTTTGTAAAAACAACTAAATGCAAGCCAAAAGTTCTTTATAAATCCAACTTTTACCATAAAACCCATCAAGCAATTTTAGCCACTCATTTTTTTATGAAAATAAAAAAATAAACTTTCACCCTTTTTTTAAAACTTAAATATTTCGCAAACCGTAAATCGTCAAGCTACAAAAAAAAATATCATCGCGACGAGAATTCAAATATCTTTCTATAGACATGCATTGTTATATACTTTCAACAAACTTTTTTTCGATGAACTTATTTTTTTTCGCCCAGAAAAATCATATATGATTCGATTTTAATAAATCAATCATATATGATTCGTAAGAATCGAATCATATATGATTTTTTACGAATCATATATGATTTTGATGAATCATATATGATTCTTTCCGGGCGGAAATTAAAAAAAAAAAAAGTTCGTCGAAAGTATATAACAATACATATCTATAGAAAGATCATTTAATTCTCGTCGCGATTGTATTTTTTTGTAGCTTGAAGATTTATCGTTTGCAAGATATGTTGTTTTGAAAAAAAAGATAGAAAATATAAGTGGGTGGCTATGATTGGTTGATAGGTTCTATGGCATGTATGGGTTCTTCATAGATCTCAACTCCTAAATGCAATGGCTTTACGAAATGAAAAGTCAATTATTTAATTGGTTTTGCTAAACGTTATTTCAAGGGTTATGTTTAAAAAATAAAATATGCTTTGTTAGTAGGACTTAGGATGAAATTAGAAATTAAATCAAGATGAGAAAAATGAAAAAACTATAACCAAAAATTTGAGATCCCCAAAAGTAAATGCAATTCTCTATTATTTCTGTTTTCATATTTAAAATATGTGACTATGATTTATTTTTGGGTAAAAGGTCAAAAGATCCGGTAAATATATTATTTCAAAAAACGTTTAGGTACAAAGGATATGAGTGAATCACATATCTCAGCCCATTATATAAGCGGAAAAGCTTACATAACAAGATACTTCATATTCTCTAAACAAGAAAATAAACCTCTACTCAAAAGATAACATTAGACTCTTATAAAAAAAAAGGGTAAATTGCAAAAATGGTCATTCACGTTCCACGAAATTGCAAAAATGGGACCGAGACAAAAAGTAGCAAAAAAAGACACCAACGTTCCACATTTTCGCAAAATCGCCACCGAGAGGCATTTTCTGTTAATTTTCCCGTTAAGTGCCACGTAGTTGAGGGTAGTATCGTCATTTCACGGTTCCCGCCTAAACCAATATTAGACCTACCGAACAAGCACATTAATCCCCTGATCCAAACACTCCCTTGCCCAAAGTCAATCGCATTTTCTGCCCTAAAGTTTCCAATTACGATTTCCGAACCGGAAAAAAGTGAAGAAGATGGCTAATTTATTTGGGAAAAACCGTGAACGATCTTCCCCGATCCCTAATCTTCATCAACTTTACGGTATGTTTTGGGCATTGTTAATTGTATCGATTTTTTTATCTACAGTGATATGTGATTGTAATGAACAGTACGAATAGGATGTGGATTATACATTAAGTTGATTTTTCATGTTGTTAGTGTGTGTGTGTTGATGTTTATTGTTTGCATACAGAATCAAAGCCGACTTACTTCACTCTGAAAGTAATCCACGGTGGAAAATTTACGCCACCATCAGGAAGGATGTATGTTGATCCAGTTATTGCGTGGTATGATTGTGTGGATTATGACTTGTTTAGCTTTTACGCCTTTGAAGAGTTGGTAGATGACATAGGTGTCAAAGGTGGGGTTGCAGGCTATTATTATAGGATACCAGGCAAGACTTTGGATGTTGGGTTGTACCCGTTGAAGTCTGATAAGGATGTGATGAAAATGTTGGATTTGATTCCAACGCATAGAGAGATTGAGGTGTATGTTGAGTTGAAACGCAGAAGACCCAAAAGAGGCCGAAAATGTAAAATAACGGATGAAGTACGGGTGGAGCCTTCAAATGATCCTACCATCGATCCAGAACAAGCTGAGACTTCAATTGATGGTACCAATGGTCAATCATCTGTGCCTATGATTGCTGGTCGAGAACAACAAGCTGAAGATGAAACCCAAATAATTGATGAAGTGTTGGATGACACAGACACTCCTTCTGCGCAACCACATGTAAGCCGAGTTGTTGGTGACACAGACACTCATGCTACGCAACCACCTGTAAGTGGCGTTGATGGCCCAGAACAAGTTGAGCAACAATCTCAACTTACAGATGACGACTTGTACCAGTTTGCCAGTCCAGGAGATAATGTTGGTGTGGGAGACGACTTGATTACAGACATGGTTGCAGAACTTGACCAGAGTGAGGATGTGGTTTTAGAGCTCAACAAAAACTATGTTGATTTAGAAGAAGTAGTGGAAAGGGATGATGTGGAAATGGATGATGTTGAAAGCGATGATGTTGAAAGGGATGATGTGGAAATGACGGACTTTAAGTTTGATTTTGATCCCCACTTTGAGAATGTATCAAAGTTAGCTGATGAGTGTATGTCAGATTATACGGATCATGATAGTGGCTATAACTTTGATGATGATTTTCACAGTGATGAAGAAGCCAATAATAACAAATTTGTCAACCTACACAAGATAAGGTTAAAAGAAATAAGGAAGGAGTATGAGGGTAGGTCGATGATACGTGGGAATCGCACCAGGCTTTACCTCTCAAGGGATCTTGAGAAGCTTACAACCCCCACCAGGCAGTGTACCTGATCGTTGTAGTATAGTATAGTGACAAGTACCGGGGGATTGATCGTTCAGCTAGGAATAGTGTCGCTAGGATTAGAAAACCTAAATACTAGTTCTAAAGGTGAGGGATGATTATTTTTGTATTTTTATATTTTTTAGAAAGCAAATAAAATTCTCGGGTTTGAAGAATTTGGGCGGAATTAGTTGCTAGTCAACTAACCCAATACTAAGATGCAATCAAAATAAAATACTAAAAATGAAAATAAACTAAATTATACTAAGGTTGTGAGCAATAAGTGGAGAAAATGTGTTTACTTAGATTTCATTACTCCCTAAATATTTTTTACACGTTAATTACTTGTTATAGTTGCGTGGATGACGGATTGTATTCCTTAATATCTTTCATGGGGTGGCGCACTTAACTCCCCAATCCTATGAGCTCTTATCTCCTCCTATGCCATGCCCAGCATAACCATAGGGATTATAAACAGTGGCTCATGCATTAAATACAACCAATAAAATTCGCACCAAGTTCGTACTTAGGGTTTCTCCAAAACTTCTCTCTTTTTAATGTGAAAATTAGAAAACTATATATAGGAAATAGGGTCTGACGGCGTCAAGACCAAATAGGTGACGCCGTCATCTCACCGCCAAAATAAATCTCGGACTGCCTTGATCCAGATCTGACGCCGTCAAGTGTTAAATGTTTCCAGGCCGTCATGCATTTTACTTTCGATGCCCTACTTCGTGACGCCTTCAAATCTGTACTGGATCGTCATGGAAATTACTCTTGACGCCGTCAAGATTTTCTTCTTGACGCCGTTAACTACTGTTCCCAGCAAGGAAAATTAAGACTTTGGCGTTTTCTTCACTTTTATGCTCCAAAAACATCCGAATTGCTTCCTTTTCCAGATTTCTCTCCCAAAGTACCTAAAATCACAAAAGGAACGATTTAGAGCAATATTTGATCAAATAAATTCAATTCCGGGTTTAAATGACCCCCTAAAAGTGGTTCATTTTTCACCTCATCATATACCCTTACACTTGAGATTTGCTTGTCTTCAAGCAAATGCGCTTTTATTCTACTCAAAATACAAGTTAGGGGTTATTTAACACTAATATAAAAGTAATTACAACAAATAATCGTTCCACTAAAGACCAATAGACAAGCACGGAGGTCATATACAAGCACCTCACAAATAGTGTTTAGATACTCACATCTCTCGGGTGTAATAAAGTATAAATTACAATATGGAAACGGAAGATATCTCTCACTACCTGTCATAGCAAAATAGATTACCATAGGCTTGGGAAAGGATCAAACCTCCACCACATGACGTAAGCACCTAGGATAAACTATCAAAGAGGTCTTTTAAAGGGTTGTAACGTTAGGTGTAGGGATATGAATTACACGGTTTTGTTGGATAAAGGAAGTTTTACTGGTGGCGAGTTAACAATCTTGGTTAATTACATGAAAAATAACAAAAACATAAAATGAACATAGAATGAAAAGGGATGGTAGTCCGTATGTTTTCTTCTTCTTTTTCTTTTTCTATTTTTTTGATTTTTCGATTTTTTTTTTTTTTTTTTTTTTTTTGCGTACACTTTTACCCTACCATCCAAAATAATACATCATAGGGAATAAACGTTCCCCTTACACTTGAATCTTTACATACTTTACAATGAACTAATCTATTGACTCGAATTAAGAAAATCAAAACATTTGGAGTACTTTTTAAGATTAACGTACATATGGGGGTAATAAATGATGTTCTTCCCCATTACTCCATAAAATAAGTACTTTACCCAAGAGTCCCAATCGTCCCAAAACAATATGTACAAGGATATGACTCAACTTAGCAATCATGTAATCAATTAGATAGTTAACTTATGGTTTAAACAAATAACAATAATGCACTAAAGATGAGTGCATACACGGAAGGCTAAGGCGATTTGGGTGTACATTTAAGTGGGGTGTAACAAATTCTTCCTTTAAGTAAAATGCTTAAAGTTAGAAACGAAAAGATAGGCTCGGAGGGGTGTGCTAGGGGTTTCGTGTACTAAAAATGAGTACAACGCTAAGGGTGTGGGAAAAATTAGTTGACTTAACTAGCCAAGTAATATGACTTAAATGGTCAAGTAATTATGATACGGGTTTAACACAAGGGTGATCCTAGTGCCTCTTATCATGTAGTAAATCCTACTACACGAATGTAGTCTCACTAGCGGTCTCGGGATGCATCACTAACGCAAGTTCTAGAATCTAAATGCTACCGGTACACTCATAAGCACTAATAGTAAATGCTTTTCCTATCAAACCTAAAGAAGAACCTCACATATTTGGGTGGAAAATTTTTCTGAATATACGGTTATGTGCTAGTCATACAATCTCCTATCCATGAGACGCTTGCTATGGCTAAAGTTTCACTCCTAAATGTTGTAAAAAATTTTAAATTTGGCGCTAAAATTGCACTAACAAGTATTTCTCATAGTTTTATTACACATCTACCATTAAATAAAACAAACTCAAGCGAAAGTGCATATGTAAGGTATCATCTTTTTACACTCCCCTTACACTTAGGATAAGCATTGTCCCCAATGTTCAAGTAAAGAATGTAAAAGTGCAAAAGTAAAAAGAATGAAATCAAATACTCCCCTGATTCGCTCGGTATGGATAATAAGGTGGCCAGGTTAAATCTTCCTCCAAGAAAATGAACAATCAAAGCTTCCCTTCCAGAATAATAATCTTCTTGTCATACATAACCTGTAAATCCTGAGAAAACAGACAAAACAACCTCGCGTAAAATCGGCGGCATCCTATATAAGTTACTAAATCCTAGAAAACAAAATAAGATATAATGCTTGTGGAATGAAGTTTGCAGATTTCCTGGAGATTATAAAACTTAATAATTCAAAAAAACCATAAGACTCCGTTAGAAAAAAAACAAAACCGGTAAAATTTTCAGATTTTTACACGTGACGCCGTCAAGAGTTAACTCGTGACGCCGTCAGAAGTGACCTGCAGAAATTCTTATGTTAAGTTTCCGGAAAATTTCTGGAAAAACTTGGTCTCACTTCCGGGAAAATCCTGCAAAACTTCATTATGACTCAATACAAGCATTTGACTTTAACAAATACGAATATACATGTTCATTTAATATTGTGGAGAATCATTATTGGTTTGTTTCTTAAAAACATATTTGGGGTTTCCCCTTGCACTTATCTTTTGCAAAAATACTTTTAGGTGGAG
The DNA here is from genome assembly GCA_030686995.1 of Artemisia argyi. Taxonomy (NCBI): domain Eukaryota; kingdom Viridiplantae; phylum Streptophyta; class Magnoliopsida; order Asterales; family Asteraceae; genus Artemisia; species Artemisia argyi. The sequence goes on from CM060681.1 coordinate 144,712,105, forward strand.
TTAAGACTAGGCCAAAACAACAAAGTAAAATATTTCCACTTTTTAATTGAGAAACATGATCTTCCAACAATAAAAATAAAGCATGCATACGGAAGCAAATAACAAACAAACAAAATAAAAATCACACAAAGCATGGGATGCCTCCCAAGAAGCGCTTGTTTTTGTTCGAGTCACGAGCCTGACTCTACCCTTATTTAACGGAAAGAAGGGAGGTTTTCCCTACACTTAGGATTAAGTGTGGGTGGAAGTAGCGATACACACCCTTAGGGTGGAAGTATGCCACGTGAGAAAATAGTGGTGGATGAATTATATGCTCAAAGGGGTGTGCTCCTATCATCATAACCTTACCTAATTCAATCGGGTTAATGGGTGGATTAAGATTTTCTCCTAGAAAGGGATCATTTTCAATCAACTTCAAGAGACTCCTAGTTGGGAATCCATCTTGACCTAATAAACCCGGTTTAAACCTATAATGTTTCTTGTGATCAATCATAAATGGGTGATGTAAGCATGTAAGGTCATTTTCCACTCCTATATTGGCTTCCTCTCTACAAGGCTTAGAGTCCACTACCTTTATCCTAAGACTACCTGGACTATATGGTTTGATGGGTGGATCGGAACCTATTTCAATTCGTAAATTTTCATCCAAGGATGGAAGATTAGATAACGGTTTTGGTTGAGGCTCCAGTTCATCAAAACTAGAAACTTCCCTAAAACTAAGAGTAAGGTTATCATTATAAGTATTCAAACCTATATCCTCTAGTTGTGTTTGGTTCAAAGGTTCTACCTCTATTGGGGTTCCTAAAGTCTCTTCTACTTCATCCGAATAAGTCACGGGCGGTGTATATGCCTCAAATGATGGTACGACTTGTGGGGTACTTGGTGGGTTTAAATTTTCAACTCTATCCTCCATCTTATCAGGATTACCAATGTGCTCAGCTTGTATTGTGGTGAAATCAAACCACCCTGTGTGCCCAGTTATCTCATCTATAGGTTTATCCCCAAACAATCTTCTTGCTTGTTCCCTTAAACTTGCTATCAATTGATCCGTAACAACGTTTGTTGGGTTGTCCATTTTTTTTGGCAAGTTTGGCACAATTCTCTATGGTTTCCCACGCTTCATTAACACTTAATCCCCAAAGGTCCCCATCTACGGTATGGTCAATGTCCATTTTGGTATAGTGGTCAACACGATGGTAAAATATTTCAATTTGGGACCACAGATCGAAATTATGATGAGGGACTTTTCGGAGTAAATATTTAAAACGAGCCCATGCATCATATATAGGTTCATCCTCATGTTTTTTAAACATCAAGATGTCATTTGGAGTGGGTGAATTACGTGGTTGGTAGTATGGTGGATTCGCGTTCTCCATAATGGTGAACGGAATAGTCAATGGAAAGGTTTTTTTTTTTTTACAAACAAAGACACAAAGAAAAGATAGACTAAAGAAGACCTATTAAAAATAAAAATAAAAATCTTACTAGAAAGGAATCTAGCAAGTAGACCTAATAAAAAGAAATTCTAACCTAAACAATAACTATTCCCCGGGCTGCGGCGCCAAAAACTTGATACGTGGTAATCGCACCAGGCTTTACCTCTCAAGGGATCTTGAGAAGCTTACAACCCCCACCAGGCAGTGTACCTGATCGTTGTAGTATAGTATAGTGACAAGTACCGGGGGATTGATCGTTCAGCTAGGAATAGTGTCGCTAGGATTAGAAAACCTAAATACTAGTTCTAAAGGTGAGGGATGATTATTTTTGTATTTTTATATTTTTTAGGAAGCAAATAAAATTCTCGGGTTTGAAGGATTTGGGCGGAATTAGTTGCTAGTCAACTAACCCAATACTAAGATGCAATCAAAATAAAATACTAAAAATGAAAATAAACTAAATTATACTAAGGTTGTGAGCAATAAGTGGAAAAAATGTGTTTACTTAGATTTCACTACTCCCTATATATTTTTTACACGTTAATTACTTGTTATAGTTGCGTGGATGACGAATTGTATTCCTTAATATCATTCACGGGGTGGTGCACTTAACTCCTCAATCCTATGAGCTCTTATCTCCTCCTATGCCATGCCCATCACAACCATAGGGATTATAAACAGTGGCTCATGCATTAAATACAACAAATAAAACCTAGTGCACATCAGTTCATGTTTCCTAAGACGTTCAAGCATGTTACCAATTGGAGATCTGCCAGTTTTCTTAAGCCTAACATCGAATTCATTTATCCAATACAACCATAAACAAGTAATCAACACATAATTAACATCTAGGTTTCATTAGATCCAAGCAAACACAAGATAGATCTAGCCTAGCATGATGGAATTAAGACAAGAACAAGATATAGACAACCAACACATAGACATATTGATTGAATTAAAAGAATACTTATCTTAATTACACATGAAAGGTATCAAGGGTTTAGAACCTTTGAAAAACCTGTAAAATTCGCACCAAATTCGTACTTAGGGTTTCTCCAAAACTTCTCTCTTTTTAATGTGAAAATTAGAAAACTATATATAGGAAATAGGGTCTGACGGCGTCAAGACCAAATAGGTGACGCCGTCATCTCGCCGCCAAAATAAATCTCGGACTGCCTTGATCCAGATCTGACGTCATCAAGTGTTAAATGTTTCTAGGCCCTCATGCATTTTACTCTTGACACCCTACTTCGTAACGCCTTCAAATCTGTACTGGATCGTCATGGAAATTACTCTTGACGCCGTCAAGATTTTCTTCTTGACGCCGTCACCTACTATTCCTAGCAAGGAAAATTAAGACTTTGGCGTTTTCTTCACTTTTATGCTTCAAAAACGTCCGAATTGCTTCCTTTTCCAGATTTCTCTCCCAAAGTACCTAAAATCACAAAAGGAACGATTTAGGGCAATATTTGATCAAATAAATTCAATTCCGGGCTTAAATGACCCCCTAAAAGTGGTTCATTTTTCGCCTCATCAGTCGAATGTCAGGAAGGGAGAGTTTATTGTAACATAAACATTTAAACAACCCAAGGATATCAAAGATAAGCTCAGAATCTATGCGTTGGAGTCCCGAAGAGATATTAGGATTGAAAAGTGTGACCAAGAAATGATTCGAGCGATGTGTAGAGGGACTGTTGTGGGTTATGGTAGAAAGGATACAGGAAGTAGTCAACCATCAGCTTCTTCTTCGCAGTCAAAGGGCAAATTTGCAAGTTCCAATACCTACAAAAAAAAATAACAAGGCCATGTGCGAATGGTCCCTACATGTGTCAAAAGTGGGTGATGAAAGGAGTTGGAGTGTGAAAACATTAAACGATGAACATAAATGCCTACAAACAAGAAAAATTAAATTGTTGACTGCACGATTCCTTTCATCCGAGGTTGCTAAAATTCTTGTTAGGGACCGCACAGCCCTGACAGCTGCAATAGCAATGGAAATAAATGAAAAATTGCAGCTTGATGTCCCTACCACAAAGATATCAAGAGCAAGGAAATTTTCTCAGAAACAAATTGATGGCGACCATGAAGAACAGTATGCCAATCTTAGGGATTACGCTTTGGAATTGAAGAATAGAAACCCTGATACAACTGTGAAGATTCAAGTTGAAGCAAACCCTGATTCAAGTGTTTCTTCAAGGGTTTTCAGACGGATCTATGTTTGTATTGGTGCATTGAAAAAAGGTTACAAAGCAGGCAGAAGGGACATACTAGGGCTGGATGGGGCGTTTATCAAAGGACATCACACTGGTCAAGTCTTAACTACTGTTGGTGTCGATAGCAATAATGGCCTCTATCCAGTTGCTTACGCAGTGGTTGAAGCTGAGTCCAAGAGTTCATGGTTATGGTTCCTTAGCAATCTTGGAGATGACCTTGATTTGCAACCAAATTCAAACTTCACCTTTATATTCGACAGACAAAAGGTATAAACATTGTGTAAATTCAGTTAGTTGATTTCCAACCCAATTCAATCCTCATTCACATATTATGTTTTGTACCAATCTATAGGGAATATTACCAGCCATTGCAGAACTGTTTCCTGCTGCTGAACAACGCTTCTGTGTGCGACACATATATGACAACATGAAGCAGTTATTTAAGGGAGAGAGTATCAAGGAGCTTGTTTGGAGGTGTGCTAGAGCATCAACAATCCCTGAGTTTAATAGAGGAATGGAAGAGCTAAAATCAATTGACTCTAAAGCTTATGACTGGTTAAGGAAGATACCAATATCATCATGGTCAAGGTCACATTTTTTAGGTACACTATACACATATTATGACTTTCATCTGTACTATTAATAATATTGAAAATGATTTTGATATTATAACTGTCATCTGTAATATTAATAAGGTTGAAAATGATGTTGATATTATGACTGTCATCTGTAATATTAATAAGATTAAAAGTGATGTTGATATTGATATATTGGTTACAGGGAGAGCTAAATGTGACATCCTTCTTAACAACTTATGTGAATCGTTTAATAGCAAGTTGGTGGGCGGCAGAGATCAACCAATCATTGGTTGTATGGAGTACATCAGACAGTATCTTGTGAAGAGAAGTGTTAGTGTGCAGCATGTAATTGACAGATGTGAAGGTCTCTTAACCCCAACAGCAACTAAAATTTTAGAAACCATCAAGGAGGAAGCAAATGAGTATAAGGTTTTATGGAGTGGGGGGGATACATACCAGTGTGCGGGAGGTTGGGGTGACCAATGTGTTGTGAATATGCCGAAAATGGAATGCACATGTAGGAGATGGGAACTCACTGGTATTCCATGTAAGCATGCTGTTGCGGCTATCAACGACATGGCTAAACACAGCAAGGAATCAACTGAAAACATGGTTGAAATCCCAGAGGATTATGTGCACCAATGTTATTGGTTAACCACATGAAGGGCGATGTATCAACATAAGATTGAAGGAATTGCTGGTCGACGCTTTTGGCCCAAATGCCCTATCCCTAGTGAACTAAAGCCACCTCACTACCATGTTCCAATTGGGAGACCACGGAAGAAAAGAAGAGTGTCAAGGGATGAGATTGCTGAACAGGTTATGAAAAAATCAATGGTGAAGAATGGGAAGCTGTCAAAAAGGGGCAAGACTGTCCAATGTGGTGCATGTGGTGGGCAGGGTCATAATAAGAGAGCTTGTACGGGACGAAGCGGCAACCAAGGGACAAGAAGAAGGGAAGGAGTACCAGATGAGGTACTAGAAAGATCAACTCGGCCAGTGGGATCTTCTGCAACAGAGGTGGGAGCAGGGCCAAGTCATCAAGTTGGAACACAAACAAGTCATGTATCACAATCTACAGGGAATGGTGGAGGTCAAAGGAAGAATAGGATCAAGAGAAAAGCCAAAATCGCCAAGTGAGTCAACACTATTATGATGGTGCAATAACCTTGGGTTGGTTATTTGTTCCTGTGTTTTAACACAATGAGTGTATGGATTGTGTAACTGAGTTTCTGTCTTCTAGACAATAATTTGTACGTGATTTGTTTTTTAGACTTGATTAATTAAGAATGGTATTTGTTTTCATTTTGTTTTATTTATTTTGCTGCATAATGCTCTGCACAATGTGTGGTTTGCCATCATCATATACTAACGTATATTGAATGACTCAACATGCCTACTATTTAAGTATACCGAATGACCCAAACTTGTTTTGACTTTTGTAAGTCAAAGTTGATAAGGAACCAGAAACCAAGTTTACTTCATATTGATTCTGCAAGTAAAATGAACCTTATTGACTACATTGGTCTACTTATAATAACAAGGACAACCAAAACAACGATGATCCCACTATAGTGCTAAAATCAAACACTTTTTATTAACATGAAGGTCAATACAAACCAGGAATGACCTTAAACCCTGTGATGATACAACCCAGAAAGATGTCAACACACCTACATACCAACGACCAACATAAAGCAACTTAATGACAATGAAAAAAAAGAGCCAACTAAAAATAAGAAACTTGTTGAGCTTCTTAATCCACTGATCCTTCTCCCTCATCAACCTCAACTGCTCCTCCAACTCTTCTTCAAGCTCATTCCTCGCCCTCAACAGGCCAGGAATCACAGTAATTGCTCGGCAACACATTGGAGGATCCGTCCATCCAATAAACCCACATGAAGGACAACAGTAGAATCGTCGTCCTGGGTTCCTGTTTGTCCAGCTTGTTTTGATTGTTGCTTGTTTCTCACAGTCACAAATCAAGACCATATTTTTTGCCGGATTTCGGAAAGTGTGAAACTTTAATGTGCTGCAACGTTCATATTTAACTGGAACTGGATAGTGTACCGTTTGTAAAAAAGGCAAACAATCGCTTGCAAATTTAGTCCCTCAAGCTACAGTGTCACTAGCTTAGTACCCAGGGAACCGTGAAATGACGATACTACCCTCAACTACATGGCACTTAACGGGAAAATTAACGGAAAAGGCCTCTCGGTGGCGATTTTGCATAAATGTGGAACGTTGATGTCTTTTTTGCGCTACTTTTTGTCTCGGTCCCATTTTTGCAATTTCGTGGAACGTGAAAGACCATTTTTGCAATTTACCCAAAAATAAAATTACTTCCTACCAAAGCCTTGGAGCTTGATACCATACATGTCATAAAAAGCATCCAAATTCTTTAGAAGATCGTAGACCTGATCCGCATAGTTATCATAATCATCTTCTTGATCGTGACCATACAAAATAGGTTCATTGACTCATCAGAAGTGTTTACAACCTCCTCTTTATCATTGTCAGAATCAACAATCTCTCCCACCTTAGAGAATGGGTTAACCTTCTTAGTAGAAGAAGTAGACAGGAAAAGAAGAACTAGACTTACTAGCCGCGACCTGCACATTCTCTTTCAAAACACTCACAAGCGGTTCTTGTGATACATTACCCATCTTTTGAGACCCATCCACCTTACTAGGATGTCCATCATCATCATCTACAAGAGTAGCTTTTCCATCAATAATTAGCTTTTCAAGCTCTCCAATTTTCTTAACAATAGGAGCAGGACCAACCTCCTTAGCTTTCATCGTACTGCCAGAATCCAACTCAGCCCCATCCTTACCACGACATCAGTAGAAATGCCACATTCATCAGTAGCGATCATATTAAGGACATTAAAAGGATTCAATGTAGCAATCTGCGTCCCACTAGCCACTTCAGCGGCCTTCTTCTATATGACTATAATTTAGTAGTACATAAAGTTGGCTGAGAGACATTAAATGCTAGGATGGACACTTTTTAAAGCATCCACAATTGTGAACATTTTAAAAGATCTAAATATTTATTAAATCATTAATTTATAAAGCTTTTATTTTACAAACCTTGTTGCATTATGTTTAAACCTTTTCAAGTTTATAAAATGCTTAATAATTACACATGCATTAAATAATGAAAAGATTTAAGATTTCAAACCTCTTCATTTCACATAGATATAAAACATCAACTCACTATGGTTAAAACAAATTATAAACTTTTTCATTTGTTTTAAACATTTTCTTGAAATCAGACCATAGTTGATGCCCTTAGTAAAGATACAAACAATTAATGCATGTTTGAATACTTTAAAAGTTAATACCCCCCCCCCCCCCCCCCCCCCCTTTTCAAAATTATTGTCCTCTATTGATTTTTTTAGTTTTTCTTTCTCAACTTTGACTATAAATATTTTTCTTTGTGTTATACAATTTTTGACAAAAATTATATCAAATGAAAATACATTTAAAACTCAATCCGTTCATATATTTTGTATCAAGTATTATGTAATATAAACAAAAATACTTAAGGTCAAAGTTGAAAAGTAAATACCGAAAAAGTCAATAGGAGACAATATTAGGATGGAGACAGTACTACGTTTAGCACTTTTTTTTATTTAATTCATTAATTTTTAGAACAACTGCTAACTATTTCACAATATAAGCATGATTTGAACCAACAATTTGATTGTTGAGTTTCTCACACAATAAATGATAAAATTAAGTGGTACCATTAAGACACAAACATTTTGTATTATTATTCATTTCTTAATAATTAGCGAATTTAAGAAAATTGAGTATGACTAGCATGTTACATGGGATATTTTTAGGGTCTGTTTGGTTTGTAGATGGGTTTAGATTAGGATTTGACTTTGAATGTAAAGTTGTAGATTAGCATTTGGATTTGAGGAAAGAAAATATATTATAAAATTAAGAGCCCGTTTGGTTTGTAGATGGAGTTAAAATTTGATATAATATTTAGTATTATTTTTAAAATTTTATTTGAATATTAAAATAATAAATATAAAGAGAGAAAAAGAGAGAAAATACTAAAATGTTAAGAGGGCCTATGTTTTTCGAATAAAAACACAAAATATTGTCAGTAAACCAAAGTTCTTGTCAATAAACCGAAAAAATTGGCTACTTTAGTGGAATCCGGATTTTTAGGCTATATACCACCATTTGAAATGTCAGTATTTTAAACAAACAATTTTTTTGACTTTGGTACGCAATCCCAAAAGCTACCACCTCATACCAAACGGATCCTTAGTTTAAAGTTTGTAAAAGCATTTGATATTGTGAATGGGATGCAACTTTTCATCATTCTCAAAATGAAAATATAAATACAGCGTACAAAATATGGCACCATTTCACAAAGGCGTAATCAGAGAGGGCTAACTATGCCATTTTTAGAAAATTTCTTGTCACTTGGAGAGCAAATTATAAAAGATCGACACGTATTTAAAAATTTTTATACAAAATTTTTTTGCTAAAAAACAGATGCCCTCTCTGCCCTTGGTGTTTCTGCAAAAGCTAGAAGATTATTTTTGTTTGACTGTAACCCTATATCACAACCAAACTGCGACATACACGGTGTTGATAATTGATCATAGAGATATCTATATGACGTTGCCTAAGGAGTCAACTTAAATTTAAGTGTTTGTACTCTTGCAGTCTTGCCGTATAGTAGTCATATAATTATGCCCAACTTCTTTGTAGGATAAGCTAGTAACAGGGTTATCAACTTACTTTTATTCAAACACGATGTATGAATAAGTATCTTTGAAATATAAATCTTTAAAAGAAAACAATTATTTCGATTGGTTCATTGAAAATTGATTTGCGAACTTGCAAACAAAATAGTTAAGCAACACAACTAACAATGATCGAAAGCTAGCGCTATTCATCTTCCCAAAGTTGGTACAAAGTTGCACGACACTTTACGTTGAATTTGTTAGCGTTACAATGCCGATTATGTTGCACTTAATTTACGTACAACGATATCGGTAAGGTCGCTAATGTAGAGACATAACACGCTGCCAAGTGTGTCGCTAGTTTACTTAATTTAAAAAGCCACAAAGCACATCTCTAAAATTTCTCACCCTTAAGAGTAGCACTAGCTAAGTACCTTATGTATCACTATTTTTGTCATGGTATTAACATCCTTATATTTCTTGTTAGTGGTCCAGTAATTTGTGGCGTTCCTAGTTATTTTTTTCGCCCTTTAGCGACGTTTAGCCTATCACTAGATGTGTTGCCGTCTTCTTATCAATTTCCAAAGCGTAGATTTGTAATTCAAGCATTCACACTCATCGACAAACTTTAACGACTAAGAACATGACCTATTTCATGATTAGAAAAGATATACCCAACAAATTAAGAAACAGTATAAGAAACTTGTTGCTATCATGTAGCTCATTTTATGTAAAATTTTCTTTATACACCACCTAGGTCAATAATTTGTAAAATTTATGTGGTTCACATAATCCACCTAATTTAATTAGGATTAAATTTTCCTAATTAAATATTGTAAAAGGTCTTTCATGGCAACAAGGTCAATTTATGTGGTTCAGACAAATCCACCTATTTACCTATTTTGTCTATCACCAAAATGTTTTTTTGTACATGTACACCACCTAGGTCGATAATTTATTTTCTTCTTTTACCAATTTATCTACTATAATAATTAAAGTTCTTAATAAATATAAAGTTTAATATGGCCTGTTAAATTTCAAGATATCAACCTATTTTACAATGTAATAAACTTTGTACAACTCAATTAAATGTTTCGCAATAGTGCATGCGTTAAATTATAAAATTGATTATAATTTTAATCATATACATATAAATGAATATTTGCTACAGCCGAAACAAAAGATACATAAAACTTCTAATGAGATTAGGCCCGTTTTTAAATATCTCGTTCAGGATTCTTTAGTTGATGAGAAAAAGATCTAGTGACAAGAAAAAGTGAATTTGAAATGAGGGAGAAATAAATGAGAAATACATCCGTTGTTATAGGCGCATATAAAATATAGACTAAGGATCAAATGAGAAGAATCCTTAAAATAAGAAGGATGAGAAATACTATAACTACACATTAGAGATGTATTAATTTGAATTATATGCATCCCTAATCTTTTAGATGCATCATAATATATTTTCTATCTAAAAATTAGATGCATATACATATATTATATGCATTTCGTCAAGTTAGACGAATCATATGTATTTTTCGTCCTCTGCGGGTCAAATTTGTTGCTAGTACTACTTTGCATTGTTTTTACTTCAAAATCACTTTCGAAACTAATTGTGATCTATCTAAATGAATAGAGATGCATCTAATTCAAGTCGATGCATCTCAAATATTTAGTTATAGTTATTTCTCATTCTTCTTATTTTAAGGTTTCTTCTCATTGGATCTTTACCCAATATATAAATTGTTTTTTCTTCCCACTCTTGTCTTTCTAATTTTATTTCTCACGTTAAACAAAATTATATCTCATTTTACTTTAGATATTAATACTACATATCTTTATATAATAAAGAACGTGAATTTACTTTTTGAATTGAATAAAGCAAGCTCTTCTAGATGGAGCAACTCCGGCCAAGAATCAATGTTTTCTTAATGCATTGGTCCAAAAATGATTAAACAAAAAAGGGAAGATTAAAATAATAAGATCCCACGATAGCGAAACGCTGCGCGTGTAAGCATGATGATATGACAAATAAACAAAGTTACGTGAGGAGGTATGATCATAAAGAAAATCATCTTTTCATTCATTTTAGTTTTTTATAATCGCTTACAATAACTCTTGAAAACAGAAACTGCAACTAGAACTGCATAAGCAAATGATGAACAATTGCAAGACTCATTTCGACATGTCGGGTGTTATAGCGATATCGAAATAATATCATATTTAACTCTTAATGTTTTGAGGAAGTGTGACATTTTCAATAACATTTGTGTCTTTTATCTTTTTTTTTTAAAACTTAAGTATAAAGGTAAAAATTGTAGTAGTTGAAACGATTGGTTAAAAATGCCTTTGTAATTTGCTAGCTTTTTGCTAGTTTTTCTTTTTTATATAATCGCCATTCAAAAATAAAATAAATAAATAAATAAAAATTGATCTCTATCCCCCAATAGATTCAAGTCCTATAGCATCAACAGATTAACCGGTGTAAGGGATGAACACGGTACCGGTCCTGTACCGAATTAGTGGTACCGATTTTTTCTCGAGCATAAATTAGTGGTACCGGTATCGTACCAAACGGGATTCGGATACCGGTACCGGTATCGGTGCCGGGAAATCGGGGTTTTCCCTTTTTTTTGGAATTTTCCGATTTGGTACCGTCCCGTGCCGAATTAGTGGTCCCGATTTTTGTTTCACCTTATTTCGTAGTCCCGGTACCGTACCGTATATCAGGAATCGGTATAGTTTCGGTTCGGTTCCGATTCAATTTTGAGATTCGGGTGGAAATACTCATCCCTAACCGTGTAGTTGGAACCACCATGAAGAGATACACTCATGGAAGATATTAAGGTTCTATCGCAATGTTAGACTGTTAATAGGAGTAGGAAGTTGATCAACATAGTTAGTTGGATTATTTGATCTTAGATCCTTTAATGTTGTTCGTACAAATTAATACGGAGTACAATGTAATTTCTTGTATCCGCTAGTGTCTTTCTAACGATTTTTTAATATAATCGCCATCATAAAAACTGTTCGAAAATCCAATTATGTGTATCCGCTTTCTAGCTTCAAATGTGACATGACATCTAATGATGTAGAACAATGCAAATTAACATGGCGAATGTAGCCACCGGTTTCCATTAGATATCAAGCTATATTGAATTAACCTTTATCAATGCGTAAAACATCACCACCTAGTGGTTTGACACACTCAAGTCTTTACAAGACCTAATGTTCAAACCTTACTAGATATATTTCTTGGGGTGTTCAGTAAAAAGGTCAGAAACAGTTTCGGGGATACCTCTCTCAAATCAATCGCGTATATGTGTGTGAAAAACTCGCTCTTTCCGAATAATTTTATCCATTTACTCACTTTATCAATTAAGGTGCAGAGGTCAAACCAATTCCTTGTAAAAGTTGCTATAATGTTTGTGTTGGTGTGTTACAAAACAAACAGTATATATATACTAAGAAGAACTTGCATGCTTACACATTTAAAGTTTGATAATCATACCACTTATGATCTTTTAGTTCAACTTTATAATCATATTAGTATCAAGTATATATTATAAGTTTCTTTTTATGATATTATACTCTTACAGATCAAATTGCTTTTCATATTAACTCCACATAACCATTTCCTTTAGATATTTAATTCAATGTAGAATGATTGTGTAACCAATATTAAAACGGGCTTGACCAATTTGTCATTAAATATTTGTATAGGCCTCTCATGGTTTGCATATAAATTCATTGATCACCAATGAAAATAATGAATCGGAATACTTACTAGCTAGCAACTTCACAATGCAGCATGATAGTCTTCTCTCTTTATCAAGAAACTCGTCTAGCAAAATAATCCCATCAAATTACTACTCATTTACTGTCGATCCCTCCGACAACAAACCCCTCGTTGGAAACGGATCTCCTGTATCCTACACAAGGTTCTCGAGAACCCGGTTAGGGTTCTCGACACTTATAAAACCATTTCTCAATTTTATAACAATCCCTACTAGCCTTCCAACATTCAAGTGGCTAAGCATACCAACCCATCTCTCATTAACACCCTCACTAGGCCGAAAAGTGACGGGAACATTGTTTGGAAATCGAAGGGGACATGTGAGCTTTGCAGTTCAATATGACCCAAGATCAGCGCCAACACTAATCATAGAACTGGCGCTATCCACGTCAGCCCTGGTGAAAGAAATGTCATCAGGGCTGGTTAGGATAGCGCTTGAGTGTGAAAAACAACACACACGGTTAAAGGGGCGTGCAGGTCATGATGGGAAGTTGTATAATGAACCTAAATGGACTATGTATTGCAACGGAAGGAAGTGTGGGTATGCTTCATCTAGGGCGTGTTCGGGGTCTGATTGGCACATCTTGAGCACGGTGTAAAGCGTCTCAGCTGGAGCAGGTGTGATACCTGTGGTTGAAGATGGCCGAAAGAGTGGCGTGGGTGGCCGTGGTGGGTCGGAGGGTGAGTTATTGTATATGAGAGCTAGGTTCGAGCGAGTCGTGGGAAGTCGTGACTCGGAAGCGTATTATATGATCAACCCGGATGGTAATGGAGGGCCGGAACTTAGTATATTTCTACTTAGAATATAGTTCGTTAAAATTTAAATTATGTAAATGTTTGCAAATTATCAAATTTATCATCAAACTTTAGAAAAAGTTTGACGTTAAATTTGGTGATCAATTATAGATTTAGTGTTTGAAATGTTCAATATTTGAAGTACATCGTGTGTTAGAGTGGTAGTATTATTGGATTTCAAATGCATGTAATGTAATTTCTTCTTTCCTCATGGAAAAATTGATCGTGTAAAAAGCATCTTCGTGTGTATCATTATATATTTTCGTAATCGGTAATTGTCTTGGCCGGACAAAACTGATAACATTGTCTTTATCTTTATATATGATTTAAACTATATAGCTTTATATATGATTTAAGCTACATATCGGGTAAAGAGGTGAGATCTATTAGAAACCACTAGTATCTAAAGAACAAATCACAAGATTTCAACTATCTATCATCATTTCATCTAATGGCAGAGATGAAAGCAATAAATAACAAAAGAATGACAGAAATGTAATTATATAAAAACCTATTTCTTACATTTCTTTTTAAAACAACATATTTTGCAAATGGTAAATCGTCAAGTTACAAAAAATACAACAACTCAACAAGAATTAAATTATCTTTCTATAGATATGCACTTTTATACACTTTCGATAATTTTTTTTTTTTTTTTTTTTTTTTTTTTTTTTTTTTTTTTTTTTTAATCACACGTGATTTGTAAAATCACTTGTGATTTATTATTTTAAAAATCACGCATGATTTTATAAATCACAACTCGCAATGTCGAGTCGGAAACACAGCTTAAAAAAGAAAAAAAATGATGTGTGATTTCACAAGTCACGTGCCATCTTTAATGTAATAAATCACACACACTTACATTATATATACTACAAAGACACGCCACATTTGTCACATACGGAATTGGAAACCATGACCTTATAGGTTGCACTACAAGAATAATTGCTTTTCGCAATGAAATTTTGGACCTTTGGCTGGCGACGACTTGGGTGTCTTTCTTCCTCGCTAATTTTTCTATTCAAATACAGTTTAAAATCAACCAAATGGGCTATCTTTCTTATTTCAAATCTTTATTTAGATCTGTTGTCGGAATATGCTTCTCCTTCGCCATCCGCCATACATATTCCGACGACAAGTGACGTTGACCCGTCTCAAAAGTTCACGGTATAATGATGCCGCTTCCTTCCTCGCTTCATATCGTATGTCCATTGAAAATCAGAAATTTAGATCAAATTAGCATTTGCGGGTTAGGGTTTCAAATTGGGGAACATTGAGGATGGTGAGAGAATTAGAAACTGTTTGTGTGTGTGTAAATGAGAGTGAGTGAAAGTGTGAGAGTAAATAAATGGGACGGATGAAATGAGAGTCAGTCAATAAATTTACAAACCTATCCCTCTATCTAATTAAATGGGAAGGATGAAAAACATATCCAATCGTCAGATCAACCTGAGATCAATGGCTTTTTTTTTTTTTTTTTTTTTTTTTTTTGGTTCCGTATTGACCTTTTGTCATCGGATAAAACTGTAAAAGGAGTTTGTAGTAAATCTTCATGTATTTATATATGCATCAAATAGATTGTAACAAAAGTTACTCAAAGTTTTTGATATAGTAGTATGTGAGTAGCTCATTAACTTAAATTGCGGATTCAAATTTAATTGAAGACATTGTAAGATATGTGTAATAGGGCAAAAGTAGTTAAAAAAAACTTATAGCTTAAGTCATTAATTAGTCCGTAATAATTAACAGCGTAGATATAGAGTTTGAATCAAATGAAAAGTAATCATAAAATAAGAAATAACTATAACCACATATCTAAGATGCACCGACCTAAATTAAATACATCTCTATAATCTTATATGCATCATAATGTGTTTTCCAGCTTTTAATTAGATGCGTATATGCATATTAGATGCATTGATTTCTCTTTTATTTTGTTCCTCATCATGTGTTAGAATCATAAAAATTAATTTGCATCACTTACACTTCAAAATAACTTTCGAAACTCAAAGGGGTGCATCTAAATGAATGTGAATCAATCTAGTGAAAGTCGTTGCATCTCAAATGTGCGGTTATGCTCACGTCTCACTACTACTTATTTTAATTTACTTATCACTGGATCTATACGCGAGCAGATATATTAAATTCTGAATTTGATTCAATATAATTAACAGCGATAGTTTGAATATTAGGCTATTTGATTCAAAATAAATATGTTAATTATGGAAGATGATGAGTTAAAAAGATGTATCATATATCTAATATAAGGATATCTTGTCTACAATAAAATAAACAATCGATTACAATCCTCCATTAAAATTACAATTCACAAGAAAAGATTAGGGACTCAAAAAGTAGCTCATCGGAACTTCAGCTTATTCTGAGTGTAAATATTTTGTCTTGACCTTGTAATTAACTGAAATATTTGGGTAATCATGAACTAATTTAATCTTTCACCGACCGACCAATCCAAGAAGCATATGGGTCCACCTTCATAAATAATCAAACCGGTTAAACCCTCTCTTTTGAAAAATTGGTGTGACCAATTGGAAGGAAGTCTGTTTTGCACCAAGCAGAACTCGAGTTGAAAAATGGATTTCGTTATTATGGGTGTGAATATTATTCGTTAACATCTTTTTGGCCACACATGCTCACATATTAAATTTTTTCCACATATTGTAATATAATTTTGAATGTATGTTAAATATAAAGGTAAGGATTAAGTAAGAAGAATAATTAAAATGAGAAGGATAAGAAGTAAATGTAACTACACATTTCAAATTAGAAAGGAAATTTTGAAGGAATATGTATCCACTTTTGTAGGTGTATCTGAAATGTGTGATTGCGGTTACTTCTTATTATTCTTATTTTAATTATTTTTCCTATTTGATCATAACTCAGAAATTTTAATAAATCAAATTGACAATGTATAATTTTTTTTATGTCGTCTGAAGTTTACAATATTGTAGGTTGTGTTAGACGATTAATATTACAGGTTGACCTTTGAAGAAAAATTGATCGACAATAGAAAGAATTTGAGGTGAGAATACATGCATCCCATTTTGTATCCCATATGGTATCTTTGTTGGAATTATATAATCATGACATGCATATAAATAAACCAATAAACATCAAGTAAGCATAGCGGAAACAATTATAACAAGATCATATAATATTTAATTAATTAATTAATATTAAATAGTAAACGTACCGTAGTGATTCTAACCCGAACAAAAATCAAGTAACCCTAATTAGGGTTTATGTGGATTATAAGAATTACCCCTTACCTCTTTTGTAATTCAATCCAAGAATCAAACAATAGTGTGTTTGATTCACGTTCTTGTACACACATACTACTTTAAGTAAAAGTTTATGCAAGTAAATTAAACACAAAACTTGTTTTAGCTTTGAAAATTGAATCCCTTAAAAGGGGTTTATGTTGGATCGATTTAGGGACAAGAGAGAAGAAAGAAAACACCAAGAATTGTGTGTACAAGTTGTCTGGAACAATGAATCTTGGGTATGTTTATATAGGTGAGTAAACTTGGAGCTCAAGGCAAAGAGGAGGTGCCCTCTTGTCCTTGCCGATCGGCCTAGACATCCCCAAGGGGATTCTAGAACCTTCTTTGTTAGGAATACGTTTATTCATATGAAGACTCGGTCACCCCGAGTGTAGTTTAGCATATTGTAGCTCGTAGTATTTATCATATTAGTTAGAACGCAGTTTAGTATTAGTTAGTATTTGTGGAGTCGGGTCGGGTCTTTACCCACTGTCAGCTCGCTCCACAACCCGTTTCAGGGGGCGTTTGTCTGTAAGTATAAATACCCCTTCCCTAGCTTGGAAGGGGTTGGACCTTTCACTTCAATCTAACCTACTACTAGTTTTCTCTCAAAGGCTCCCTACTTCATCTCTTTCTCTCTCTAACTTCTCACTAGAAAACATTACCTAAAATCATCCTAAACACTAAATCATACATGTTCTTGCATTAGAGTATATTACAATTGGTATCAAGAGCCATGGTTCTATCCTAGGATTGGTGGTATGCTCGAATTTATAGCTTGGTTGTGTGTAGTTGGATGATTCGAATGGGTTCATAGGTTTTCTCACTTCATTGATCTCGTTAGGTGTTTTTATTGACATTCTTCTTGTATTTTCTTGCTTAGGAGTAGTGTAGACACCTTGTATTGCCTTTGGTTTTATCATTTCATCATCTTAGTGGACTGTGGATGAATTTCGTGGTGTATTTCTTGGCAGCGAGTTGTCAATTCCATTTAGAGAGTTGACAGAATTTCTAGCGAGTTGGGAGTAGAGGTTTGGCTCTTTGCTATTTTGGGATATACTGCCAAATCGCTAGACAGTGACATTTTTGTCTTACTGTTCCAGCGAGTTGAGGTTACTGTTGTTAGCGAGTTGATGTTGGTAACGAGTTGGTATAGTTAGCGGTTTGACAAGTCTCAGCGGGTTGAAGTTATTTCAGCGAGTTGATCAGAGTAGAGGCTTGATCAGTCTCAGCGAGCTGGTACTCTCTAGCGTGTTGATCTTTTCTAGCGAGTTGGTACACTTGTAGCGAGTTGAATTGTTTTTGTGGTGAGTTGTTCTATTTCAGAGAGTTGATAACTTCAGAGATTTGGTGTGTCTAGCGAGTTGAGGACTTAGCGAGTTGTGCTATTTTTAGCGAGTTGGCTCTTTTTTTCTTGGCGAGTTGGTCTAGCTTGTGGTTACTTGTGAAGTGGTGTTAGCGACTTGGTTCTGTTACATTAGTGAAACTTGTGCACTGTTGCGACTTAAGTTGTTACTACTATTTCTACAGTAACTTGACGTTGTGAGGTTAATCTTACGACTTGACTTGTTATTTGTGGAGCGGTTGTGATTTGACTTGTTGCAACAAAACACGAAATACACTTATGTTTAAAACTTGGTACTAAGACTTACTCACTTTCCACAGCATGGCAAGCACTTCCTCTGATAACATTCAAGCTGCAGGGTCGGATACTCGTCCTCCAATGCTGGACAGGACCGACTATGAATCACGGGCACAAAGGATTTGTCTTTATTGTTTAGGAAAGGAAAACGGGGTTAACATTTTGAAATCCATCGATGAAGGACCTTTTCAAATGGGCGTCACTAGAGACACGATTGCAACTACTGATGATTAACCTGCTGTAGTTGGTCCAGACAGACCTCGCACCTACGATGAGTTATCTGAGGAAGAAAAGAAACGCTATGATGCCGACATCAGAGCATCGAACATTGTCATTCAGGGGCTTCCTAAAGATGTCTACAAACTTATCAACTACAACACAGAAGCCAAAGCAGTTTGGGATAATGTGAAAATGCTTCTTGCAGGGTCTGAGTTAACCAAAGAAGATCGTGAGTCTCAGCTATATGATGAATTTAAGCACTTCAAAATGAATCCTGGTGAAAGCATCACTGACTATTATGTCAGATTTCACAAGCAGGTCAATGATATGAGAATCATCAAGATGACAATGCCCAACATTCAGCTTAACTCCAAATTCGTGAACAACATGGCACCTGAATGGGATAGGTTTGTTACGGCTGTTAAACTCAACAAAGGTCTCAGGGATACCAATCATGAACAACTCTATGCATATCTGCAACAACATGAGAAGCATGCTGCTTATGATCAGTTAATGCGGGAAAAACTCAATCCTTCAACTACAAATGATTCTCTTGCTTTCGTCTCAAATGTTCAGCAGCTTAATCAATCATCAATTGATCCACCTCAACCACAACATCCTTCATCCAGGTTCACTAATACAACTGGTCAAGCATCAACCCCTTCACCATCTGCCTTAAACACCCATCTGGACTCTGGGTACTCCCACACTGACATGATGATTGGTAATCTCTCCAACCAAGTTTCATTGCTGGTTCAACAATTCAGGACAGCTCTTCCATCTACTAATAACTAACTTCGGACTTCATCCAATCCTCGTAATCAGGCAGTCATAGAGGATGGTAGAGTTGTGGTGCAAAATGTGCAAGGAAGACAGAATTTGAATCAAAGAAATGCTGGTATAGGGAATGGGACTTATTGTCACAACTCGTAATTTCAGGCCATATTCCAAACTTCGACAATTTACTATTCATAAATCACTATTCATCGTTTTATTATTCATCATTTTTTAGGTAAGTTTGAGATTCTAAGAAGTATTGCAAAATTTTACTATTCACTTGACACTATTCATTTCCGGAAAGAAAACACTATTCACGTGCATTGCTCATTTCATCGTAAATTTAGTTTACGAGTACTTAAATTCGCGTAACCGTATTGGTTCAGGTGCGAATTCATGCATTATCATTAGGGACACTTCATACGGACTAGAAATAATCTACATATAATCATAATAGCATTTGCATTCTATACCACTCGTACAATATTCATATTAATATTTTTGGTATATTTAACGTTTTACGTATATTTATTTTAATTAAACATTAATATGCGATTAATAAATAAAACTAACATATCTAAAAATCCCCACGATGGTTCCGATATATTTTTAAACTCCTTATAACATCATAAAAATTATAAAATTCATTTACCCGGTATTTTGAAAATTTATTAAATTTATAACGTAAGTTTAATATAATTACGACGGTTTTCGTGAAATCTAAACAATAATTATCCAAACGCTCAATTTTTGTACCCAACATATTTTTGACATTTTTATGACTTTATTAAGTCCCGGTTAACTTTGTTGAAATTTATTTCTCGCAAACCCGGTACCCGATTATAACTAAACTAACTAAAAACTACAACTAATACTTACATTAAACTACACTAATACTACACTAGGATTTATTAGCAACTCAAAATCCTTTTTGCTTCTCTTTTCTCATGAAAAACCGGCCAAGCCCCCCCCCCCCCCCCTTTTAACCTCATGCATAAATTCTTTATAATGTATTATAATCACTACAAAATATCTACAAACTTAATAACTCTTTCACACTTATAATTTTTGGATCAAAACTTGCTCTTTTCTCTTCCTTTTTCTCTCCAAACCCACGGCCCCAAAACCAAATCCACCAAGATCCATCATATTTTCCAAGATCAATCTTAAATCAAGTCTATTTTGTTATCCTTGTTAGGGTTTTGAAATATAAACTCAAGGATTCCTAGGGTTTTGATCATACAAGCTTCATAATCATTCAAGTGAGTTTACAAAGATTTATTTTCTTCAAGTACTTGTTATAATGATATGGTTTTCATACAATATTTCATGCATATGTTAGCTCTTACCACTCATAATATATGTTTATGTCTTTGAAACCCTAGAAATGGAAACCTTGGTTAGATCCACTAGATTGATGATGTTTAAGAACCCATGACACCTTAAGAAGGTGTATGGTAGGATTAGACTAGATTTGTAGTAATTGAAAGTGATTTGGGTAGAGTAGAAACAAGTTTAGAACACTAGAAATGGATTTGGAACATATATATATACCTACTGTCCCAAATTTGAAAACCTGGAAAACTCAGTAACTCAGGGGAACTTTTCAACCAAAGATTTAGAAAATACTTTCAAAAACGAAGCCGTAGGCGAAAGAACGGGTTAAAACGAGTTTATAACGAAGGAGATATGATTTTTGCAAGTTTATTGACGAAAACTATTTTTCTGAAAATTGTTGCTGTTGGACGATTTTTGGTGGACAAACCGAGGCGTTAGATGTAACCTAGAGAAGCCGAGTTATCAAAAATATATTAGTACATACTAAGACGAATCCGTGGATATAAAGAACGAAGAAAATGAACTTAAAACGACCAAGTTATTCACGTTTCAATATCGGCAAAAACTCTCTATAATTGACAGTTTTTACTAGAAATAATAATAATACTACTTCTACGTACTAAATTCTAGATTTTCTAGAAATATTACTAAATTGCCAAATTCATAACTAACGAAGTACTTATGCTTATGAGTTTATTTTTACGACCATTGGACGTTACTTCAAGGCGAAGTTTATAACACTAACTTTCTATACAATATACTACGACAAGTTTTACAAGTCTAACTAAGAATTATTTTTCTCAAGTATAGAATGTATTTTCATATGACTATAACTAGTATATTTTCAAGTTATGAGTGGTACAGATATCATGTGCATGCATATTCTCTACATCATTTCATGATCTAAATTAGATCATATTCATTCATCATAGGTCGCGGTTGATATTCGTTCCTTGTTGTCCTTATCATTTCATCTCATTGTATCATCACTTCAGGTGAGTTTTCATAGCCCCGTTTTTAATACAATACTTTGATTTCAAATCCCACGGGGGAGAATACATTGCACCACTTATATTTTTTTTGTACATGCCTAAGTATTAAATTCCCTACATTGCTTAAGTTGCCTTATTACCATGTCTTGACAAGTCCCCTTTATTATTATGGACGGTTAATTAAAGTACGAGCGAGAGTGAGTGAATAGATCTATTGAGGGTGACTCCTCCATCCGTGTTTGGGTTGCTCCAACGGGATTACGGATGCATTTCATGTCTAATATATAGAGTGTCTGGTAAACACTTATTTGGGGCGAAGTAACTATGTCTAGCTTCGGGGTCATGAGCTTAAGAGCCAATGTAAATTTTATGACTGAAATCTTATTACTTTATTTTTTTACTTATGGCTAATGTACATCCGATTTAACTTATAAACCTATGATTTCTCACCAACTTTATGTTGACCGTTTTAGCAATGTATTTTCAGGTTATTAAGGTAGCTCATGTAGCATGCATTTGGACCTTCCTGGAGTCGCGGAGTCGACGCGTCTCATTATATTTTCTGCACTTATGAAACGTTTGATCTAGCATGACTTATTTCTTTCTATAAACTTGCAACACCTTTTGGGACCTATGTTTTGTAAACTCTGAATGTTTTAATGATCAAACGCTGTATTTTCTAAACGACACTTTAGGTCGTTCAATATGATTGTAACTGTGATGCTATGACAGTCACCCCCAGGTATTCCATTCCGCTGCCATTAAGGTATTTTGGGGGTGTGACAGATTGGCATCAGAGCTAAGGTTATAGCGAACTAGGATGTATCTTGGACCCTAGACTATAACCACATCATCATAGCATCTCATCATTTTATCATAAGTGCATATTCACTACATATGTTATTTCATACACACAATGTGTGAGTTATTTATACCCATACTCATATATATATATATATATATATATATATATATATATATATATATATATATATATATATATATATATATATATATATATATATATATATATATATATATATATATATATATATATATGATTATGTTGACCTGGTTCACAAGTGACATGTCTTCAGATACCACCCTGTCATCCTTTTACCGGATTCCGACATTGAAGATGCCTCGTCATCTTCTACTACCATTATACCATCAGTGCACTTACACCACCATTAGCACCATTGATTTGTCATAGGAACAGGGTTTTCCTATCATTCAGCCCATACATAGAATTCCGTTTGGTAGAGTATTCAGACTTAATCTTAATGGACCTATTAGGATGCTTATTACAAGGAAGATAGTATGTTTTCTTTCCTTCACTAGTAGAGCACTCACTACTTAGGTACTACCACCACCGTCAGCTACTTATTACACTATTGGTCGTCCCATAGTGCGTACTTCAGTTTTACCTCTTAGATGTCGCGAGATAGCGCGAAAGAGGGTAGTATTCCATTCACTATTATCACCATCATCTGTTAACTCACTACTAGGATCTCATCGTCATTAATTTTATTTTCATCATCTAGAGTACCACCATCGTCATTTCCCTTTTTCATTCCCACTTGCCATGAATTAGATAACACTTGGTAGATAATACCAATATCACGGACTCAACAGGAACATCCGCAGATTCCTCAAGAATGGTTTGGAACCTACACTATCTAGGATATGATCGATGCACAACTACAGACACCACCTCAGGACTATTTCGACATTATGATGCCATAAACCCTGGTTTCACTCAGAGGGACACCAGAAAGTCTCTGGGCTAGACTTATATCTTTTCTAGCTTTTACTATTATCCTAGCCACAGAGAGTGTGGGACATAGTCTAAAGAACTTGTTGTCTTTTGATTGTTGTACAAACAAATATATCAAGTGTGACTCTACTATGTAAGTAATGGTTGTGCTATTTATGATATCGGCTCACGTAGACCGAAATTTTCATGTATTATATTCATGTATTGTGAATATGATGATTTTTATTAACTATATATTCTCATGGTCTCTTATGATTTGATGAAGATAGATTTAAGCAAACCACTCCAAGCATGACGCAAGCTGCTGTTGGACAAGTCATTGCCAAGAACATAGCCACCGCCCTCACCAAGGAACTTACTCACGTTGAATTTATGGGTTGTAATCCCCCCTCCTTTAGCGGAACTAGAGACACAAAGGAATTTCTCAAATGGTTCGAAGAAATAGAAACAATATTTCGATGTGGCGACCGTCGTAAGGAAGACAAGGTTAAGTTCGCCACATGCACTTTTCAGGATCATGCCCAGGAATGGTGGACCAAACATGTTAAGATTGTGGGAGTTGATGCTGCTTACTCATACTCTTGGGAGAAACTAAGAAGGATGATGAGTATAACATTTTGTGTAAGAAGTGAATTACGAGCAATAGAACAGGAAACACTAAACTTTACCATGGTAGGAGACGATGTTGACAAGTACACTACCCGTTTTTATGAATTAACAAGGCTAGGCCCTGAAATGGATGAACCGGAAAGCAAGAAACTTGAAAGGTATATCGGGGGACTCTCCCCTGAAATTCGTATGTTGGTCATATCATTGGAACCCGATACCATGTCTGAAGCTATCAAAATGGCGATCGAAGCAAAGGAACACATAGCTCACACCAAGACATTAGGAAACTATAGCGACAACAAAAGGAAGTGGAACAAAAATCGAGGTGGGAATGCCACACAAGGACCACACAAGAGACAAGGAGTTGCTAAGTCTTATGCTACAGGCCTAAATGAAAAGAAAGATTACCTTGGTATTTTACCTAAGTGTGAAAAGTGTGAACATCATCATAACCCAGGCCGTTGCTCGGAACCATGTGGCAACTGTAAGAAGGTTACTCACAAAACCAGGGATTGCAGGTTTCCAATTGTGGGCGATAATCAGAAACCAGTAATAACATGTTTTGGCTGTGGTGTAGTTGGACACTTCAAGAGTGAATGCCCGGAGTTGAGAGACCTGAACTGGAGGAAGAAGTTCATGTTTTAAACCATAGTCCAAGCCCTTTAGGGTTGTACTTCTCTTTTGTATTTTCCGTTAGTACGTTGAAATAACCTAGTTGTATTAAGCACTCTTTTATCCAATGTAATATCTATCCTTTGTTATCTCAGTGATAATCGTGACCTTCGTTTATTCCATTTTCTATTCCAATCGCTCAATCTTTAATCGTTTCGCAACATTATACCATTGTCTTATTAGGGATTAGGCCGATTTCATTTTTTTTACGAATTAGTAGACTATTACCATTCCATAAGATACACCCATGTATCCAATAAACTTTACAACGAATTTTACTTCAAGCTATTTTACTACCCTATGGGGAAATTGTTTTACAGAATTTCTAAAATAAGCTATTTTGTTACCGCTCTATAAATTGATTTTTCGTCATTACACCAAGTATTTACTATTATTACGCGAAACAATTTTCATATTAATAGAAAGGAAATATCAGGATACCATTTTAAATAACAATGCGTTAACACCATCTAAAACTTTTGAGAAAAGTAATACTATTTTGACAAAATCAAGCATCGCATCATTAGTCCTCAATTATACATAGCCTGATCACC
Source organism: Artemisia argyi (assembly GCA_030686995.1). NCBI lineage: Eukaryota > Viridiplantae > Streptophyta > Magnoliopsida > Asterales > Asteraceae > Artemisia > Artemisia argyi. The sequence goes on from CM060681.1 coordinate 144,737,504, forward strand.
TATGTATAATTTAGGAAGAATAATGCTATGAAGGAAATAATTACCTTTTTAAAGTATTGCTAATAACAATCTTCATTTAAAAGCGTTTTAAACAAGTAAACTCTTTCATAAACATCTCTTTTTGACAAACCCTCCCTGGTACCTGTCACCCACTTAGCCATTAAGATGGATTTTCCATTGACTTCTTTAGGAGAGACTTTCCCTATCAAGTACTAGGAGGATTCCTCGATAAAAAAAATTAAATAAATAAAAATAAATAAAAATAAAAAAAATAAAAACAATAAAAGGATTACGGAACTACTAAACCTGGACTAAGAAAATTCATAATCCAACAACAATCTTAAGATACCACGATACCATCCGAATCACCATCTCTGACCTAGTTGTCAAGTTTTATCATTCAAAGATACTAGCGAGACTGAGCTACAGGATCGAACACATTGTGAAGGTACTCTAAACAACGCTATAGAAATAAACCAAGCCTCCTAACCGATACTGTAGAGTGTTCCATTTAAACATGGCCTCATCCAAATGCAAACTTCCCTGTAATGAGTTTTTACCAAGGATAATTGTTTAAATTAAGAATATCAATATGGATTATCCTAAGGAGTTGTGTTCTCTAGAAATTTTAGCTAACCCCATTTTCATACCAAGAAAGGGATCCGACCCGAATATATATTATGCCAACATGATGATAATTTCAACGATAAACCATATCAGGACTTAAGATAGTTTGAATACCTATGCTTGTAGTTTTGCCTAAATAGCACCAATAGGCATTATCCAACCTCAGGAACTAAACGTTAGACATCCATGCAATTATGCGAACATTACCTATCCTACTATTTTATCATTGTTAATACTTTCACTTTTAAATGAAGTTGATTCAAAAATTTCGTTTACATAAATCACATACTTTGTATAAAATGATTTCTGAAATTACTATTTTGAACAAGTACGATATATATATATTGTGGGTCAATATTTAGCAAAACCATCGTACAAAGAGAAAAATATAAAATCAAACTTTGGTAAACATTCCTATTCACAACATGTTTGGAAACAGTTTTACATTTCATAACTACTAAATTTTGAATCATCAAGAAAGATATTACTTAGTAAATCATTTGCTTCATTTTCTAAATCCGTTTATTCAGAAAAAGATTTCAACCCAAAACTCACAATTGCGAGACAAATTTCCAAAGCTAATCACCATATTACATCACTTGTGCATTTAGGATTTTGTAAATTGACAACAAAGAAACTTGGAATATTCGATGAAGGAAATTAGGAGGGACACCATAAATTAAGTACAAACGTCAGTAATGGAGACCTAACCTAATAGGCATAGAAATACACATGTCTTAGCATCCTTTGGAACAAAACACAAGGAATCTAAAATTTTTACCTATATTCTATCCCCTTCAGATAACGCCAAGTTCGAAAGACAGAACGTTGTGGAATTAGTCACAAGATCTATTGTACCCATTTCAATTGTTCCTGATAAAGGTAATCGAATCACCTCAGACTTCTAACAATCATTTTAAGATTTTCTTCGGATGTAAACACCGCCTACCATCCTCAGACCGATGGTCAGAATGAGAGAACGATTCAAACATAGGAATATATGCTCAGAGTATGAATGATTGACTCTAGAAATGGTTGGACTAACCATTTACCATAAATCAAATTCAGTTGCAACCATAGTTGTTGCGCGAGCGTAGAGACTACACCATTTGGGGCACTCTATGGTCGAAGTGCCAACATCCATTGACGAATCAAAATTGGAAAAGTCCAACTCACTAGTCCAATAGGCATTCATGAAATAACCAGAAATTTCCTACAAGTCAAGAATCAATTACAAGTTCAATAAATGGAAACCATTAAAACTTCAAGTTGGTAGGCAGAGTCATGTTGAAAGTTCTGCCTAGGAAAGGCATGTTACCAATCAGAAAAATTTGGGAAGTTAAACCCGATATACACTGGACCATCTAATATTTCAGACTGTGTAGGCCTAGTGGCCGTCAGACTTGAGCCTTGTTAGAGAACAGAAGGTTATACAAACACGTTTCACAATTTTCAAATCCCAAGAAATGACTTACAGATTAGTCACTCATAATCCCTTTTGGAAAGGAATCCAACCCAAGGAAAGACGTAAACCTGGTAAGAGAACCAATAGAAATCATGGACTGTTAGGTCGAACGGTTGAAGCAGAGTCGAATTCCTATCGTGAAAGTTCGCTGGAATTCTCAAATATTATCACCTTTTCACTAATACCACTTCAGAGACTAACACAAACTGAACTTTGGGACGAAGTTCCTTTTAGAGGGGAAGACTGTCACAACTCGTAATTTCAGGCCATATTCCAAACTTCGACAATTTACTATTCATAAATCACTATTCATCAAAACACTATTTATCGTTTTACTATTTATCATTTTTGAGGTAAGTTTGAGATTCTGAGAAGTATTGCAAAATTTTACTATTCACTTGACACTATTCATTTCCGGAAAGAAAATACTATTCACGTGCATTGCTCATTTCATCGCAAATTTAGTTTACGAGTACTTAAATTCGCGTAACCGTATTGGTTCAGGTGCGAATTCGTGCATTATCATTAGGAACACTTCATACGGACTAGAAATAATCTAAATATCATCATAATAGCATTTGCATACTATACCACTCGTAGAATATTCATATTAATATTTTTGGTATATTTAATGTTTTACGTATATTTATTTTAATTAAACGTTAATACGCGATTAATAAATAAAACTAACATATCTAAAAATCCCCACGATGGTTCCGATATATTTTTAAACTCCTTATAACATCATAAAAATTATAAAATTCATTTACCCGGTATTTTGGAAATTTATTAAATTTATAACGTAAGTTTAATATAATTACGACGGTTTTCGTGAAATCTAAACAATAATTATCCAAACGCTCAATTTTTGTACCCAACATATTTTTAACATTTTTATGACTTTATTAAGTCCCGGTTAACTTTGTTAAAATTTATTTCTCGCAAACCCGATACCCGATTATAACTAAACTAACTAAAAACTACAACTAATACTTACATTAAACTACACTAATACAACACTAGGATTTATTAGCAACTCAAAATCCTTTTTGCTTCTATTTTCTCATGAAAAACCGGCCAAGCCCCCCCCCCCCCCCCTTTTTAACCTCATGCATAAATTCTTTATAATGTATTATAATCACTACAAAATATCTACAAACTTAATAACTCTTTCACACTTATAATTTTTGGATCAAAACTTGCTCTTTTCTCTTCCTTTTTCTCTCCAAACCCACGGCCCCAAAACCAAATCCACCAAGATCCATCATATTTTCCAAGATCAATCTTAAATCAAGTCTATTTTGTTATCCTTGTTAGGGTTTTGAAATATAAACTCAAGGATTCCTAGGGTTTTGATCATACAAGCTTCATAATCATTCAAGTGAGTTTACAAAAATTTATTTTCTTCATTTCTTCAAGTACTTGTTATAATCATATGGTTTTCATACAATATTTCATGCATATGTTAGCTCTTACCACTCATAATATATGTTTATGTCTTTGAAACCCTGGAAATGGAAACCTTGGTTAGATCCACTAGATTGATGATGTTTAGGAACCCATGACACCTTAAGAAGGTGTATGGTAGGATTAGACTAGATTTGTGGTGATTGAAAGTAATTTAGGTGGAGTAGAAACAAGTTTAGAACACTAGAAATGGATTTGGAACATATATATATACCTACTGTCCCAAATTTGAAAACCTGGAAAACTCAGTAACTCAGGGGAACTTTTCAACCAAAGATTTAGAAAATACTTTCAAAAACGAAGCCGTAGGCGAAAGAACGGGTTAAAACGAGTTTATAACGAAGGAGATATGATTTTTGCAAGTTTATTGACGAAAACTATTTTTCAGAAAATTGTTGCTGTTGGACGATTTTTGGTGGACAAACCGAGGCGTTAGATTTAACCTAGAGAAGCCGAGTTATCAAAAATATATTAGTACATACTAAGACGAATCCGTGGATATAAAGAACGAAGAAAATGAACTTAAAACGACCAAGTTATTTACGTTTCAATATCGGCAAAAACTCTCTATAATTGACAGCTTTTACTAGAAATAATAATAATACTACTTCTACGTACTAAATTCTAGATTTTTTAGAAATATTACTAAATTGCCAAATTCATAACTAACGAAGTACTTATGCTTATGAGTTTATTTTTACGACCATTGGACGTTACTTCAAGGTTTTCAAGGCGAAGTTTATAACACTAACTTTCTATACAATATACTACGACAAGTTTTACAAGTCTAACTAAGAATTATTTTTCTCAAGTATAGAATGTATTTTCATATGACTATAACTAGTATATTTTCAAGTTATGAGTGGTATAGGTATCATGTGCATGCATATTCTCTACATCATTTCATGATCTAAATTAGATCATATTCATTCATCATAGGTCGCGGTTGATATTCGTTCCTTGTTGTCCTTATCATTTCATCTCATTGTATCATCACTTCAGGTGAGTTTTCATAGCCCCGTTTTTAATACAATACTTTGATTTCAAATCCCACGGGGGAGAATAGATTGCACCACTTATATTTTTTTTGTACATGCCTAAGTATTAAATTCCCTACATTGCTTAAGTTGCCTTATTACCATGTCTTGACAAGTCCCCTTTATTATTATGGACGGTTAATTAAAGTACGAGCGAGAGTGAGTGAATAGATCTATTGAGGGTGACTCCTCCATCCGTGTTTAGGTTGCTCCAACGGGATTACGGATGCATTTCATGTCTAATATATAGAGTGTCTGGTAAACACTCATTTGGGGCAAAGTAACTATGTCTAGCTTCGGGGTCATGAGCTTAAGAGCCAATGTAAATTTTATGACTGAAATCTTATTACTTTATTTTTTTACTTATGGCTAATGTACATCCGATTTAACTTATAAACCTATGATTTCTCACCAACTTTATGTTGACCGTTTTAGCAATGTATTTTCAGGTTATTAAGGTAGCTCATGTAGCATGCATTTGGACCTTCCTGGAGTCGCGGAGTCGACGCGTCTCACTATATTTTCTGCACTTATGAAACGTTTGATCTAGCATGACTTATTTCTTTCTATAAACTTGCAACACCTTTTGGGACTTATGTTTTGTAAACTCTGAATGTTTTAATGATCAAACGCTGTATTTTCTAAACGACACTTTAGGTCGTTCAATATGACTGTAACTGTGTTGCTATGGCAGTCACCCCCAGGTACTCCATTCCGCTGCCATTCAGGTATTTTGGGGGTGTGACACTTATAGAGTCGGTAATGCTCTTCAAGGACAAGCCAGGCAACCTAAGTGCTACAACTGTGGAGGAATGGGTCACATAGCTAGGAATTGCACTCAACTATAGCGTCCACAAAACTCTGAATATTTCAAAGACAAGATGTTGCTAATGCAGGCACAAGAAAATGGGACTATTTTGGATGAAGAAGCCTTACTCTTTCTGGCTGGTGATGACGGGAATACATTTGATGCTGATGTAGATGATCAACCGGTTCAAGACTTAGCACTCAATGACCCGAACATCTTCCAAGTTGAAGAATGTGATGCATTTGACTCTGATGTTGATGACGAACCCACAGCTCAAACTATCTTCATGGCTAATCTGTCTGCAGCTGTTCCCTCTCCACAGCAGTCTGGCTCCTCCATCACATTTGCTATTTCTGAGGTACCAACTTCACGTAATCTGAATAACCCTACCATTCCACAGAGGGTGTATGACTTTGTACAACTCAAGGATATTGACAACATAGATACCATTGATATGGGAAATACCAATACTATCCCATATGAAAGGTATGTGAATGACAATGGACTGCCAGTTGTACAAAGTGATACACCGTCTATTGATTTTCGTGAACATGAGCTGCATGAGCACAATATATACAACCCTGATGATTCCTTGTACACTAGATTTAACATCCTTAAGGATCAGGTGACTATATACGAACAGCGTGCTAAATTTGAGCTTAATGAACGTGAGCAGAAAATGGAATGGCAACTGCGTGCTTACATATCAGAAAATAATTCCAAACAAGAAACATTGAAAAGAGAGTTATTGTCTTTAAAAAAACAATTAGATCAAACTGTTAAACAAAAACAGGAGATTCAAAAGGGTTTAACCTCGCTCAAACACGATTACAAAAATAAAGAAACAAAACTTTTAAATGATTTCTCTAATCTTAAAATGTTGAAAAATAAACTGGAAGAAAAGTTGTTCACGCAAGGCCAAACCATCCAATCTGCTCAAATGATGCAGAATCATAGGAAAATAAGAGACGAGTTTAGTGAACAGGATGCCTCTAAACCAAAGGCCAACTTCCTAAGAAATGGTATAGGTGCTCAACCTGTGTTATATGATGCAAACATTATGTTTGAGCCTAATCATGCCCCTCCTGATGTGAGATCCTATGACAAGATTGATGAAATGGAAGATAGAACTAGGGAAAAACTGGCTGAGCAATTAAAGGATCCCATGTGCATTGCTAATAATATTGTCTTTCACTATGATTATACTGATGATAATCATTCATCTATTTTTGTCCCTCAAAAGAAAATCCTTCTTGAGAAAGTTTTTTGGAATATTGACATAGAGAAAATGAAAGCTGAAAGACTTGTGGGTAACACACGTACTATTTTTAGGATTGCTGACCCAACCATTTATCCTTTGAACATGCCCAAGCACCTTGTACCATTTACTCTTCCCACACAGTGTAATACTCTAATTGAATTATATGTACTAGGTCAACTGTTTAATGATTTTGAGAAAATATGTAAAAAGAGAATTACACCAACGGGGATTACTGAAGGGGAAAGGGGATTTGAGCAAACTAAACGGTGTTACCTAACTGAAGTCATGCCATTTTTTGATCTTCTCAAAGAACACTTTGAGGGTCTTAAAAAGACAATTAATAATGATGTAACTGAAATGAAAAAGGTCTTCAAAGATGTAGAAAATGAGGGTTAAAAATTGGCAATTGATCTTAAATATAGTGAAATTAAAAGGAAAAACATTCTCATTATGAATGAAGATTTGATTGCTAATTGCATTGCTCAAGATGTATTCTACACCGTCACCGACTCTGCATTATCTGCTCGACAATTTCATGAAATGTCGGTTACGTTAAATGTCTTTCAGAACCGTGTGATTGAGCTTGAGGGGGAGAATTTCAAATTACATCAAAAAATTCAAAACGACGACCATGATAACATGGTCAGGCATTTCTCAAAACTAGAAGTTGATAATCTTAACTTACAACTACAATATCAACATCTAGAAGAAAGCATAAAAATCTCAAATGCCAAGACATCTTCGGATGCTCCTGAATTTGACACATGTTTTGAATTATCCAAAAAGGATGAAGTAATTCAAGCTCACTCAAACATGATTCGGAAATTGAGGGCCCAAATTGCACAATAAAGTCTAACATGGGCAACGTGACCAATACCAGTTACCAAATATCACTAGATTCTCAAAATTTTCAGAAACAAGACATCATTAACGAATTACAACATGAAAATGAGTGGCTCCGTGCTGAAATGTCAAATGCTAAACAACGTTACAAAGAGTTATTTGAGTCTATTAAAATAACACGTGACCAAAACAATGAAGAGTCACTTCTTTGTTAAACGAAATTGAGAATCTAAAGACTATGGTGAAAGGTAAAATGCCCGTCGTTTCATGTGACCATGCGATTTCCAATGTTCATGTTTGTAAGAAATATGCGTGTGATGCCTTGAATGTTTCTCTTCCCCTTAGGAACAATAAGTTAGTTCATAGCAACTATCTTAGACATCTTAAGGATTGCCTGATCATACTTAGAGAAACCATTGAAGATGATAGGATGTCTAAATCGCTGAATGATGTTGTCGTTGGTGCATGCTTCCTCACTAATAGAGCCCAGGAACTATTAGAATAGGTTAATGCCCCAAGAATGATAACAAGTCGAATAGGTCATTTGCATCGCACTCTAACGTTAGCAACAAACATGTTACTTTTGGTTACCCTCAAACAATGTCACAATCCAACACCATGATCATCGGTAAACAAGTAGCGACTAAGCATACTAATGTTCCCATCATTGCTTCTACAGGAGTAAACGGTGTATCTAAAGCTAGCAAGTCACAGCCTAGGTGCAATACAAAGAATGATAGGGCTTTGCCGGCTAAGAGTGCACTTATGAAGGAAGTAGAAGAATCCTCTAGGAACAATAAAGTTATGCTTAATGAAAGGAATCGAGTTGACTCAAACATTTGTGTTAAAAATGATGTAATTAATTCAAATTCTGGTGCTATTTGTAAGACTTGTAACGAATGTTATTTTTTGGTAATCATGATGCTTGTGTTGTGTCTTTCTTAAAATCCGCTATGCAATCTTTAGTTATGAATGTTTCGAGTGCTAATAAAGTTAGGCAGGTATGGAATAGAACAGGAAAGGTGTTCACTAATGTTGGTTATCAATGGAGGCCTACTGGAAGGAAATTCACCCTAGGAGAAAAGTGCCCCTTGACTAGGATCACTAACTCCAAAGTAGTGCCAATTACGAAATGGAGACCTACTGGTAGAAGATTCCCAGTAGAAGCACTTAGTACCACTTCTAGGTCTAGTGCATCAACTTGTAAAAATACCAGTAGTATCTCCGTGACATATGATAATCCAATGTTTGTATGTGATAACCAAACGGACCCCAATTGTTTGTGGGGCTCCAGCTTTTTCAGTTATCCACCATTGTCTGGTTTCAAATGCAGGTCGCACAAATCGTCCTTTGGTATTTGGACTCAGGCTGCTCAAAACATATGACTGGGGATCGCTCGCGGCTCAAGAATTTCGTGGAAAAGTTCATTGGTACGGTCAGATTCGGGAACGACCATTTTGGTGCTATAATGGGTTATGGTGATTACGTCTTTGGAGACAGTGTGATATCCAGAGTATACTACGTGGAGGGACTTGGACATAATCTATTCTCTGTTGGTCAATTCTGTGATTCTGATCTTGAAGTTACGTTCAGAAAACACGCATGTTTTGTTAGAGAATTAGATGGTGTAGATCTTCTCAAAGGCAGTCGGGGCACCAATCTTTATACCATCTCAATTGAAGACATGTTGCGGTCCTCTCATATTTGCTTGCTTTCAAAAGCCTCTAAGAACAAATCATGGTTGTGGCATCGTCGTTTAAACCATTTGAGCTTCGGTACCATCAATGAGCTCACACAAAAGAATCTCATTCGAGGTTTGCCCAGACTTATGTATGAAAAAGATCATCTATGCTCCGCGTGTCAAATGGGCAAGAGCAAAATGCACACCCATAAACCCAAAACTGTCAATTCCATTATGGAAGTCCTACACACTCTTCACATGGATCTTTGTGGACCAATGAGGGTTCAAAGTATCAACGGAAAGAAATATGTGCTAGTTATTGTTGATGACTACTCTCGCTTCACATGGGTAAAGTTTTTACGATCAAAGGATGAAACTCCGGAGATCATCATCAGACTCATCAAGCAATTGCAAGTTCGACTCAACAAAACAGTTAGGTTCATTCGCACTGACAATGGAACGGAGTTCGTTAACAAACTACTAACTTAATTTTATGAAAGTGTCGGCATTAGTCATCAAAAGAGCATTCCACGTACTCCACAACAAAATGGAGTTGTTGAAAGGCGTAACCGCACCTTAGTTGAAGCTGCTAGGATTATGCTCGTCTTCTCCAAAGCTCCTATGTTCCTTTGGGCAGAGGCTATTGCAACTGCTTGCTACACACAGAATCGATCCTTGATACATCCTCTCCACTGCAAGACTCCATATGAACTGGTTCATGGCAGAAAACCAGACCTTTCATTTCTTCGAGTATTTGGCGCATTGTGTTATCCAACAAATGACAGTGAAGATCTTGGGAAACTCAAGGCCAAGGCCGACATTGGTTTCTTCGTTGGTTATGCACCAGAACGAAAGGGGTACCGAATCTACAACAAACGTACCAGAGACATAATGGAAACAATCCACGTTACATTCGATGAGTTGACTGAGCAACCGGATCCTGGACAATCAAGTTCTGGACCCGTACCTAACCTTTTGTCTCCTGGACCTATAAGCTCCAGGCTTGTACAGATTCCCACTCCTGCTATTCGTTTTGTGCTTCCTACAAGTGAAGATTGGAAGAAACTGTTTGACCCAATGTTTGATGAATACTTTGAACCTCAAAACGTGGCTGCTTCTGAAGCTCCTGCCATTCCACAACTAGCTGGTGTCGCAAATGTCCCACAAGATAATGCAGGACCATCCACTTCATTGTCATGGGATCCAGAAGCCCCCACCATCAGTCATTCAGCTACCACATCAAATGTTCAATTCTCATCTGTACAACGAGTAGCAGCTGTGGATATTTATCGTGAAGTAAATCCTTTTGCTCCACCTGATGATGAGTCGTTTGTTAACATCTTTGCTCCTGAATCCTCTAATGATGCAACATCCTCAGAAGAATCCAACACGGCGACCTCAATTCACTATTCTCAACCCCACGAGCATCTTAGGAAATGGACAAATAATCACCCAATTGACAACATCATTGGAAACCCTTCTCGTCCGGTATCAACACGTAAACAACTTGCAACTGACGCCTTGTGGTGCTTCTTCAATTCTGTCCTCTCAAAGCTGAGCCAAAGGATTTCAAAGATGCAATGTCTAAACACTCATGGTTCACTGCTATGGTAGACGAGATTCATGAGTTTGATCAACTTGAAGTGTGGGAATTAGTACCACCTCCCGATTGTGCAATGATCATTGCTCTCAAGTGGATATTTAAAGTAAAGCTTGATGAGCATGGAGATGTATTGAAGAACAAGGCAAGGCTTGTAGGAAAAGGATAACATCAAGAAGAAGGAATAGACTTTGAAGAATCCTTCGCACCTGTTGCTAGAATTGAAGCCATAAGAATATTTCTCGCAAATGCTGCCAGTCAGAATATGGTAGTATATCAAATGGACGTTAAGACTGCATTCTTAAATGGCGATCTAAAGGAGGTGGTGTATGTTAGTCAACCTGAAGGATTCGTGAATCCTGAACATCCTAACCATGTCTATCGTTTGAAAAAGGCGCTTTATGGGCTTAAGCAAGCTCCTAGGGCATGGTATGATACCTTGTCAAAATTCCTTCTTGCTAACAAGTTTTCCAAAGGTGCTATTGATTCTACATTCTTTACCAGAAAAACGGGCAAAAACTACCTTCATGTACAAATCTATGTTGATGATATCATATTTGCCTCCTCCGATCCTAAGGAGTGTGATCGTTTTTCCCATGAAATGAGTTCTGAGTTCCAGATGTCCATGATGGGTCAAATGTCGTTCTTTCTAGGCTAGCAAATATCTCAAAACCCCAATGGCATATTCATCAATCAATCGAAGTATGCTAATGAAATTTTGAAGAAATTTGGATTCGAATCTTGTGACTTAGTTGATACTCCCATGATCGAAAGATCAAAACTAGATGAAGACGATGTTGGGATCCCGGTCTACCAAACCAAGTATCGAAGCATGATTGGTTCCTTAATGTATCTCACTGCTAGTAGACCGGATCTTCTGTTCGCCGTTTGCATGTGTGCTCGGTATCAATCCAAACCTACCAAGAAGCATTTGGAAGCAGTCAAGAGGGTCTTTCGGTATCTTAAAGGAACAATCCACATGGGTCTATGGTATCCCAAGGACACTGCTATGGCACTCACGATTCCGACGCTGACCATGCGGGATGTCAAGACACTCGTCGTAGTACTTCTGGGGGTGCACAGTTTTTGGGCAATAAGCTAGTTAGTTGGTATTCAAAGAAACAAATGAGTACATCGATCTCTTCCACAGAGGCTGAGTACATTGCTATGTCCTTATGCTGTGCTCAGATCCTATGGATGAGATCTCAACTTTCGGACTATGGCTTCGTGTACAACAAGATTCCCATGTACTGTGACAACAAAAGTGCAATTGCCCTCTGTTGCAACAACGTCCAGCACTCAAGAACTAAGCACATTGATATTCGACATCACTTCATCAGAGAGCAAGTTGAGAAAGGAATTGTGGAACTTTACTTCGTGAGGACGGAGTTCCAGCTAACTGATATCTTCACCAAAGCGCTTCCTAGGGAACGATACCAATTTATTCTCCCTCGTCTTGGTATGAAGAGTCTCACGCTTGAGGATCTCATAAGTCTTCAGGAAGATCAGGAGGAGTAAAGGGGTTGCTTCGCATATCCTTTGTACATAGTCTAAAACAAAAAGAGAATAGAAAAATATAAAAAAAAACCTATAAAAACCATAAAAAAAATCTGAAAAATCATAAAATCCAAAAATATTCTTCTTACGACATGTCTCTTGTGTAATCAATATTATGTACGTTTCTAGAAATGTCATTCAATAATGACACGGAAACTTACATATGCTTGAGCAAGAGTTTTTCCCTTCTAATAATAATGTTTTTCTAAAACATGTCGTCTCTTAAAATATTCTTTCATTATGGTTTGCTATTACTTCAGATAGCAACCCGGTCTTAGTATTGGGAAAAGTTCGTCGCCAAAAAGACGACTGTTCCTAACAAAGGCATGAATTACTTTATATTCGTGCCTTTTCCATCTGATGTTTGCTTAAGTGCATCATTTCTGGTAAAAGAAGAGAAGTCTTCTTTACATCTCAAATATTTTTCCTTCAATGGTTCTTCGGGAAAGTATTTGCTCCAAACTTGGTGGTACCATGGTTTTTGAAGATCAAACAAACTTGAAATGTTGTTTAAAATGTGCCATTCAATTGATGCTATAAGATTAATCTTTTGTGCAAAATGTTAATTGAAAATGCGTCATTGATTGAGGGGGAGAATGATTTCAAAAACTATATATCATCAAAACAAGATCTTTGTGCATATACTATATGTAAGAAGTGTAATTGTTATGTGTTAGTATATGAATTTTTCATGAGTTTCTCGCTAAACTCGAAATCATTTATAAACTCATCATCTCTAACACATAACATACTCCCTTAAGGTTTGAGGGGGAGCTAAAATATCGTCTCATAATCAGTCATTCTTAAATCTGACCACATTTTTCTCCCAAAAAAATATTTGAACTTATTTAAATCACTTGGGATAACAAATCTCAAATGGTTTGAAATTTTTGATCGGGGGAGAAAATGTGATTTAAATATGAAATCTGATTAAAATGTGATGTGTTTGGACTTAAACGAAAGCTCTCCCATATGTGCTAAACTCTTTTGAATATCAATGCACATATTGAGGGGGAGCAAATTGTTTGTGTAAAAAGGATCCTAGCATCTTGTGTGAGCGAGACTCAGACTCTTATCAATGAATTGACGAAACCAAAACAGTTCTTAATCGAAAGGACTAGTCCTGGACGGGTAATAACTTCAAGCTGGTCTAACTAGTGATGCAAGCGTGTCTCAAAAAGGACCTGTCTGAGTAGAGTGTAGCGTTTCGAGAAACCTTGTGTGAACTTGATCAGGCCGGGTAATAACTTCAAGCTAGTCCAACTAGTGATGTAAGCGTGTCTCAAATGCCTGCTCATGTTCACTGAAGGTGGATCAATTCAAAAAGTGCAACTCACCCCGACATGTACAAATTTCTATCAAAAACATATGAGCACATGTTAAGGGGGAGCATTTAAAAATGACTAAACTCTCAACGTGTTAACTAAATGTGTTTCTCAATCATAAACACATTGAGAGAATTTTCAATGATTTGGTGTATGGCAACATAGGATAGTCATGAAGTTATAAGGTGGCTAAGGTTAGGAAAACCGTCCTATGATCCACCAGAACCGGAGGGATCTACCCATGGACAATACCAAATAGATAGTATTAGTAAGTTCGTAGGTATGATTATGAAAAAAGGAGAAATGTGAGAATGGATAAAGAAGGGGTTGAAGAATTAAAAAGAAACGAAATGAGAAAGGGTGAAAAGAAATAGCCCTCCAATTATTTAACCTTAGGGCAGAAACCGGGTTCAATTCATAATCTACTGATGGTTGCTAAGGCGACATTGGTATTGAAAACAAGACGTCATTCCAGTGATGCATTGCACTAAACCTTCTAGCCACTCAAGTTCTCTTAAAAGAGCTTGTTTCAATCTCATGGGGAACCGGTGTAATCTATCAACTTATCTCTTAGAGATGGTTGATATTGAAGCAGGAGACCTCTGCCTAATCTCCGCATAGGAAAACCAAATGCACTTATTGAGTCTAGAGCCTCGAGATGCATAAAAAGATCTCATAGGAACATGTGCTACTTCTACCCTGGCTGTTCAACATTAAGGACACCAGTGGTAAACTTATGAGTCCTACGCAGATCTTAGCAATCTGCTAGAACATTTATGAGGGACGTTTCTTTTGTAACTCCCAGTGATTGAATGGAAATTCCTGCCAGGGTCAACATCAAGCAGCCCTAAAAGCAGGTCACTTAGGTAATTCCTTGTGGATTACGCTTAGTGATCGCGATGGTTACAAACGGTCAATAGTCGTGGAGTGATCTCCAGCGACTCACCCATTCATTGATCTACTTAGGTAGTTCATGTAAATCCTCTCAGGGTTTACCGATTGGGAACGATCTTGGTAAGGATTAGAAGGAGTCTTCACACTATGCTGTTGACAATCTCTATTTCTAAACCTATAAGTACCGGATGATTTGTTGCTAACTATCTACTTGCAGGAATTTCTGATGGTTGCGGTTGATTGCTGAAAAGATGTTGATCCATCAACACATGCTCACACTTCGACATCACAATCTAAGAAATCATGATCATTGATTGGGCCTCATATATGCTTCCACAACTCTGATGCAGAAGATCATGATCCTAAAAAGTTTGAGCATGCCAACACAAAGATGTTCATATCACATGGAGACGTTACTGCTCAAAGATGACCCTCAGACACTCATTTGGATGATAAAGTTGAAGTTATTTCCAAAGATCATCCATCACATTGAAGGTGTCATCTAGAGTCTACCACTTAATGCACAAAGATCTCAACAATGAAGAATCAAAAGGCTACGAGCTACAAAGATGTCGTCAAAGACTTGAATGCTATGATTCAATATTTATTTTCCGGGGTGACCTCCCTTAGGGGGAGATTGTTAGGAATACGTTTATTCATATGAAGACTCGGTCACCCCAAGTGTAGTTTAGCATATTGTAGCTCGTAGTATTTATCATATTAGTTAGAACGTAGTTTAGTATTAGTTAGTATTTGTGGAGTCGGGTCAGGTCTTTACCCACTGTCAGCTCGCTCCACAGCCCGTTTCAGGGGGCGTTTTTGTCTGTAAGTATAAATACCCCTTCCCTAGCTTGGAAGGGGTTGGACCTTTCACTTCAATCTAGCCTACTACTAGTTTTCTCTCAAAGGCTCCCTACTTCATCTCTTTCTCGCTCTAACTTCTCACTAGAAAACATAACCTAAAATCATCCTAAACACTAAACCATACATGTTCTTACATTAGAGTATATTACATTCTTGCCTTCCAATTTAATCACAAATAAAACTTTCCTTATCTTCGTCTAACGGTCGTTAGCCTTTTACGGTAAATACTAACGGTCGTTACTCATTTTGTGTTTATTAATAATTATATATAACATTTATAAATAATTATTCATTTACTCTTCATATGTAAAGTGTGCAATCCCGTGATCTCGAGTTCGACCCTAACACACATATATTATTTTATCGTCTATAAAACTAACAGCTCCCACTTAGACATATCATAATAGAGTGATCACATCGGTTAGCGTCTTACAACACGTCGATGCCTCTAGTACAACTCGAGTAAGGCTCCTGGAAAACCTTTTAATTATTTCTCATTATTATTATCCTTTTGTTACTAATACCAGGTTAATAAGGATATGGATCTAGGTCATTCCTAGCGTCTTACAACACGCCGATGCCTCTAGTACAACTCGAGTAAGGCTCCAGGAAAACCTTTTAATGATTTCTCATTATTATTATCCTTTTGTTATTAATACCATGTTAATAAGGATATGGATCTAGGTCATTCCTTAATTAACCATTATGTTTCTCGTTGTTATTGATTGACAATATTATCAAATCGTCTGAACATTTCAGGGAAGATCTTGGGCGTGGCTACGCAAACACCTTGACAACCCTACGAGGGGCCCAACAGTATTAAACTCCTAAAATTAATTTGAAGGAACAAATTCTATATTGACTACAAGCAAAACACACAAACTTTGTAACACTTCCGAAAACAACCCTTATGACTACCAGTTATGTATAGCGTTAAGTTGTTCCACAAAAATGTACTACATTTATGACCGTTATCTTGTATCTCAAGTTTGAGGATAACTTCTTATGATTTACTTAATGACAAGGTCCATAAAGTAACATCATATAGTTGGGATAAGTCATATATTCGGCATCATTGAATATTATCTGAAATGACATGACTACGCATCAATATACTTAAAGTATATTATACCAACCTTTAGATTTGTCTTAATTTATTAATATTCCCATATTATTAACTAACAACGGACAATTTAAAATAACTTTTATTATGGATTTAAACATGCAAAAATAAGACAACAATAATCAACAATAGAAATAAACATACCAAAATACGTTATTTCATTAAAATAATAATTGTTTATAATATCTGTAACAACCGTGGTTTTAGCAGGTCAGATTGACTGATAGACTTGACTCGGTTGACGTTTGTTTGGTGTGTATTATGTGTTTGAAGTGATATATGTGTGATATAGGTGAGTTTTAGCACTAAATCCCTTTGCGTAAATGGTTTTATTGTGATTTGGAAAGTTTGGAATTTGGGAAAGTTCATTTTGATCACCTTTGTGGTGTAGAAATGACTTGTGTAGTTTTGGTGTTTTTGTGTTTTTGCGTAACGAGGCTTCGTTCAAGTAATTGAGCGTTAGTAAGTTACGTAGGATTTGTTTTTATGGGTTATGTTTCAAAAGAGTGTGGAATTCTATTTTTGGAAACTTTATTTTTGAAAATGATATTTTTCCGGTTTGTCGTAAAACTGAGGTTTATCGCGTAAAACGTTAGGATTAGCTACGGGTATTTATAAAATATGAAAAGTATGAGGTTTTGAGTATAATAAATTAATTTAATAAAAAATTATAAAAATATATATATTATATATGTAAAATTCGGATTTAAGAGATAAGGAGGAAAAAGGAAACCCAATTTGAGTTCAAATATGACTCTTAGGCCCAAGGATTATCCATAATTAATATATATACCAAACCAAACACCCCTAAAACGTTTTTTCTGCAATTATGGGTCGACACATGGAGATTTAAGAGGGGAAAAATTAGGGTTTCGTAATTGGCTAGCAATAATCAAGAATCAAGGTAAAATCTTTAACCCTTATGTGTAATTAATCAATTATTGTTATGATTCATGTAATAATTAATATGATGGAATCTAGGGTTTATATACTTCTGTAAATTATTAAAGTAAAACATGTTAGGATGATTAGATGTTAATATTATGGGTAATGGTTAAGGGAATTAAGTGTTAAACGCGTTAGATTTTGTGTTAGGGTTTGGACAGATTTGTAAGGCTGTAAAGATGTGAGTGTATATAACAGATGGTGATGAGTTAAGTCACGAATTTTAAGTCTAAATTTAAGTATAATGAAATAGCTTTCCAAAAAGTCCAGCCACGATTGATTTTGAGGTCGGGAAGCCGGTCTTTTGATTTTTCTTTGTTAAGGTGTCAAAGCTGTCAAACCGGGACAGATTTTGGGTAAAAGTTTGAGGGTGGCATGTGGTTGTAAAAGTGGTATTTTGACTTGGTCTTTTGGAATAGTTAAGTTTTAGGTTATATTAGACTACCACGAAGAGGATTCAGGATAAAAAATGGTGGAAGTAATTATTAAAAATCAAAACTTTTTGGTGTGCGTTCAGATCCGAATTTGAGTAGTTGACAAGTTTGAATTTTCTATGAGTACTTGTGTGTGTTATTGGTCCATGGTCTTCTGGGATTAGCTTCTATGCTAATGAGAGACCATGGTAAATTTTTTGTGTGAGTTGTTGAGCTTTATTTGTCGTGATTTCATGTGAGTGAATGTATTCAAAAATTCTGCGTTTTCTGAGTTTTAGAGTGCAAGGGATTTAGTGAGTATTAAGTTATGGTAGTGGTTAGTGTGGTGTCTAGGAGATCCATGGTGGGTCATATGAGTCTTAGACATCCATCATATTTGTATTACATGGGTTGTAGCTTTTAGCTTGACCTTGTGTAATGTGGATTATTTTTGTATGCTATAGATTGTGAGTTGTTTTTGTGGAAGCTGCGGAGTTTAAGGTGAGTTCATAGTCCCATATTTTTACTTTGTTTTAAACTTAGGATGGGAATGATGCTTGTCTTAAATGTTTTGGTTTACTGTGATTATGTGTGTGGTATTAAAGAGCTTGGACTTATAATGTTATTGTATGTATGCTATGTGTGATTATTTGCTTGCGTGGATGTTTTGGGATTCAATTAGGATAGCGACCTAATTGATGATATATTTTGGGATTCAATTGGGAGGGTGCTTACCCTATTGCTCGTGCATGCGACCTAATTGATGATTATGGGATCGAGGGACACGAGCCGTCATGATATTGTAATGATTATGGGATCGGGGGACACGAGCCGTCCTGATGTGGTACTAATTATGGGATCGGAGGACACGAGCCGTCCTAATGGTTGCCTTATGAGTGTTGTTGCCTTTATGTATGGATATTAACTTGCAAATGCTTGTAGCTATATGATAACTATAATTATTTGTACAGCTATATTTTGTAATCATAGTAAATTCGGTTGCCTGGTGTGTTGAGTCTAAACCTATGAATCTCACCAACATTATGTTGATGTTTTAAGCATCATTTTTAGGTGAGCTTTCTAAGGATAAGATAGAAGGATGTGGATAGACGAGACCTTAGTTGCATTGGAAGTGGTTTATCATCTATGTTTGGATTTATGTTTTGTTTTGGTTATTTTATCTTGGGGTATTGTTACAACACTTTGTGTTTGTACATTGCTCTATTTATGTGCATGTAGTTGTTCTCTATGTTGACACCAGGTGTTGTGATGATATCCATGAAGTTACACCCGCGCGTTTCCGCCGTGGCGGGGTGTGACAGATTGGTATCAGAGCCTTGGTTATAGAGAATTAGGTGGTTTAACCTAGACTATAGCCTAGGAGTCCTTCATATAGTTGCATTTAGGATTTATGTGTAAGTATAGTATTTTATATGTCTATTTTTCCTATATTTATGAGATGTTTTATTGAGTTTCGGACGTCTATTCTATTCCCTATACGTAGTATTGTATATATCGACTTTATTATATCGTCTTCCGTGCGTAAGATGATTCTTTGGACTACCGTTGTTGCTATCGGATATGAGAGAAGTGGTAGGATGAAGCGGATTAACTGCAGAATCCGAGTTCCTGATAACATGTATTCATGTTCGGACAAGGAGAGGACATTTATGGGAAACGTTGGTGGAGAAGAAGTGGAGAGGTGTGGAACCACGATGACTTCTGGAGATGGAGCCATTACCAAACACACTTGGTAGTATCCTCACTTCACATAGGAAGGAGATGTGGTTTAGTCTAAACCTCGTGAATTGTATGCACTTGTGAATCATGTGGAATTAGAAGAAAAGAATGGAGATGGTTTTGCATGTTGTCAACTACCTCAACATGTAGGAAACATGAATAGTTGGTTGAGTAAAGATGAAAGGGAGTTAGGATGAAATGGTGTGGATTCGGATCTAGAATCCACAACGAGTAGTAAGTTGAATTGATCTGAGTGGGGAGATAAGTGCGAGACTGGAGTTGAGCCATTATGCGACGTCTTTTGTTTTGTGTTATGTTTTAGAATTCGTATATTGTCTTTTGCCGTCTGGAGCCATGTTGGAGCGTGATTACTCTTGGATATTGGATCGACCTTATCCAAGTAATTTTGATTTATAGAGCTTACGTGATCATTGGAATTGTTCCATGCGAGATGATTGTTTGCGACGTCTTTTGTTTTGTATGCGTGATTGTTGCATGATGTGTTGTCATAGGAGGGAGTACACTTGTAAAAGGGGGCATAGATAATTATGGTGGCCAACATAATTATACATGCGTCACAACACAAGTGGACTTGCAAGTATGATAGCATGGATTGCATGGTGTATTAGGTGCTATGTGGTATATGTGCGTTATCATTGAGATGTGTGGTTTTGGAAGTAAGTATGCGTGTAGAATAGGCTTATAACTATGGTCGCGAACATAATTATAAGGGTATCACACACGTGGACTTGTGACCATTATTGCATTGATTGATGTTTGTTGTTATATGTTGTAGTAGATGGTATGTGATATCATGTTGTTGATGGCTGTATGGTTAGAGAAGTATTCTCTTAACCGTTTGGGCAGTCGTTATATGTTGGGGGTGTGTAGGTGGTAAGATTCCATTCTACCTATCATTTGTTGATACCTCAAATATCGGTGGGTACTTATGTTGTGGTATTTAAGTTGATTCGTTGTTAGACGCTCGTTTGTATATCTAATTCTTGGGTTGGCATTCCTATTCGTACCATGATGGTACAGATGCCATATTCTTTCTATTTGACGTCGTGATAGGTGTTGGGTAATCGAATTCGTTTTTGTTGGATACTGGTTAGTTTCTTTGGTTATTCCATACATTCATTCCTCGGATGAATGTTATACTATTCTTCGAGTATTGTTGGTTCGTGACGAATTGGTGTGGATATTTAATCCCTCATTTACGCACACCAATTGAAGTTCGTGACATGTTTTGTGACCTGTTAGTATCGGTGTTTCTCTATGATTTTGGTTTGATTATTGTACAAATTAGTCTTTGCGTTCTTCGCTTGGGTTGCAATGTATTTGCGTGAGTGTTCACTGGTATGAGTTCGTTTGAGGATTATTTTGATTATGTGATTTCTCCATGTCTTTCGCATTCGTATAAGAGGTTGAGTTAAAGTCCTTATGGTATTTTAAAATTCATTTTGGGTATTTCAAGGTCATTTGTGGGAAACTAATATTTTTATGGGAAATGAAGTGTGAAAAAAAATGATTATGATTGATGTCTTACATAAAATGGTTTATATATATTTAAAAAAAATGTATAAGTTTAAGGTATGTCTTGTGAAAAACGGTGTTCATTTGTTTTTGGGAAGGTCGAGTACGGGAATAAGAACTGTCTATGGTTCTCATTTACCAAACTTGTTATGTATTTGGTTCATCGAGTGTTTCTTTCGTTGAGATACGCTTGTGGATGTTTTATGGGTACGTGTATTTTATATATATATATGTTTTTTTGTATGGGTTTCCATGAACATTTTATCTGTGTCTATTTTTATTGAGGGAAAATTCCTCATTGTGCTTTTCTAGCTTTGATTTTGATGTTCGTTACTTCGTTAGTTGGTAATTCGTACCCCTTTTGAGTTCGTTGATATACGTTTTAGTTCGATCGGTTTCATGGTTCGCGTCATTTACTTAGGATAGATTGTTGTTTTGATTATCAATTTGTTCGTTGAAGAAGAAGAGGATGTTTGCAAGTTGTTCAAGTGAGAGGTTTAGCTTCAAGATGTACGTTCTTCATATTGGGTAGGCATCGCGGAGGTGGAAGATCCATAAGAGGAACTGTGTGATACGTGATTTAAAGTTGGGGAATAGAACTTGGAGATGATATTTGTATGGAGCAGAAAGTGTGGTCTACCCAGATCATGAGAATTTTTAGCATATATTTGACAAGAGGGTAATATATGTTGAAGAGAAGTTGGGTGTGGAGTTTCTCAGTGACTACGATTGTCTGATTCGCTATCGTCATGGAAGGGAGGACATCATGGTAAGAGCGCTGAGCGGGAGTAAACGAGTGAAACTTGGATATTTGTGAGCAATGGTTATGATAATTCGGTTTGGAGTTAAGAGGATGATACTGGCAGCCTAGAGAGAGAGGCTCAAGGTTGAGAACATGAAAGAAGAATGATTACTTGGTTTAGACCAGTAAATGGAAAGGAACAAAGATGGAGGAATGTACTTTGCGTTCCAGCTATTGGTTCCATTGAGAGGAAGCGTAAGGACATCAATCATGAAAGGTATTTGATACATTCGAGAATGGATAAGACGTGTTATTACCTTAGCAAAAGATGTATGGAGGAGTAGGCGAGACTTTTCGCTCGGTGAGTTGGTAATGAGCCATGGGGTGTCGCGTTGATCATCAAGAAACGTGATGAAATATTTACTTTGCGATAGTGGTAAACGTGTTATACAGTTTTGAGAACGCGTATGAAGATGAGTACGACTTATCATTCTTTAATGAGTGAACTAAGTGAGCGTACAAATCAGGCGTTGGATGGTATGATGAGAGCATGGGTGTGTTTGATTTTGGGAGGGAGCCGGGGTATACATTTATCCTTAGCTGAGTTCTCCTATATCAACAATTGTCATTCTAGTATTGAGAATGTGTCGTGTGAAAAGTTGTATGGAAGGTAATGTAGCTCATCTGTTCTGTGGACAAAGGTTGGAACAAGCCAACTAATTGGTCCTGAACTAGAACGAGAGACTACAAATAAGGATTTCTGATTAAGGAAAGATTTAAGGTAGCAAGAGATCGCCAAAAGGGTTATGCGGGTAATTGCCGTAAGCTTTAGAGTTTGGTGTTGGTGATATTGTGAGGTTAAAAGTATCTCCTTGGAAGGGTGTTGAGCGTTTTGGTAAGAAGGGCAAGCTAGCACCGAGATACGTATGACCGTTTGAGATTTATGGAAAGGATTGGATTTGAGACATACCGGTTGAAGTAAGCTGAGGAATTAAGTGGTGTACATGATATGTATCATGTATCTAATGGAAAGAAGTGGTTGGCGGATGCTAGTCTGCATGTGCCATTAGATGAATGTAAGGTTGACAAGACTCTTTGTTTTGTCGAGAAACCTGTTGAGATTATGGAATCGAGATGTTAAGAGTTTGAAGTGTGGTGAGATAACGTTGGTAAAGGTATGGTGGGATTCTGAGCGTGGTCCTGAGTTTACTTGGGAACGTGAGGATCAGATGTAATTAATGTTTTGTTTTATGGGTATCTGTTATTTGTGAGTGCGTCTTGCAGTTACCATTTGGTTTTTCATTTGGTTAGAGAGTATCGTACCTATCTGTGACAAGTCGTTCGGATCTTTGGTGTTATTGATCGGGGAGTGTATCTATTTACGTGTATCGTTGGAGTGACGGAATGTTTTCTATCGTGTGAATTCGAGCATTTAGTCGGTTCACATTTTTGCGATTTTTCCCTCTGTGATTTTATGGGGTGGTATTTATCCGCTTAAAAATCCATAAATTTCCTTTTGCTGTTGTGAGTGGTGACTATAGTCGTTGAAATCTCGGGACGCGATTTCCCTAAGTGGGGGATGATGTAACAACCATGGTTTTAGCAGGTCAGTTTGACTGATAGTCTTGACTCGGTTGACGTTTTTTTGGTGTGTATTAGGTGTTTGAAGTGATATATGTGTGTTATAGGTGAGTTTTAGCACTAAATCCATTTGCGTAAATGGTTTTATTGTGATTTGGAAAGTTTGGAATTTGGGAAAGTTCATTTTGATCACCTTTGTGGTGTAGAAATGACTTGTGTAGTTTTGGTGTTTTTGTGTTTTTGCGTAACGAGGCTTCGTTCAAGTAATTAAGCGTTAGTAAGTTACGTAGGATTTGTTTTTATGGGTTATGTTTCAAAAGAGTGTGGAATTCTATTTTTGGAAACTTTATTTTTGAAAATGATATTTTTCCGGTTTGTCGTAAAACTGAGGTTTATCGCGTAAAACGTTAGGATTAGCTACGGGTATTTATAAAATATGAAAAGTATGAGGTTTTGGGTGTAATAAATTAATTTAATAAAAAAGTATAAAAATATATATATATATATATATATATATATATATATATATATATATATATTATATAAGTAAAATTCGGATTTAAGGGATAAGGGAGAAAAAGGAAAAATTAGGGTTTCATAATTGGCTAGCAATAATCAAGAATCAAGGTAAAATCTTTAACCCTTATATGTAATTAATCAATTATTGTTATGATTCATGTAATAATTAATATGATGGAATCTAGGGTTTATATACTTCTGTAAATTATTAAAGTAAAACATGTTAGGATGATTAGATGTTAATATTATGGGTAATAGTTAAAGGAATTGAGTGTTAAACGCGTTAGATTTTGTGTTAGGGTTTGGACAGATTTGTAAGGCTGTAAAGATGTGAGTGTATATAACAGATGGTGATGAGTTAAGTCACGAATTTTAAGTCTAAATTTAAGTATAATGAAAGAGCTTTCCAAAAAGTCCAGCCACGATTGATTTTGAGGTCGGGAAGTCGGTCTTTTGATTTTTCTTTGTTAAGGTGTCAAAGCTGTCAAACCGGGACAGATTTTGGGTTAAAGTTTGAGGGTGGCATGTGGTTGAAAAAGTGGTTTTTTGACTTGGTATTCTGGAATAGTTAAGTTTTAGGTTATATTAGACTACCACGAAGAGGATTCGCGATAAAAACTTGTGGAAGCAATTATTAAAAATCAAAACTTTTTGGGGTGCGTTCAGATCCAAATTTGAGTAGTTGACAAGTTTGAATTTTCTATGAGTACTTGTGTGTGTTATTGGTCCATGGTCTTCTGGGATTAGATTCTATCCTTATGAGAGACCATGGTAATTTTTTGATGTGAGTTGTTGAGCTTTATATGTCGTGATTTCATGTGAGTGAATGTATTCAAAAATTCTGCGTTTTCTGAGTTTTAGAGTGCAAGGGATTTAGTGAGTATTAAGTTATGGTAGTGGTTAGTGTGGTGTCTAGGAGATCCATGGTGGGTCATATGAGTCTTAGACATCCATCATATTTGTATTACATGGGTTGTAGCTTTTAGCTTGACCTTGTGTAATGTGGATTATTTTTGTGTGCTATA
Organism: Artemisia argyi; assembly: GCA_030686995.1. Classification (NCBI taxonomy): domain Eukaryota; kingdom Viridiplantae; phylum Streptophyta; class Magnoliopsida; order Asterales; family Asteraceae; genus Artemisia; species Artemisia argyi. The sequence continues at coordinate 144,762,557 of CM060681.1, forward strand.
GATTGTGAGTTGTTTTTGTGGAAGCTGCGGAGTTTAAGGTGAGTTCATAGTCCCATATTTTTACTTTGTTTTAAACTTGGGATGAGAATGATGCTTGTCTTAAATGTTTTGGTTTACTGTGATTATGTGTGTGGTATTAAAGAGCTTGGACTTATAATGTTATTGTATGTATGCTATGTGTGATTATTTGCTTGCGTGGATGTTTTGGGATTCAATTAGGATAGCGACCTAATTGATGATATATTTTGGGATTCAATTGGGAGGGTGCTTACCCTGTTGCTCGCGCATGCGACCTAATTGATGATTATGGGATCGGGGGACACGAGCCGTCCTGATATTGTAATGATTATGGGATCGAGGGACACGAGCCGTCCTGATGTGGTACTAATTATGGGATCGGAGGACACGAGCCGTCCTAATGGTTGCCTTATGAGTGTTGTTGCCTTTATGTGTGGATATTAACTTGCAAATGCATGTAGCTATATGATAACTATAATTATTTGTCCAGCTATATTTTGTAATCATAGTAAATTCGGTTGCCTGGTGTGTTGAGTCTAAACCTATGAATCTCACCAACATTATGTTGACGTTTTAAGCATCATTTTCAGGTGAGCTTTTTAAGGATAAGATAGAAGGATGTGGATAGACGAGACCTTAGTTGCATTGGAAGTGGTTTATCATCTATGTTTGGATTTATGTTTTGTTTTGGTTATTTTATCTTGGGGTATTGTTACAACACTTTGTGTTTGTACATTGCTCTATTTATGTGCATGTAGTTGTTCTCTATGTTGACACCAGGTGTTGTGATGATATCCATGAAGTTACACCCGCGCGTTTCCGCCGTGGCGGGGTGTGACAATATCCTTGATCCAAATACTAATCACAGTTATGCATGAAACTACTAGTTAATTTAAGCCCAATGCCATTGGCTAATTCATTAAGCTTTTCTTTTGCTAAATCCTTAGTGAATGGATCAGCTAACTTATCGTCTGTGTGAACTTTCAGCATATTTATTTCACCTTCGTTAACTTTTTCTCGAACAAAGTGATACTTTCGTAGAAAATTTCTGGTGCCTTTCATGACTCTAGGTTCATTGGCAAATATGATTGCAGCAGAGTTGTCACAATACATATTAATAGGTAATTCAATTGAAGGCATAACACCAAGCCCTGAAATGAATTTCCTAATCCAAATAGCCTCCATAGCAGCTTCTGAAGTAGCAATATATTCAGCTTCTGTTGCAGACATTGCAATTGTACTCTGATTCTTGCTCTTCCAGTCTACTGCTCCTCCATTGATAACAAAGACATAATCCGTCTAAGACTTCGCATCATCTTTGTTACTTTGCCAGGACGCATCACAAAAACCTGCAACATCAAGTTCTGCATCTGGTTCTCCACCATATACCAAAAACATATCTGTTGTATTTCTTAAATACTTAAGAATATGTTTAACAGCAATCCAATGTTTTTCACCTGGATTCTGTTGAAATTGACTGGTGATATTTTGAGCAAACTCCACATCTGGCCTTGTGCATTTTGCCGCATACATAATAGATCCTACAGCCGAAGCATACGGAACTTTACTCATGCGAGCCACCTCAGCAGGTGTTGAAGCACATAACTCATTACATAAGCCATGTTTTACTTCCATTGGCAAATTTCCTTTCTTGGAATTTTGCATATTGAATCTTTTCAATATTTTGTCAATGTAAGCACTTTGACTTAATCCAATTAACCGCCTTGATCTATCTTTATAGATCTTGATTCCCAGAATGTATGCAGCTTCTCCTAAATCTTTCATAGAAAAACACTTTCCAATATATGCCTTAACTTTTTGCAAACTTGGAATGTCTTTTCCCATGATCAATATGTCATCAACATATAAAATTAGGAAAATTACATCATCACTCCCACTAGCTTTGTGATATACACATGGCTCATCAGGATTATGAGTAAATCCAAACTTTTTAATCTCAGAATCAAATATCTTGTTCCATTGTCGTGATGCTTGCTTCAATCCATAAATGGATCTTTGAAGTTTGCATACACGATTTGGAAAATCTGGATTTTCAAACCCTTCTGGTTGTGCTATATAGATGTCTTCGTCTAGACGGCCATTTAAGAAAGCGGTTTTCACATCCATTTGCCAAATCTCATAGTTATAATACACTGCTATAGCTATGAGAATCCTAATAGCTCTTATGTCTGCTACAGGAGAAAAAGTCTCCTCGTAATCAATTCCAAAAGTTTGAGTAAAACCTTTAGCAACCAGAC